>CM065295.1:19010000-19597500 GCA_032871835.1 Dipteronia dyeriana | reverse complement strand
CCAGCTTGCATCGGTACCACATCACACACAACTTCATCTTCATATTTACCGATCTGGTACACCACTAACACCTGTTTAGTCACCCTCACCTCACCACTATCATTCAACCATTGCAATTTATGTGGTTTAGGATGCAGTGTTGTTGATAGCCCTAGTTTGTTAACCATGGTCGTGCTTGCAACAGTAGTACAACTACCACCATCAATAATTACACTACATACCTTATCTTTGACATAACATCTAGTGTGAAAGATGTTCTATCGTTGAACTTCATCTTCGTTCTTCGTTCTTCGTTTGCAAGCTCAACGCTCTCCTTGTCACTAACGTCAATGCATCAGGGGCTAAATATTCCTCCTCAAAGGCATCCTCTAATGGATACATAGACTTCAATTCATATTTTTCATCATCGGTCTCAATTTCTCCATTATCCTGTATCACCATAACCCGCCTATTCGGGCATTGACTTGCTATATGACCTCAGCCTTGACATTTAAAGCATTTAATATCACGATTCTGAAAATTAGGGGTTTCAATTTTACTATGATTTCCTTGTTTGGAAGGCTCAAACTTTGGCTTGGGAATGCTGGATGTTTGGGCCTTGTTTTTCTTCTTTGGATAGCTCGATCTCCAAAAATTGGATTGCAAGCTTGATGAAGGTCGTGCACTGCCCCTCCTCTTGAGTTGTTGCTCAATTTTGACAGCCTTTTGCAATATCTTTTCTATCTCCACATAATGTTGCAACTCCACCACATTAGCAATCTCCTGATTTAGGCCATTAAGAAAACAAGCCATGGTTGCTTCTCGGTCTTCTTCCACATCTGACCTAATCATAGCAATCTCCATCTCCTTGTAATAGTCTTCCACACTTCGATTGCCTTGCGTGAGACTTTACAATTTCTGATGTAAGCCTGAGTAATAATGGCTAGGCACAAAAAGCTTCCTCATTACAGCCTTCATGTCCTCCCATGTCGCAATCGGACGTTCTCCATTCCACTTCCTACTAATAATTAACTGATCCCACCAAATCACGGCATAGTCAGTAAATTCAATTACAGCTAGTTTTACCTTTTGTTTTTCGGGGTAGTGGCGACAACCAAACACGAGTTCCATCTTCTTTTCCCATTCAAGGTAGGCTTTAGGATAGGATTTCCTTTGAAATGATAGGACCTTCATCTTTATACCACTAAGGTTATCATCCCCTCGGTTTTGATCTCTCCTAACCCGTCCATTCCTCCTATGACTACCTACGGACTCCTCCTCTTTACCATATTCATCCCCGTAGTAATCATTAACTTCGCTTCTAACCGGAATTCTCTGACTCCCACGTGCTTGTGGAACTGGTTGTGGCTGCTCTACGCATGCGTTCTCCACTTGATCTAAAAGCTTATGTAAAGATTCTAATTCCTCCCTCATCAACCGTTTCATCTCTCCTACTAATGCCTCCTTCCAAATCTTTAGATCCACCGGAATGGAAGTATCTTCAGTAGCGCATTTATCTTTGTTTATGGACATATTTTCCTGCAAAATAAAGATTAGAAAAAAAGAACCTCACAACACTCCCTCACGTGTTTCACTCGAATAATCAATTCACTCAACACTCGTGTTTTCACACAATAAAATTCGGATTTTACCCTCAATATGTACTCACCACTCTTGCCTTTTTTCACTCGTTATTTCTCAAAAGTTCTTATCAAACTAATTCAAACAAATAATCAGGATTTCTTAGCCACGCTCACCGCACCAAGAATTTTTTCTAGGTTCACACGAAACGATTCACAACGAGCCAAACAAAGATGAGTTTCCACTATGGTTTTTTTTTTTGAATATCAATTCACAGAATCAAGGAAAGAAATAGAAATAGTTGATATATGTCAACTACACGACCTAAAAAATTGTGTGCTTTTTTTTAACGACTTTTATCAAATGGACTCAAGCACGGCTTTTGGTACTCTCTTTTTTTGTATCGGATTTGATCAAACATAATAGATTTTTTTTTTTTAGAATCAAACGAATATAGAGAAGAAGAAAAAAATGGATAGTTTAAACCTGAGTTTATAAACCTAGGCTTTGATACCAAATGATACGATCCTCGTCGATTTGTGACTAAGACCGTTCTATGATCTGGTTTGGATGGAAACCGTGACTCAACACCTATAACGAGATGCGAACCTTGGTATAAAGGAAGACGCCACAATCAAAGATGGGATACTTGATTGATAAGTCGGGGAGGAACGCCACAGAAAAATTCTGATAAGTTCTAATTAGTTCTCAAAGAACAAAAGAGAAATTGCTCTATACTTTTTTATGAAAATAATCAACCGCCTCTTATTGAAAGAAAAGGTACAATTTATAGTACTAAGGCCACAGAAGACCAGCCCTAGAAATCCCTAGAAATCCAAAAATTTATTACAATGATTCCTGAAATTGTGCCCAAGGCAACGAAAAAGGAAAGTTGACAAATTAAAAACATTCTTAACTAAGCTAAGTTTGGCCTCAAATCTAGGAAGTCAATCTTGACTTTAATTCCTTAATATCTCAACCTAAAATTATGCAACAAGAAATAAAAATTACAATTTATTTCAGTCTTAAATCAGATCCAAAGCCTATTGACTTTCTTAGACTTGAATCATGTTTGTTATGGGCTGGAGATTTCGTTCATCACCTTCAAGGGGTCTCCACATGCTTGCTTGAGCCCAAATCCCTTGAATCAGTCCACTTAACGCATTTTGAAACTTCTTGGCTCGTGCTCTTGTAACTGGACCAATGAGAACTTGAATTGGATCTACATTACATGATCTCGTGCTAGCTACGTCCTCATCACTCTCTCTTTCTATAATTCTTATCGATTTCTTCTTCTCATCCATCTCTTCTTCTTCTTCTTTTTAATCTCATCCATCTCTTCTTGTTCATTTATTCTTCTTTATCTTGCCATCTTGAACGATCTCTTCTTCTCATTATGTTCTTCACATCTTCATCTCGATCTCTTCTTCTTCTTCATTTTTTCTTCTTCATCTTAGAGACTTGGACTGGTGGTTGTTTAGATAAGACGAATTTAGGGATTTATTGAGAAGACAAAGTTAGGGATTTGGGGATTTTCAGTGGTTTGGAGAAGTTGGAGTTGTTGATTTGGGGTTGGTTTGTGATTTAGGGGTGATTAGAGAGAGAGAGAGAGAGAAAGAGAGATAACGTTTGAGGATTGAAGATGGAGGATTGAATGTGGTGATTTGGGATCTGGGATTTTGATTTTTGGGTACTTAGTATTGTGTTGATGTGTATGTATATGTATTCATGTATGGGTAATTGGGTGTGGGACTGATAGATTTGATTAAAACATAAAAAATAAAAATAAAAATAAAAATAAAAAAGGAAACGAACCGTCGGAACCGAAACTGAAACCGGAACAGCCAGAACCAGAACCGTCTAAGGTCGGTTTCGGGTCGGTTTCGGGTTAGTTTCGAACCGGAACCAAAACTGGCGTCATGTCTACTTGTACCCTTGTAGTGACAGTTAGCCAATAAAAATAATAATAATTCAACCAACCAATAAGAGATTGACACGGGGCACTTCGTTTGAAAAAAAAACCCGTAACCAAACCAAACCAAACGGTTTTGGAAACCGAAACCGAACCGTAACCGCCAAACCAACGGTTATGAAACCAAACAAAACCGTTCAACTCCGGTTACGGTTATGATTATACCTTTCAACGGAACCAGAACCGACGGTTTGAAACCGAAACCAAACCGTAGACACCTCTAGATGGTGAGTTGTGATTTAATGCCCAAGTTGTCTCACGGCGACACATGGCGCCGTGAGGGTTCCATTTTACTATATTACTAGTGTGTCAATATGTGCAATGCACATGCTTTGTTAAATAAGTTTTTTTTATATAAAAATATTAAATAAGTTTAATTAAAATACTATATATAATAACATTTTTCAGTATATAAAGATTTTTGAAAACAAATAATCAGATAAATTAAACTTAAGCTAGATTTATGTTCAACGCATCGTTCATTCTTAATATTGTTTTGTAGAGAACAAAAATAATTTTAAGATTTAATCACATTATCAAGATTGTTAAATTACACTTAAAAATGGAAAACTTAAATATTTATTAATAATATTAAATATATTTATTAAGCATATACTAAATACATAGAATTAATCACAACCTGTGATATTCATATATATAATAAATATTTATTTTCCTAAACCCTAATTCATCTTTTATATTTTAATTTCACAACGATCACGTTGAATCCTTGAATATATTTTTTGAGAAACTCAAGTGAAGCTTCGAACTTTAAAGTTTGTTTTTAATATTATAGCATCAAGAATGAACCAAAATCATGCCATGAAAGATATGAGTTGATATTGTTGAATAAACAATGCTATGTTTTATGTTTAAATTTAAATAATATAGTATTTATTTATTTAATATTATAAAAATATATTTTATAGACATTAATTGTGAATTTAACACATGAATTAATTTGTTCAATATGAAGAATATCAAAAGATAAATATTTAACAAAACAATTATAGAAAAAGAAATGGACATAGGTTTAATAGGAAGAGTGCCAAAATATATATATATATATATATTAATAATATTAATTATATATATATATATATGTATATTAAATAGACATAGGTTTAGTAGTAAAAAAGTCAAAAGATAAATAATCATTAATAATATTATATATATATATATATATAATTATTCTATGCTACTTTATATAAATATTAAATATATAAAAATAAACAGTTTATTAATAACATTAAATTGATGTCATTTATATACAATAATAGATACAGAATGCCGAAAGATAAATATTCAATCAATTTAACAATAGGTAATTAACAAAAAGTAAAATAAAATAAAATATGGAAACCAATTTATATCAAAAATAAAATCAATAAAATATTGCAACAATAATGATTTAATATATATGCTAAATCAATATAAAATAAACTCGGGTAATGTGAACCTAAAAGGCAGGCTAATCAGCTTTTGAGACATGAAAATTGAAGACGTGATAGTCGGACTGGCTGGTCGGCTTTGAACCATAAACTGATATAATGAAAATTGAAGACATGATTACAACAATCTGTAAGTAGATCAAGTTTTTAGTGTTTTGAATCATACCCCAATAAATACACTCATAATTAATGTTATCAACTTGATTAGTTTGACACAATATGCTTATAAAACCAAAAACAATAAAACAATCAAAATTTATATAAAATTACCCGTTATTAACTAAATAGTAAAATTATTAATCAATTTTGATAAAAAAAAACATGTCAAAAATAGAAAAATTATTATTGAAATAATTACAACGGTTCATGATAAGATTCACACAAATTACAATATTAAAATACTTAAAATGATTTATAATATAGTTTTCACAAATCGTATAGTTCTCTTAATCAACATATGTACTTGAAATATAATACTAAATCGTCAATATCAAAACTCTACAAAACCAAAAATAAAGAAGAAAAACAATATATAAGGAAATAAATATATTAAATTACATGGAGAACAAAAAAAAATGTGTGCATGCATGCAGCATTCTCCACTTCTTGGACAATCAAATAGAATGATCTAAAGAATATAACATACATGAAATGAATTAAAATAAAAATATAGAATAAATGATTTATTGAGAAAGAATTCAAGTGAGAAGGGGAGGAAGATGAAATGAATATAAGGAATGAAATGAATAAATAAAAAAAAATATACATTAAAATTTATATGAAATCAAGAGAAATATAGAAATGAAGATAAAATGAGTGAATTGAACCGAATGAATACAATAAATAAATATATAAAAAATCAAGAAAGGGGATGGGGGGAGGAAGATGAAATGGGTGAAATAAATAGAAGGATATAATAAATTAGTATATAAAAAAATAGAGAGAGAGAGAGGGAGAGGGAGAGAGGAATATGAAATAGGATAAATGAATAGAATAAATGTAATAAATAAATATATAAATTGAATCATATATATTAATGATAGACCTTTGGTTACTTATAAATAAATATATACATCGAATACGATGAGTAATCTAAAAAAGGAAAGAGAGATGAAGATGAAATGAATAAAATTAATGAAATTTATTGAAAAATAAAATAAAAAATTGATTAAAAAAATTATGATGACACATGCCGCTTCCTTATAAAAAGAAACTAATTTTATAATATCATTGTTATATTATTACAGTATATGAAAAATCAAAAAAAAAAAATGAAGGTGAAAAATTAAATATGTAATGGTATCTATTTTTATTATATTATATATGATGATGTCATGATATGATATATGTGATATGATTGTTATATTATATATGAAAAATTAAATATTTAATACTAACAATGAATAATATCACACGTCACTCCCACATAAAAAGTAGTTATTTTTATTATATTTTATATGGTATATTTATAATATTATGATGTGAAAATTAATTATATGACATATGACATCTCCCGGTTAAATAAGGTTGTCATTATATTATATCTATATGATATTGTATTATATATGCTTTTAATGAAGGAAAAATGGAAAAATGGAAAAATACTATTATATATTATAATATATTATAATATAATAATATTTAATAAAGAACACGTGTCACAACAATATCAAAAGTAGGAAAATGATTATTATTATATGATACATATATAATTATATATATATATATTATAATAACATTTAATAAAATACACGTGTCACAATCACATCAAATGTAGAAAAATGATTATTATTATATGATACAAATATAATATAGTTTTTAAAAAGTCAATAAACTAACAACATTTATGATCGTCACGAGTCGCAGCCAGATTAAAAATATAAAAAAAAATCTATTATTATTATATAATATATGATTTTTTATAGATTTTTCATATATATATATATATAAATTTAATAGCATTTAATATTTATGATTATCACATAAAAATCTATTATTATATTATTATTATATATGATATATGATTATTATTATATAATATATTTAAAACAATAAAAAATTAATAACAATTATGATTGTCACGTATTACAACCATATTAAAGGTAAAAAAAAATTATTATATTATTATATTAGTGTGTAATCCATGCGATGCACTGGTTTCTTTTAAAAATATATATATTCAAAATACGTCGTGTAATATAATTTTTTATACCCAAAGTGCTTCATATTTCATAAATATTTTTGTCAATTAAGGACTTTGGGTATACAAAAGTCCATAATTTTACAATTAGAGTGTAATAAAGATTTCTCTTTAGTAGTAATTATTTTTGCTAAGGATGTGTATTGTTTTTTTATTCCAACTTGACTTATAAAACTTTTATACTTCCCATTTTCCTTGTTTCATGTCTTTTGAGTGGAATACTGGAATGTGAATAAATTCTAATTAAATTTAGAAAATCAACTAAAAATAAAACATTAATCACATTAGCTATATTTAGAAACATTAAATCAAGAAAATCAAATGAACTAAAAAAATTAGTCACATTAGTTGGATCTAGAAAATTAATTTCATTATATTACTGTCTTCGATAACCTACTGTCTAAATTCATATAACAATGTGTATGATGGTGTAATCGATCCATATCAAATGTGATATACTATGTAAGGTTATATTACTATGGTTCTTATAATTGCATTCTTTTTTATGTGATCTCATTAGATCTATTTTGTAACCATGTGTTTCAACTTTCAAGTCTAAAATTTATTCATATTAGGGTATTTATGTTGTACCTTAACAATTAACATGAGATGTAAGATAAGTGCATGTTTTGAGTTGGAAGATAATTTTGATTAAGTATGTATAAGGCACCTGTCAACAAATAAAAATAAATTGGTTTTTATAATCAAAACTGGCCATTTTATAATGAACAAAACTTATGAGCTATCTTTCAAGCATTTGTTGGGTTTGTAAACATGTAGTTAATTGTTTTATAATGTAATCGGTTTATATTTTATTTTAACGTCTTTTTGGAAAAGTAATCTCAAACTTTTGCATTTATTAACACATCCTAAAACATCTTGGCTCTCTATGGCCCAGTACAAAATATATAAACACAACTACTTAAATTTCAATGGAAGTCATCTTATAACATTTGGATTTTTTAGTCTATAGAAAATTATGTCAATGTGGTCTGGTTCAAACTCCACAAATCAAACGTAGTACATGTCAATTGAAATCATATAACAAACAATAATGAAGGTAAATAAACATTCATGAAATTTAAAAAACAAACCCAGTGCATATAACAAACAACCAAATAACAAAATCCAAATGCATCATGAGCCCAAACACTAATGAAAGTGACTAACTGTCTGATTCTTTTTAGGACAATTACATCAGTCGTACCCAGATTACGCTTCTGCAGCTTAGCTGCTGGTGTTGTAGGTGTAGTCGGACTGGTGGGTCTACCTTTAGTTTTCACTACATTATGATCTTTTATAATTTGGCTCTTTCGACCATAATCATCACAATTTTTGTTGCAATCAATTCGAAACCTATCATCCAACCCTTGCAAAGTATTTCATAAAATATTGAGTTCCCTTTTGATCAAATTGAATTCTTCTTCAATTTGGATCCCTTTGTGACAGAGATAGTTGCATTATGCACTCAATGAAGTGAACCGGGCAATAACAACACTCTTCAAACAGTCTTCATCGGGTTGAAGCTGGATACGGACGTAATCTGCAGCTGACTTCATCCACCTCTTAAATATCAAGGACTCAGGAATCTTTGTAATGTTCTCCACTTTCATAACATAAAACATATGACAACAGGGAATTTCTTTATTTTGTAACAACTCGCATTCACACGACAGTACTGGCATATTACGCTTTGATGAATCCCAATCACAATCCTCAACAACTTGCTGAAATTCAATTCTGTCATTATGGTAAACAACACTCACAGTCTTTTATATGGAGAATCATATTCAGTGAGAACGTATTAGACTTCATTCTCCTCATTCCATGGTGCAAAGTGTGAATAATTTATTGAATCGTTGATTTCTTTAATAATGTCACAGTAGATACGATAAGTGTAGATGGAAGCTTCATGCTTCTCCGACGACTTCAGGTGGCTTAAGATCACTGGACTCTTCCTTTTGAAGCAGATTTATCTGTAAAGAAATTATTTCTTAACCTCATGAGTATCCTATCGATTTAAGGGAATAAATCAAACAATTTCTCACGGCTGCAAACATATTCCTTCACGTAATTATTGATTAGCTCAGATCTTTGAGTGTTGCGCATTCCGACAAAAAAATGTCCCTTGGAATATGTTTTTGTCCATCTATGCCTCTTTTCTTACATCATATTAACCCAATCGATATCTTCGAGAGCGTGTTGTTTTACCATTTCTTTCCAACATTCATCGAATTTATCCTCGTCCATGTGGTCAAAGATGAAAGAACTAAATGTCGACGACTTCTTAGGGCCAGGAATGTGAGCACATGCGTCTTTTGCTACTTGTCATCCACATATCCTATGCTGACAGTTTGGAAATACCTCGTCGATTGTCTGTCGCATTGCTTCATCTTTGTCCGCCATTATAGAAATGGGATGATTGTTGCCCATTGAATCCATGATTTTAGTAAGGGCCCACTTGTATGACGTAAACTTCTTGTCTAACGAAAGTGCAGCACCGAATACACAAGTAGCACTATGGTTGTTTGCATCAACAAATAAAACCAAATGCTTGTCATGGGCATTTAAATCGAGAATATCTCAAGAACTTGTACTTGAATAGGGAATAAGATTCCCTCTAAAATATATTAGCAAGCCTATCAGCATCATCCGTGTTGAACATGCAGTAAAAGTTTTGTTCGTAAAATGCCTTTGACTCGAGATACGAAATTTGCTTGTGGATCACCTTCAAAGGCTTTTGATCGTCTCATCTTAGCAATCTTGTTATACAAGTCCGACTAAGTGAATCCAATTTTGGAGTTCTTTTTTTCTAGCCAACCATGTACTTGAATGTTTAACAACCTCGTACGAAGTTTTTGTCATGGCGTCAATTTGGGCATAGTCACCTTCATCTACGCTTTTGTGGGATTGATGAGAAGAAACCTCACGAAACATTACTATTTTATGGGAATGATCATCCATAAATACCCTTACGTTGTACTTTAACGTATCACTGTCTAAGCCAACTGAGAAAAAAGCTTCGCAATTCTGTATTGTCTGCAGCCTTGGCTTGGTTTTCCTGTTTTTATTGGTCATATACTCCTCCCTTCTTGATCTCTGTTTATCATAAACCCACTTTCTTTTTAATACTCTACCTTTACTATCATAGTCCAAGTTCGTCGCTCTAATACCTAAACCATTACCCCTTGCATAACCAAGATAAAATGACATTGTATCTTCCACAAAATCAAATTTCATATTCTTGATATGATTCAAATCAACATCTTGATTGTCAATTCCTTCCCATGACGAAAATTGCATATAATTAACCCCAGTAGAACACATTATTTGGTATCAAAAACAATTCATCCTTGTTGTCAGACGTACTTTGCGATCCACTCCCAACCATTACTATCCAAAGCGAACACAAGTGATTGAAGTATAAGTAAAATTTTAATCGCAATAATACGTGTTGATTGAATTATAATAAAAGTAATAGCAAAAAGAAAAGGAATATTGATACGAGGAATCATCGAGATTTTGAACATGAATCATGCAGCTTTATAAGATAAAGAAACAATTACAAACAAGAAAATACTATTGATTCTATGAATTCGAACCCTAAGTAAACTCATATTGATTTCGAAACTAATCGAAACAACCATGGATGTATTGTAGAGATGAGATAAAAATAACGATTCAAACAATAAGTAGTTTCATATTGAATTTGAAAACAACCATGGTTGCATTGTACATATGAGATACAAATATCGATTCAAACAATAAGTAATTTCGTTTTGAATTCGAACCTAATCAAAACAAAGCATGGAAGAGACAAACTTGTGAGTTCAAACTTGATAAGGGAAAAAAGAATGGATTGGAGACGAGATTTCAATACGAACGCAAATAGAAGAGTCAGAACACCAGACCGAAACACCAATGAGCAAGACGAATGATCAATTGAAGTGGATGTTTAGAAAAAATCGATTGAAGAGTTTGAGCTGGTAACAAAGAAAAGTTCACAAGAGGTTTTGAGCTGTTTGAACTGGTAACAAAGAAACCTTCACAAGAGTTTTTGAACCGGTAAACAAAAAAAGTTGATAAGATAACATTGGGAAGGAGAATAAGTGTTTCTGTACGTTTAATCGTTTAGACAAAAAGAGTTGGATTTTGAAAGGAGAAGAATATGAGGAATATTAAAAACGGTAACTATTGGGTTTTGTGAAGAACAAACAGTAATGAGGTTTTGTGACCTGCTAAGAAGGTAATATTATGATGCATAGGGAATCACAACAACTTTAAAACATAACCATTAGATGTGAATGTTGGACAAATCAAGGGTCAAGATTAGATGAGTTGGATTTTTTTAAAGGTGTATAGAAACATCGGTGTTCTATAGTTAGTCTATATACATAAGTGCGAACTGATAAAATTATATAACGATATTAAATGTGAGTCACTCATTTTACATACTTTGACTTGACATTTATGTACTTGTCAAAACTCTTTTATAAATAAGTGGCTCATATTCACTGTTCTTATATAATTCAATTAGTACGTACTGATAGGAAAATGAATATATATATATATATATATATATATATATATATATATATATATATATATATATATATAATTTTTCCTATAAGTACTCATTTATTTTAATATAATGAGCATCTTTGTTAAAATTGCATACAATTGAATGTTTTTCCATGAAATCTTTTGTATGCATCCTAAAAAAAATAATGTACACATTTTCTTATATTTCCATATTTTTAAATGTTTTATCATCAAAAAAGTCAGAAGAAATTAGTTCTTGTACTAAAAAAAAAATCAATTTTTTTCTACAAATGTATTTCAATGTTTTTATCATTCATATAAAAAATAAAAATCATATCAAGATTCAATATATTCCATTAAATTTCATCAAAGGTGTTGTAAAAAGTCCTCATTGGAAAATCTCTCTCTTTCTCTCTCTCTCTATATATATAGTCCTTTTCTCCTCAGTACGTACTGTTATAACTTACGTAAGTGCATTGCATATGGAACACTGAACTATAGAGAATCTTTGACAAGTGCATACATTTTGAATCAAAGTATATAAATCTAATGATCCACATCCAACATACCAATGAATTTATATCAGTGCGTACTGACTTGAAATTTTTTATATATATACTGAAACTTTTCTCTTTAGTACGCACTGATAAATATATATTAGTGTTATACATATGAACCATTAGATTCAATTGTTTTGACTCTGTTTATATACATTTATCGGTGTTTATCCTTAATCTATGGCACATGTGTAATGCACTGATATATTTTATATTGATACAGACAAATGAGAAAATGACTAATATATATTTAATACTTGGTTAGTGCTATTCAATTTCAACCATATCTAACTAACATAAATTCTGATTTCATTTTTTTAATTGGATCGACTTTTCTAAAGACTATAAAAGGTGACTCGACTCTAACACGTACTTTAATTTTGATTCAATTTACCTCGAATCCCTATCCACCCTCGTATAGTTACAAGATTAAGGGAAAATGAACATAGACGGTGTCAATAGGAAATCAATTGGGAACCAAATGGCCATTGTCAAGCCGTTCGGTCTTTAAGCGATTGAGCTCGACTGTAGTCACTCATATTTTTGGCACTTGGCAACCTAACCCCAACTTGTCCTTACATGATGAACACATAAACTAAGCATGGGTTAATCAAGCACAATAAACATCTTTAAAATCATCGATGAATTTAAGCATTTTTATTTAATTTCCCTCAGGAGGGGCATAACACCCATAAACTAGGTAATACCAAGTCCAATGCTGATTTCATCAGCCCACAAAAAGGACAAAGGAAACTTCTCCCAAATAAGATTACACTGAACAATGTTCATTCTCCATTGTTTTCGTTTGTCTCAAGGATTGCATTCGCAATTCCAGTAACATAAACAAATTTCGACTTGTAAGAAAAATAATTAAGCCAGGAAAATATAGCACTCGAACAGAAATCTAACAAAAAATAACGTATCATGAGTATGGAGTAGCTTATTTCTTCCTCAACTTGAAAAAACAAAAAAAATATATATATATAAAGATTCTTTTGATGACTCCATTGCCAATAATAACTGATTCGCCAATTTGACATGGCGGATACCTAGATCATCTGATTAAGCAATTATTTCCAAATCAAAACCTCTGAGAAACATGAAAGTAAGGGAAACCAGAGGGCAGCTAGTTCACGACATCAAGGACCAGCTTGCGAGACTTGAGGACTGACCACCTCAAGCGCCGGTAATAAGCAGCTTGAAGTAATGCCAATGACAGTACAAATATCCATTTAAAACCCATCTGCATTTGACGGCACATAATGTTAAAATAGAGTCAACATTAAATGATATTAAAAAAAATTATACATAATTTAGAAACAAACATACCAGTTTCCTCTCTTCCATTTCTGGCTCTGCTGCCCATGATAAAAACGTCACAACATCTTTTCCCATCTGCACCAGAACCAAAAATAAACACTAAGCTTTACACCACAGCAATCATCCAACCTACAAACATATAGCTGGGACACTCTTCTCACACTTGAGCATTAAATATTCGAAGGAAAACCAACCTGAGCTTCTGTTGCAGGGGTACCATCTTCATACTCCATAGCTCCATCAATAAGCATTTTAGGCATAGCAATGGCTCCACCTGGGAAGTAAGGATTGTAGTGCAATCCCTCTCGAATCTACAGTAGCATTTAAAAACATTTCTGGTTAGGAAGTGAAACAATCACCAACCTTTTTTCCTACATTTTATCATAAAATTACATTTAACTGGACAGAAAACATAACCTTTATCCATTAAGAAGTAAAATAAATAACTTTTATAAGAAGTAACTCCCTATCAGATAATCAGATAGAGGAGTGATCTGGAAACCATCAGCGAGACAACAAGACTGAGAAATCCAAGCCCATAACATCAAAAGGGGATATTATAAAAGATACGACCAAGTGACAAAGAAACAGTTCGACAAACACCAAAAGTAAACATAAGATATTCACGCCAGCTTCAAAACTG
The DNA here is from genome assembly GCA_032871835.1 of Dipteronia dyeriana. Classification (NCBI taxonomy): domain Eukaryota; kingdom Viridiplantae; phylum Streptophyta; class Magnoliopsida; order Sapindales; family Sapindaceae; genus Dipteronia; species Dipteronia dyeriana. The sequence continues at coordinate 19,583,255 of CM065295.1, read as the reverse complement.
TCTTTGCTTTTGTTCCCCTTGTACTTACTTTTACAATAAAATACATGCATATATATAAAGGCTTTCTCAGGTGTGGGATCCCACACGTTTTTATGTGCAGAATCCCCATTCTCTAATGTTATAGAACAACTAGAAGACAAAAAAACCAGTGGTTCTCTATCGTTAAAGAACCAGAATCCCCCACATAAAAACATGAGGGATCCTGCACTTTAACAAATGGATACTTTCATAAAACCATTAATAAAGGCAAATGCTGTATGTTAGATGTGAATGCAGCAAAACCCAATTAAAGAGACTGAGGTAGAAATTACCGAAACACCAGCAGGAGGATCACGGTAACCAGTTAAGAGAGCGAACACATAATTCTGACCATCATGACGAGCCTGAAAGCACAAAGCGTGAGATTTTCAAAGACAGATAAATACAGGTTCTAATGATATAGACTGGAAAGACAGTAATTACTTTTGTAATAAGACTTAGATCTGGAGGATATGCTCCTCCATTAGCAAATCTAGCAGCCTGTTCATTTCCATATGGCTGGGGAAAACGGTCACTGAGTTTACCAGGACGGGTGAACATCTCACCCTCATCATTGGGTCCATCAACCACCTCAATCTCAGCTGCCATTGCCTTTGTCTCGTCCTCTGTGTATGCAACACCCACCAAATCACGGTATGATAACAGTGACATAGAATGGCAGGATGCACATACTTGCTGGTACACCTGGTGACCACGACGGATCCTGAACATTCAAAATTAATATCAAGGTTAAGAATAAATTTACCATAAAATAGTATTTACATAGATGCAACAAATTTATATCAAAGTTTTACAATGAAAGAATTTAAATAGATAGGTTTAAAGGGCAGAACTGCTTCCCAATCATAACCATCGATGGATGCACAACGTCCACCCTTCAAATAAGAAAAAGGAAGAATGTTTCTCTTTCAACCATATTATGGAGCAAATGAAGCTAAAGAAGTGTATACATAGTGCCATGCAATTAATAATGTCTCAAAAAAATGTTTGAACTAGCACTGCAAGGAAAAGGGTAAAGGCACAGAATGTGGGACAATATGTTGGAGCTTAGCATCAAGATACAAGACTTGTTTGAAGGTAAAGCTCCATATTCAACAAAACAATAATAAGAAAATGAATCTGGTTTCATAACATTGGAAATTTAGAATCACATTTTTGTCTGTCAAGTTAATATGCAAGCTACATAACAAAAACTATAAGTTATAAAAATAAATTATGAAACTCACGAAGAATGGTCGTATGAACTGAGGATGCCTTTGTGAGGCCATGGATAGCTTGGACATGCCAAGCCATGTTCAGCTTCATCAGCAGATGCCACTATTGTTGCAAAACTCAGTAACCCTGAAACACCAACTCCAAGGAGCGCAAATGCCCTTAGAGTCTTTGTACCAACAGACTCAGCATCTTCATTAACCTTCTTTGAAGTGAAAAATGATAAAGTAGGAATTCCCTGCAAGAACACGTACATTAACTATTAGGTAAAACAACCATGTTTTATTATGGATTCTACTGAACTGCAAAGAATAAAGACACAATGCAATGCCAATGCCACATTGACATACCCTGCATGGTCGGAAACTATCTCAAACATTTAAACAAGATGTCCTTCATTTTTCAAATTAGAAGATACAAATATTGAATTTAAAAATTAGACATGAGAAATATGTGTAAATATAAAATATTACCAAACATTGCAAGCCAAAAGTTCCTAACAAAATCAAAATTTTGAGGGTTGATAGCTCATGGTAAATTAGATACTTGTAATATTATTCCGAAGATATATCCTAAATCTTGAATTATTCCCTTTAGGTTCTTGGTGTGTTATGTGCAAGAATTTTGAAGAAAATTGGAATCATCTTTTTCTCCATCATCTGGTGGTTATAAAGTTATGGAGTAAGGTGTCTTCAATAGTGGTTTTGAAGTGGGCTGCTCCTTGGTCTATGGTCTCTTTCTATTTGGAAGATCTTAAAGCTTCTAGGGGAGGAAAGAAAGCTATGGTCCTTTGGTATTGTGGAATTTTTTGTTGTTTTGTGGGTTATTTGGTTAGAAAGGAATAGAAGAATTTTTTAGCAAGTTAAAGAGGACAAGTTTTTTATGGGATAAAGCTTATTATTTAGCTTCTCTATGGTCATCTATCTCTAAAAATATTTAGACCCAACACAGACTTGGTATAGTAAACCCTTTCTCAAGAACTCCACAGATGCTGTCAAGTGTGGTTTCTTGACACTAAAACAATAGAACATTATAGATAAAGCAGAAATGGGATAAAAGATTCTTACAGCAGACTGAGATTGAAGTTTCCTCCTCAGGAGCTGGTGGATAACTCCTCCTCCAGCCATTTTAGCAAATATCTAATGAATTCACTGTGCAGAATCCACAAGATAACAATTTTAGATAACTGGGTAACAAATATGCACTCTTAAAAAACTTCATATTTAGTTAAAACTAAAACATACACATCATTCATATGCATTAGCCTCATCCATGTTCGGCACACACATGTTTGGCACTCTTTTGTCATTCTCAGTCCACTAAATATGGCCAAAAAATATTTCAAGATTCTGATTCCAGATTGTAGAGCTAAATTAAACATATATTCTCGAGTCCCATGAAATGAGTAATCCAAAGTCCAATTTTCGCGATATATCATTAAATCTTACATAACCACTCCTGTCTCACAATTGGTTACAATAATTAAACTCCTAATCAGTATCAAAGCAATAGAACACATAAGAGATTTACATTCAAATCAAAACTAATGAATTCCATAACAAAATCAATTTCAAAAAGGTCAACATACACTACACGAAACATAATTACAAGCTAAAAAAGAACTAACAAATATACACCCAGCATTCAAATATCAATAACAAAACATTTCCTTGCATAAAAACCAACAATTTATTAAGATGAAATAAGAAATTGATAGAGAAACAAACCCTAACGAAGAACAGATCGAAGAAGCGAAGAGAAGAGAAAATAAAGAGAAAATGAAAATAAGGAGAAAAGAAACTCACGAGATGGGAGGTCGATAGGCGAGGTTTGTGGTCAAAAGCGACGGGGCGCGGTTGGGGAGAGAGATCTAAAGAACGAGTGAAGAACAAACAACTGAAAATGAGAGGAAATCACTATTACTACTACCACTATCACCACCACCACACGCCCGAATCCGTTCTATGTTTTCGTCATTGTCGCTTATTGGCCCTTTTATGGGCTTCTATTTAGGCCCATTAATACCCAAGTCTGTTTGATCTTGAGTAGATGATAATCGATAAATGGTAAAAAAATTCAAATTATGTTTTATTCTTTCAAAAAAAAATTATGTTTATTAAAATTTTAAAAAATTATTATTTGCATTTTTAAAATAAAAATTTACATGAAATCATTGGAATCTATCAAGAGATAACTATTGGCCCAGTATTGACCTATCGAGAGAAAGGGTTAACATGCCGAAAGATATCTACTCATATAACATGGCTTGACGAGGGAAATGATATATCGGACCTGTAGATGACTTCTATTTAGCATAATAATATTCAACCTAAGAGCATATCCAATGCAATGATATTTGAGTGTGCTAATGTTATAATTTGGATAAAGTGAAAAAAAAAAAAACATGCTCCAATACAATGTTAAATGTTATGCTAAATTTGACATATTTTATTCTTTGTACCAAATTCAGCACAAAGAATAGCATATATCAAATTCTGCACAACAATAAATATTGCCTTTTTAATTACAAAAATACCATTATATAACTATATTGAATACATTAATTGTTGACTTTTATAATTTTAAATAATAAAAAATATTAAATAAATTGAATGCATTAATTATATTTGTTGATTTCTATAATTTAAAAATGTTGTATGTAAATTTTACAAAGCATACACGTCATTGACAGTAAGGAAAAAATAGTCAGGTGGATGCCCAAATGGGTATCCGGGAAATATCCTATAAGGCATCATTAAAGAGAAGAAAGCCCGAGTAAGCATATACTGAATAAAACCTACTCGGGATCAGCTAACAGCACTCGGGACTGGTTAAATAACACTTCCACTCGGGCTTAAACGGTACTACTCGGGACCATCAGGTATTACTCTTACCCGGGAATAAATACGACCCGAGTAAGAACTTGGTGCTTATTTCATATGGAATGTTATTAAATACGTGACGATATCCATCAGGAAGGAATCCCAAATGAAATAGAGTATTAAATTAGAAGAGTCCCCAATCAGGAAATAACTTGATTTCTTTACGAAGACTACATTCTTATAAGGAAACAAGTCCAAATTGAACTGCACTACTAGGATCCCACTCGATTTCCATGAGACTCCGAAACAGGAAAGAAGACAAATCGACCTCAAGAAAGTAACCGAATCACAATTAAATATAAAGATCCTGTATTACTTGTACAATGTAGATTAGGGTTCTATAAACATATAAATAGACCCATAATCTCGTCTAGAAAAGATATAGGCAATATAGCATACAGCAATCACAGTAAATACAGAGAGAAAAAATAGAGATCGAGAGCTTGTAAAACATCTTATTCTCTTAGTGGATTTTGGCTTGGTTGATCTTTCAACTACCAGTAGATGTTTCTCCGGCCATCGGAATTTTACCACGTAAAATTTGTCTTTGTTACTCTCTCTGCATCTCTTTCTCTTTAAATCAATAGCCGAAATCCAATCCTTATTGGCTTTTTTGGCATAATCCAAAGACGTCTACAATTGGCACTAGAATGAGGGGGTGAACCTCCGAACTTGTTAAAAAGCAATGGCAGGAAGCAGAAGTGGTTCAGGGAATGGCCAAAAATCACCAAGCGATTTCCATATTGGCAATACGTCACAAGATCCTGCAGCAAACACAGAAAACCAGCCTGCGCACCTGGCGGGGATCTAGCAAGTTCCTCCAACTAGTAGAGATCTTACGATGCGTTTCCAAGAGGCCTTACAGCAATTGGTGAAGGACGCAGCAAGGGAAGGGATTGATCTACTGGCCGCAGGAGCACATACTCCCAATCCTCCACCAGCAAGGCTCCGTTCGATGGTGGTGGGGCCAGGAATAACTATGCCAGAAACCAGAAGGAACTCTTCCCCAATCAATCCAGCTGGACAGAAAACACTAGAAGAGGAAAATCACCAAAGGCTGGATCGTAATCAAACAATACGAGTCAGACATCGTAAATACGATCGGCGCAGAGAACGGTCATCATCAGAAGACAGTGATCAACACCATCGTAAACGTCATCATGGAGTCACACGAGGGTTCCGGCATTAGAGTGAAGAATCTGAAGAAAGAATGACAGTTACCCAACGGTTCAACCGTCAAGGAAGCCCGGTGGGGGACAGAGATGTCACAATTAAGAGCCTAACTCGAGAAGTAGAGTATAGCAGGCGATAGATGGAGGCACTAGTCAGACGTTACGGCTGTAACGATCTATCCGACGATGACTCTGACAGTCCATTTACCAGGGAGATTTTGCGGACCCTTTTCCCAGAAAGATTCAAGATGCCGCATGTAGAGCAATTCAAAAAAGATACAGATCCAAAGGAGCACGTTAGACGCTATAAAAGTGCCATGGCTCAATATGCCCGCAGTGACCCCCTATTGTGTCTCAACTTTCCGCAAACACTGGGGGACACAGGCTTAAGATGGTTCAGAAGACTACCCCCGGCAAGCATCAAAAATTTCAGCGAGTTAAGCAGGAGCTTCTCAAGGTAATTCCTGAGCAACGTTCATAGAAAGAAGTCGGTGGCCTACCTCTCTCAAATAAAACAGGGGAAGGACGAGTCATTAAAAAAATACTTGGACCGGTTCGGCCAAGCAGTATCAGAAATTGGCAGCGCTAATAATGAAGCAATTATTGCTGCCTTCACCAATAACTTGCAGAATGGACGACTATCCTTCGATTTGAGAAGAGCACGGCTGGCAAGGTATGCCGACATGATGGATATGGTGGGAGGATACGCTCTGGCCGAGGAAGAAGAGTTAGCTACAGGAGGAAGCTATATGCATGGATGAAAGCCCGAACATAAGAATACCGAATCCAAGGGGCAGAATCAAAAGGAAAAACGGAAAGGGAACAGCAAGGAGAAAAACAAGGATGTGGGTAATGGGCCCAACGCCGAACGGTCCATAGAGAAATACCAAGGCAGATATACCAATTACACCCCTCTTCGGAAGAAACAATAAGAAATTCTAGCCATCTTGGAAGAAAAGAATATGGTGCAAGAACCGCGGTGACAATCACAGTTCGCCCGGAGAGATACAACCAAGTATTGCAGGTTTCATAAAGAAACTGGGCATGAAACTTCGAAGTGTTTTCAGCTCAGAGATTACATAGAAACTCTTATTCGGGAAGGGCACCTGCGGGATGTAATTTTGAAAAAAGACAAGAGACCAGAAACCAAGAAAGTCAAGGTTGATCGCAACCCTAGTCAAAACCAAAGAACCAGCCCCGAAGCCAATCAAGTAATACATACAATTTTCAGAGGACCTTCTACTGGGAGAAGCAACCGAGAACAAACTTAGGAAATATGAGAAGCAGTAGAAGCAAGGAATAACTTTGACGTAAACTCGGTTGAACCAGACCCGAAAAGGGTAAAGGAAGGATGGGACCCAATAATCTTTACAGAGGCAGATTTCTATGGCGTCGATGTTCGACCTAATGACGCTTTGGTTATAAGTGCCCGGATTGGCCATAGGGAAGTCCGGAGAATTTTAATAGATAATGGGAGCTCAGCAGACATCCTAAGCGTGGCCGTATACGACCAGCTAAGATTAGACCGAAAAGATTTACAGCATTTCCATACTCCATTAAGAGGATTTGGGGGAATAGAGGTCAGGTCACTCGGGATGGTAAAACTACCTGTGAAGATCGGAACGGCACCATGCCAGAGGACTGTCCTGCTCGACTTCGTGGTAGTTAACTTGGATAATTGGCCGTTTAATGCATTATTGGGCCGGCCATTCCTGAATAAAACAAGGGCCGTGACGGCCACTTATGCATTAATGATCAAGTTCCCAACAGAACAAGGGGTTGAGATTGTCAATGGATCCCAAGAGATGACCCGAAGAGCAAATCTGTCAGTATACAGAGACAAGCATGATGCTGAACAAGTGTGCACCATAATGCAGCCAAATCAATGTAAAAAATCCTTGTCATTCGAACTGGATCCAAGGGAGGGCTCGAATGAATACAAAACAGAATTGGTTGAAGTGGTACTTGAAGAAGACAAACCGGATAAGAAAATCAAGATAGGGGCCAACTTGGATGGAAAAGTCAAGCAAGACTTAACCAATCTGCTTAGAGAATACAAAGATGTATTCGCCTGGAGTCACGAAGATATGATCGGGATAAATGCCCGAGTAATATCCCACTACCTCGCAGTAAGCCCGAATGCAAAACCGGTGACACAAAAGAGAAAATCGTTCAATCCTGAAAGAAGTCAAGCAATCAAAAAAGAGGTGGAAAAGCTACTAGCAACTGGATCAATCAGAGAAGTCAGCTACCCTCAGTGGGTTGCCAACGTAGTCCTCGTCCAAAAGAAAAATGGACAATGGAGGATGTGCGTAGATTTCACGGATCTAAATAAGGCATGTCCAAAGGATATCTTCCCACTTCCAAGGATAGATCAGCTGGTGGATGCACAGCAGGTCATGAATTACTCAGCTTCATGGACGCTTACTCAGGATATAATCAGATCCGGATGAACAAAGCTGATGAAGAAAAAACAGTATTCACAACGGATCAGGGTTTATATTGCTACACAGTAATGCCCTTCGGTTTAAAAAATGCAGGAGCTACGTACCAAAGGTTGATCAACAAAATCTTCACTCGGCAAATAGGAAGGAACATGGAGGTATACATTGATGACATGCTGACTAAAAGTGTCTCAGCAGATGAGCATGCCTGCGACCTCCGAGAGACATTTGATGTTTTGAGAAGATACCAGATGAAATTAAACCCAAACAAATGTTCATTCGGAGTACATTCGGGAAGATTCTTGGGTTTTCAAGTCCATCAAAGAGGAATCGAAGTTAATCCCGACAAGATCCAGGCTTTGCAAGAAATGACCTCACCTAAAACATTGAAAGAGGCACAGCGATTAACAGGGTGTTTAGCCTCCTTGGGAAGATTCATCTCAAGGGCTACAGACAGGTGCGCACCTTTCTTCAAGATAATCAAAAAAAGGAAAGGCCTGGAGTGGAATAAAGAGTGTGAGCAGGCATTCTTAAAAATAAAAGAGTACTTGGGGCAAGCTCTCATCCTCTCAAAACCGTGAAAAGGGGAAATACTTCAACTGTATCTGTCAATAACCGAGCTTGCAACAAGTTCAGTCTTAGTCAGAACAGAAGATGGAGTGCAGAAACTAGTGTATTATACCAGCAAGGCACTCCTACCGGCCGAGACCAGGTACTCACAGGCATAGAAGATAGCCTTAGCATTGGTTTCAGCAGCAAAAAAGCTGAGACCATACTTTCAGGCCCATACGATCCAGGTTCTCACCAATTGCCCATTAAGGCAAATCTTACAAAAACCAGAGATATCAGGAAGACTTACTAAATGGGCAATCGAGTTAAGTGAATTCGATATTCATTATGTCCCCAGAACCTCCCTCAAAGGACAAGCGGTGGCAGACTTCATAGTCGAGTTCACAGAACCAAACCTTGAAGCAAAAAGACTGTTGGATAAAAGTTTTCCATGGAAACTATATGTTGATGGTTCTTCAAACACTCATAGCAGCGGGGCAGGGATCGTAGTTCGCACCCCAGAAGAAGATGATGTTTAATGTGCCATGAGATTTGATCTCAAAGCAACCAATAATCAAGCCGAATACGAGGCATTGTTAGCTGGACTCAGAGTCTGCATAGCTCTTGGGGCAGATGAAGTTAAGATATTCAGCGATTCACAGGTAGTTGTCAACCAGGTTATGGACGAGTACCAGGCCAAAGATGAAGGAATGATTGCCTACCGTGACATCGCAAAACAGCTTCTCCAAAAATTTAAAGAATACAAGATCGCTCAGATCCCCAGAGAAGAAAATGAAAAGGCAGACGCTTTATCTAAATTAGCGTCAGCAACAACCTCAATCAGACCAAAGACCATTCCAGTTGCACACCTCCTTAAACCGAGTACAGCTGAACCTAAGCATTTGGAAATTTTAGAAATCCGAACACAGCAAGACGGTTGGATGGTCCAGCTGAGAAGGTTCCCGGAAGAAGCGTGCTCCCGGAAGATCCGGTATTAGCAAAATGCATCAGGTATCGATCGACTAGATATACCATGATCGGAGGAGAATTATACAGAAGGGGGTTCTTCCGAGCTCTCTAGAGATGTGTACCGGAGGAAGATGCGCATCGAATACTTCAAGAGATCCACGGAGGGGTTTGCGGAAACCACACTGGAGGTAGAAGCCTGGCTCATAAGGTACTCAGACAAGGCTATTACTGGCCTACGCTTTTCTCAGATGCACAGCAGTGATCGGAAAGTTGCAATACCTGTCAAAGGATTGCTAACGATATCCGACAACCCCCAGAAAAACTCAGAAACCTCACTGCTCCATGGTCATTCGCCATGTGGGGCCTAGACCTGATTGGTCGAATGCCAGCTGGGACAGGGGGTGGAGCAAAGCATGTCATAGTAGCTGTCGATTATTTCATAAAATGGGCAGAAGCTGAAGCGCTAGTGCATATCACGGAAGCCAACACCACAAATTTTGTAAAGAAAAACATACTTTATAAGTTTGGAGTTTCGGACACTATAATCACCGACAATGGCACTCAGTTTGATAACTAAAAGTTCAGACAGTTGAGCGAGAAGTATCATATTGCTAACTACTATGCGACACCAGCTCACCCTCAAACAAACGGGCAAGTAGAAGCAGTAAATAAAATTATCAAGCACATCATTAAAGCAAAGTTAGATGACAAAAAAGGAAGCTGGGTTGAAAAGCTTCCTGAAGTATTATGGGCATATCGGACGACAACAAGGACTTCAACAGGAGAAACTCCGTTCACCCTAGCGTTCGGAACAGAAGCTGTCATCCCCATAGAAACATCGTATGCATCCCCACGGGTCAGGCTATACGATGAAGAACAGAATGTTGATACGCTACTACAAAGTTTGGATGAGCTAGAAGAAAAAAGGGAAAAGTCCCGAATAAGAAATACAGCATATCAACAAAGAGTGGCTCGCCACTACAATTCTCGTGTTCGGATCAGGAAATTCCAACTAGGAAACCTGGTGCTCAGAAAGGTGTCGTTGAACACAAAAAATAGAGCCTCAGGATCCCTGGCTGACAAATGGGAAGGTCCATACAAGATCGAGGGGATAGCTGGCCATAGAGCCTATTGGATTGCTCGACCCAATGGAGGGGTGTTACCCCGACCATGCAATGCCCAATATCTGAAGATTTTCTATCCTTAAAATATATATATATATATATTAATATTAAATATTCTATTCTTTTATTTGTAGGATAAATATAGAATTGTAATTTAAATTTGTCGATTTTTTGCAGTAATAAATAAAGTTACTCGGAATTTCCGAAAGGATAGCATCTAGTTCGGGATTTCCAAAAAAGGGATATGATAATAAGATCATATGGAAGCAGAGCATGATAATAAGAACATGCAAATAGAATTCTCGGGACCATCAAATCCCGAATGGGCGGAGAAGCTCGTAGGAGCATGCCAGCCGATCAGGGTCAAAATGACCTTCGCGAAAAGGCAAACTCGATGCACCAGACTTTGGAAAAATGATCGGGACGCTATCGGGAGAAATTCCTGTTAAATGCGTAGCCGTGTTGAAGCACCTTTTTTTAAAGAAAAAAGAGCTCAACGATTCGGCAAACCCTTGCGCATAAAAACTAGGGAGACGTCCTTGGTATTGCGTAAGAACTCGAACGTATGATCATGGTGAGCCTTGATGTAACATTCGGGTAGCAACCGGGTATGAAACACAAGTGAAAAACTTGTCTCAAGATGACTCGGTTAATAATAAAGAAGCCAGTTTAATAAGATACTTGGCAATTGAAGTTATTCGGGTAACAACCGGTTTAATAAGATACTCGGTTAAGTTACCCGAACATCGAAGAAGTCAGTTTAATAGGATACTTGGCAATTGAAGTTATTCGGGTAACAACCAGTTTAATAAAATACTCGGTTAAGTTACCCGAACATCGAAGAAGCCAGTTTAATAAGATACTTGGCAATTGAAGTTATTCGGGTAACAACCGGTTTAATAAGATACTCGGTTAAGTTACCCGAACATCGAAGAAGCCAGTTTAATAAGATACTTGGCAATTGAAGTTATTCGGGTAACAACCGGTTTAATAAGATACTCTGTTAAGTTACCCGAACATCGTAGGAGCCATTTTAATAAGATACTTGACAATTGAAGTTATTCGGATAACAACCGGTTTAATAAGATACTAGGTTAAGTTACCCGAACATCGAAGAAGCCAGTTAAATAAAATACTTGGCAATTGAAGTTATTCGGGTAACAACCGGTTTAATAAGATACTCGGTTAAGTTACCCAACCATCAGCCAGTTTAATACAACACTCGGCAATAATCAGCAAAAAATAGACCAAAACCATTCAACTCAGAATAAAATTGAATTTTATTGCTCCTAAAAGAATGGTTACAGTTCAAAGAATGGTTCTTTACAAGTAAAAAATAAAGAATCAGAATTTTCTGCAAATTTACAAAATCAAGGTTGCGAGGACTTTGAGCATTTGCCAATACTCGGATCTGGCACCATCTCGTACTCACGAAGCAGGCTCTCATTAGATGGCCAAGTAATATCATCGACGGTATCATCCCTCCACTGGCTGTAATCTTCACCCGGGACTGGCCCGACATCCGTGACTACACCCTCAACCGACTCTTGACTTGCGTAAAAGGTCGAGAGAGAATGCTCGGACGGAATCTCTAAATGCATAGGATGGGGCTCTTTGCCTTGACTACGACAGTAGGCTCTCCATTCCTTCATCTGAATCCGAAGAGATTCCAAGGACCAGTCCACATGGTGTTTGATTGACAACTTCCAATTAGCACGGGCTTTCTCGGTCGCCCTATTCTTGACTTTGAAGAATTCGCCGGCCGAAACTAGCCCACGTTGAAATTCTCGAAGAAGTAGGGCATCGTAAGCAGAGGATCTTTTAAAACAATCCACCCCTTGGACTTTCAACTCCAACCTGGCCTCTCGGGAAAGGGATTCAACTGTCAGCACTTGGCGCTCCAAATCTTCAATTTTTTGGACATACGCCGACTTCGCCTGCTCCGCCTCCTACTCTGCCTTAAGCATGGATTCTTCAGCAGAAGAAAGAAGATTTTGAAGCGATGCAACCTTCTCCTCTACCAAAGATGCCTTGTCCTCAGCTACAACCTGCTTTGCCAGGCAGTGGTAGGCAAATATCTGTACAGAACCGACCTCCTGCTGAAAAGCCTGCTCAGCTCGAGCATGACCCTCCTCGCTCACCTTCAGCTGAGCATCCAGACGCCTTATCCGATCAGCTTGACATTGTTGTGTCTGAACAAGCTCAGCAAATTCGGCCACCATCTATAAAAGAATATACTTAGAAATCCGACAGAAGCAAAACAATAAAGGAGCCAGAATTAACTGAGTCAGAATTAACTGAGTCAGAATTAACTGAGTCAGATTTAACTTACATAAGATGCGCCATTGAAAACGTTTTGGAGACTTTCGGTCAGTGAACCATCTCTAAAACTGCTCCAGCGGTCTTCCCCGATATAAGCCCGACCGGAGGACATCTCCTGTAGCATATCCTAGGGAGAAAGGAATAAAGGAACCCCCGAGGGTTTAGCTCCCAGATTTAAAAAATCGGGAGTAGGAGAAGCCCTGTTCGGCTCTAAGGATGGAGAAGGTACCCCCGAAGGTTCAGCCCCCATATCTCCAACTTCGGGGGTAGAAGAAGCCCTACTCGGTTCTGAAGTGGCTGCATCTACTGATGCTCCAGCACCAACACTCGGGGCAATCTCGTCCGTAACATCTTCGTCGCTAGAGTCAATGAATGAGACTACCCGAGGAACTTTGAGAAGACGAGACGACGAACTGACTGCCTTTCGCTTCTCACCCCGAGAACGGTGGAAGTTAAGATCAGCAGCAGGATCTTCTAACGGATCGTCCCAAAAAAACTCAAAGAACTCGGCACCGGGGGACACTTGATCCGTCAAGACATTACCACCATCGCCAGCTTCAAACCGTCCAATAGGCTCTTCACCTAGACCCTCATACTGTCTCTCCCTATTTTTAGGCAATTGGGTGTCAGTCGGCTCACCTTGGCCACTTCGACCAGCGAAATCTTGAGTAAAAGGTTGAGCACCCCGATCAACGCACTCGGGAATTTCCTCAGCAATATCAGTTTCCTCATCAGGCTTGGGTGGAGCAATACCCTCATCGCCCTGACGGGAAGCTTCCTTTCTACTCGCTTGTAGAATCGTCTTCACCTGGCGAGCATGAAGATCGCTAACAACGTCCGTATCGAACACTAAAAAAAAAATTAGAAAAGAAAATGGAAAAGCAGAGAAATACAACAGAGGGTTCCGGGTTACTTACAACGCCTACGATGGCCCGAAATCTGTTTGAAGAAGCCGAGCTTTATCAAGTTATCCTCTTTGAAAATATAGCTCTTGCTCCTATTTTCTAGAGTACGAACAGCTGCCTGAGTCAGCCTCTTCACCTCTGAGTCGCTATAGTCAATTGTTTTCTTGTTCCACATTTCGAGGGAACAGAAGAAGCGGGGAACACTTAACACCATGTGGGAATCCCTAGATCGAACAGTGATATCGAGCCCGAGAGCCCCTCCAGCAAAAAACCAATTGTTCTTCGAAAATTTATTGGATGTAAGGAATCCCCATATAAAACCCTTCTTTTTCGGATCATCAGAATCATCGACCCCCCGATTCACCTTGGCTTCTTTGGGGACCCAACCGTCTGAAGAAGTAGATGCAAGGAAATAGGTCCCCGTTCTGCTAACCTGCCTCAGTGTCAAGAAGTGTCTGATTTCATTCGGGGAAGGCGGCGAAAGGTTCATTCGACTGAACATGTGCCACATACACATCAAGGCTTTGTAACTATTCGGGGCCAACTGAGTTGGGGCTATCCCTGCCTCAGCCAAAAACCAGGCAGTAAAAGGCTGAAGGGGAAGTGTGACGCCGCAGCAAAGCATCGATCCGTAAATCGCGACCATGCCCTCAGGAGGATTCCATACGACTCTATCCCCCGCAGGAACCAAAGTGACCGAGTCGGGCAAGTCGAATCGGGAGCGGTATTTTTCTATCTCAGCTGGTCCGACCACGTTCGGCTCAGTATCAAAGCCACTCGGGTGAGTGTCAGAAAACAAAAGACGAGACGCCCTGTATACTTCATCAACGTCGCCCTCGTTAACAGTTTGTTCCCTGGTCTGAACGCTGCTCGAGCCGTGCTTGTATACCTTACTTGTGCTCTGATGTTTACCCATCCTTTGAGAAGATACCCTGTGATCAGAAATATCAGAATCAGAACTAGATGGAGAACTCGATACAGGGCTGAAAGTGACGTCAGGGTGAAGCCCAGAAACATCAACCTCTAAAAATGGAGGTTCATCTATTGGGATATCCCCCAGTAATCGTTTAATGCAAGATACTAACTGGAATCCCCACGCTCTAATGCATCAAAATCGATTTTAAAGAGACGATGGCGGAAAGATGGCCCCATTAAAACTAACCTTGAATTGAGACTGATGCAAGATCTTCAAGCGGAGAATCGTGAACTTCTGGATAAAGAAATATAAGTTTAAAGAGATTTCTGCTGAATTTTTGAGAATAAACCAACAATGTCTTTCAGCGAAGAATTTAAAGATGAGACGACACGAAACCCTAGGATTTCAAAGCAGGAAAAATTTTATGACGAAACTCGATGACGTAGGCGGCGCTTGGGGAAACACAAAAATCATTTCTCTTAAATGATATTGAAAAACGAAGAGACGAGGGACGCTTGTCAAGACAGGAAGTAGCCTTCAACCGTTAAAACTTTAAAACATCGCTATCATTTAAGATCTTACGTGATAAAGCAAATCGAAATTACAGAGTCACCATTAAAACGCGTCATTATGACAAGACGGCTATTCTGACGAAAGAAAATCAAGATGATTAAAATACTCTTGCCCGAAATAAAATCTTATCGGCAAAAATATTTTAAAGGGGTATTGTTGTATGTAAATTTTACAAAGCATACACGTCATTTACATGAAGGAAAAAATAGCTAGGTGGATGCCCAAATGGGTATCCAGGAAATATCCTATAAGGCATCATTAAAGAGAAGAAAGCCCGAGTAAGCATATACTGAATAAAACCTACTCGGGATCAGCTAACAGCACTCGGGACTGGTTAAATAACACTTCCACTCGGGCTTAAACGGTACTACTTGGGACCATCAGGTATTACTCTTACTCGGGAATAAATACGACCCGAGTAAGAACTTGGTGCTTATTTCATACGGATTATCATTAAATACGTGACGATATCCATCAGGAAGGAATCCCAAATGAAATAGAGTATTAAATTAGAAGAGTCTCCAATCAGGAAATAACTTGATTTCTTTACGAAGACTACATTCTTATAAGGAAACAAGTCCAAATTGAACTGCACTACTAGGATCCCACTCGATTTCCATGAGACTCCGAAACAGGAAAGAAGACAAATCGACCTCAAGAAAGTAACCGAATCACAATTAAATATAAAGATCCTGTATTACTTGTACAATGTAGATTAGGGTTCTATAAACATATAAATAGACCCATAATCTCGTCTAGAAAAGATATAGGCAATATAGCATACAGCAATCACAGTAAATACAGAGAGAAAAAATAGAGATCGAGAGCTTGTAAAACATCTTATTCTCTTAGTGAATTTTAGCTTGGTTGATCTTTCAACCACCCGTAGATGTTTCTCCGGCCATCGGAGTTTTACCACGTAAAATTTGTCTTTGTTACTCTCTCTGCATCTCTTTCTCTTTAAATCAATAGCAGAAATCCAATCCTTGTTGGCTTTTTTGGCATAATCCAAAAATCGACGTCAACAAAAAAAAAACATTTCAAATAGAATTATACATTAGAGTACAATGTTAAAATGACGTGTCAAATATAGTTTTTTACTATTTTTTATACCAAATTTAACATTAGATAGTCTAAATCTGTTTGATCTTGACATATACCAATAGTCTGTCAGATTTCAAAAGAAAAAAAAAATCCAAAACGCACAATAATCGTGGGTTTTAATGGATTGGCCGATCAACGAGCCTATTAGAAAAAAGAAGGCCCATCAACTGGGTTTTTCAAATGGATTTGGATTATATTAATGGATCTATGTCGGTGGCCCACCAAAGGAGGGAAATTATAAAAACAATTTGAGTGTACAAATCTGCGGAAATGAGTAAAAACCGTTGGCGCCCAACTCTTTTTCTCCTCTCAAAATTTCTCGCTGTCGATTTTCTTCTTCAAGCACTCTGTTTCTATCTTTATTTTTGATACATATATAAAACGAAGAAGAGAGCCATGTTTGGTCTCATCAATCCGCGTAAAAATGGCGAGACTTGCTCACAACAACAACCACCACAAACACACGTACACCAAAACATTCGTGATTTTATCTTGTGTGGGTCTTTTTGGAGCTGCCCTCGTTGTAGATTTCATGTGGGCCTTTTCTTCTTCTTCTTCTTCTTCTTCCTCCTCTTCTGTCTCTGCGTATTTATCAGTCACATCGAATTGGGCTCTTGAGAAATCTGGGATCGTATTGGCACCACCCCATGTTAACACTACCGAAATTTATCTGGTTCGCTTTCTCTTCCTCTCTTATTGCCTTTTGTCACTGTTCAAATGTAGTATATAGTTTTTTTGAGTTTCAATTGATTTATCATCTTTTCAATTTGTTGACTAGGTTTTGTATGATTTTTGTTTCGATATTAGTAAAGTTGTTCCTCTGAATCATTTTATTGCTATAGCCAGTAAAACTTTTCTTTTTATCTAAGTAAGGTATTGTATTTTAGTTCATGACTCTGTAAATTTTTTCTTCAACTATCTACTGCTTCTATTGAAATTTGTCGTTGCTAAATTAAAGATGAATCTCCTGATTGTAGAAAGAACTGGTGGCTGTGAACGATTATAAAGACAATGACCGGGCTCGCGAGAGACTCTTATCAGGAACTTTTGCTGATTTATCAGCACCAGAGTTAGAATGGGAGCAAATGCCATCAGCCCCTGTGCCTCGTCTTGATGGAGCAGCAATTCAGATTAAGAATCTTTTCTATGTCTTTTCAGGATATGGCACCATTGACTATGTGAGCATGTTGTTTCCAACTCTTATTGTAATGCTAGACGATTCATTGACACTGGTCTTAAATTTGACTTAATGGAATCTGTTCAATCAAACAACCGAATGTGATTTCTGTGATATTTCAGATTTAATGGTTCTGCTTTTATTTGTTTATATGCCTAAATTTGTGCCTGCTAGGTGCATTCTCATGTAGACGTATACAACTTCACAGAGAATGAATGGATAGAGAGGTTTGCTACACCGAAAGAGATGGCGAATTCGCATTTAGGAGTGGTAAGCGATGGGAGATACATATATGTGGTCTCAGGACAACATGGCCCCCAATGTAGAGGGCCTATTGCTCGTGCATTTGTTCTTGACACAGAGACGAGGAAATGGCATAGCTTTCCCCCATTACCATCTCCCAGGTATATAAACACTAGGGAATCATGCTACAGTTTTATTACCATTCTCCTTAGAAACACACTTGATTGCTGACTTTGACGTAGTCAAATTTTCAAATGCTAATTATACGGTTTGTTTTATGTTTAATTTGAATCTAATTTTGTCCATGTGTCTTTGCTGTGTGTCTGTTAAGATATGCTGATTGTTTTCTTGAGATATAATAAAAATTGCGTAAGACTTTTTCTCTTACATTACTGTAGCTTTAGCCTTTCGAGTTTATACTTGCTGTGCTATAGCTTTGACTACACCGGCTGTAGCAGCACAGAACTCATTTATCGGTCTAGCTTTAGTTTGTTCAAGCATATGTTTGCAGCTGTAGAAGCTGCAAGAAATACAGTAACTTAATTGGATTGAGTTCTTAATGTGCAAACAAATTTACTAGTGAGAATTGGAAAAGGCAACCCTGGACAGCTGGACTTGTGTTACCTGACATACTAGATTAGCTTTCACATGAAGCTCTGACATTGGTCAAACAGATGAAATAATTTAACATAAGAATTTTCAGGTATGCTCCAGCAACTCAATTATGGAGAGGGCGACTTCATGTGATGGGTGGCAGCAGAGAAAACCGCCACACGCCTGGATTGGAACACTGGAGTGTTGCAGTAAAGAATGGCAAAGCATTGGAGGAAAAGTGGAGGACTGAAATTCCTATTCCTCGTGGCGGACCACATAGGTTTGTCGCCTTCCCTTGTATATTTATCCTCCATTATTTTTACATGGAGGATTAGATATTCAAGTTGCATGAAAAAAATATATATACATATATTTTCAGTCAACTCAAACAACTTAAATTCCTACATTCTTTGTGTTTTTTTTTTTTACGGTCAATTTTTTTTTCTAACAGGGCTTGTGTTGTAATTAATGATCGGCTTTTTGTTATTGGTGGTCAAGAGGGTGATTTTATGGCCAAACCTGGGTCACCAATTTTCAAATGCTCACGCAGACATGAGGTATGTCAGATCATCAATGTGTTTTAGTTAAGAGTATTGTGCTTGGAATGGTTTTCTATATGTTGTGATTTTTTTGAATATAGCATGTTTCTTACATTGTAAACTTGTCTACAGTATTGGTTGACGTACTTATTTTTGCATGATGAACTTAGAACGTGTCATTTGTTCGACACATGTAATATACTTGTATGTATGAACATTACATGTACCTTTTGATCTCATGTATGCCATTTGTTTACCTAATTATGGGATTTTATTTTTTTTTTCAGGTAGTTTACAGCGATGTTTATATGTTGGATGATAAAATGAAGTGGAAAGTATTACCTCCAATGCCAAAACCGAACTCTCATATAGAGTTTGCTTGGGTAATTGTCAATAATTCAATTATTATAACAGGAGGTACAACAGAAAAGAACCCAGTGACGAAAAGGATGATTCTGGTTGGGGAGGTGTTCAAATTTGATTTAGACTCGCTGGTAATCATATTCCCCTGTTACTAGGAGGTTCCTAGTATGCAATATTTAATCTTTTTATTTATTTACTTGTGGTGTGTGTATTCTGTTTAAGTGTCTGCTCGGCCAATAAAAGTCCCCCCAGTCATTTGAAGTTTATCTAGGGACATCTCTTATGTGAAATTGTTTGCCATTCTGTGCATCTTCTCGTCTCTGCACAAATATTTTGCATCCGTCCTCGTGTTCTTTTGGCTCCTTTAAGGTTCCATCCTGCAGTTGTTTTTCAGTTATTTTTCGTTTTTATTTTTCAAAAACAATTTCGAAAAAGCGTTAGTTAACCGTTTTTTATTTTATTTTCAAAAAACGGAAAAAAAAATGAAAAACAAAACCGGTGTTAAAATGAAAGATTTGAAAAATACAAAATATCTATTTTTCGTTTTCGTTTTTGTTTTTCATTTTATTTTTTACTTTTTTTATATAATCTTTTTTTAACTATTAATTGTACTATTATGCATTTCATATGATTAGGATAAGACGGAACAAGATTTTTAAATGACCAACGTGCCCACTCTCTCTCTCTCTCTCTATATATATATATATATATTCCAGAATAATTTATTTCCAACTAGAACTAAAAGCATTCATACAATAATATATATATATATATATATAAAATATTATAATATAGTGTATATATAATATAAATTATAATATATGTATATATATTAATATCATATATACAGTTATAATTTTATTATATAGTAATATATATATATATATATATATATATTGTAATTATTTATTTATAATATAAGAGTTTAGTTTTGATTAATTCATTTTTTTGATTTTTGATGTATTACTTTTGTTTAATTTAAAAATTACAATACAAAAAATATATTGGTTAATTATGTAATCAATTTTTGATAGTTTTTAATTAACCTACCAGACACTGTTTTTATTTTCGAAAAACAGCAACCGAAAAACACTTACAGGACGGACCCTTAATGTTTTCCGGATTTCTAGATCAGATCAATAGCTCCTTCTTAGTTTAGCTGTCTGAAATATTTGATTGGCTGCAGACTTTTCTTGCTCCTCATCAATTGTTTGCTCTTATGTTTCATGTTTGCAGTGACTTCTTGTTTAATCTTTTCTTGTATTGCTGTATATCGTTAGCTCTCTTTATAATCATATATGCTGCAAGCCTGCAACATACTATAGATTGAATTGTCCTCCTGGAAGGAAATCATTCATTGCACTTGCTATTTCTTACTTGTTAATTCTGATATTTGACAAGTACTTTATATTTGTCTTGGCTTTTCATTTGCATCGAGGATTTGACTAACATGATAATAAGTTTAGTATGTTCTCCTTGTACGTGAAACCATAATGCCTGCAAACATATTCGATGTCTTCTGCTCAAGAAAAGCAAAACCATAACAGTTTCAAAAATGGTTTATTTTGTTATTCCATATAATTTTAGTCTATTATAAAATCTCTGATTAAACTATGAAAACATTTGGAACCTCACTCCTTTTTTTTTTTGGGTCAAATACAGGCATGGTCAGTGATTGGGAAGCTTCCTTTCCGTGTGAAAACCACACTAGCCGGTTTTTGGGATGGACATTTGTATTTTACATCTGGACAGCGGGACAGAGGACCGGATAATCCTCAGCCGAGGAAGGTCATTAAAGAAATGTGGCGAACTAAACTACATTTATGATCCTTTTCCCCTTGCAACCTCGCAAAAGTTTTGATAGTTTCCCTTGGCATTTTAGGTTTTGACATAGGTGAATATTGGAAATTTTCCTCATCTTTCGTTTTCTGACTAGGTAAGAGTTAAAACAGCCATTTTTATCAAACCCCATGTACTCGATTATACAAACAATGACAACGATTATAATACCTTGTTCTGTTCAGGCTGTTGCATTTTACTGACTGAACAGAAAATAACCAAAGTTGCCAAAATAACCATGCTTGAAAAGGTTGACAGTAAGCCATTTATATGGCTTATGGCTTTCCAATGATGACAAAAGATTGCATGCCTTCACATGCTAGAATAATGTCCTTGCTCCTTTTTTTAACGGCTTGAAATTCAGGGGTAATGAAGACCTGTAATTCAAGCAAACAAAACTGGAAATTCAAATCTCATGCACATTTATGGCTTCATTAATCGCAGGCTCAATTATCTGAACATACAGTACTGTGAATTGATACAGATTGAATCAAACTAATGACAAAATGAATTCATGGAAACAAGTGGTACATTTTCTATAATACAGATTACACATTACAGAATTGCAGTAAACGGTGGTCATTCAGATCTACATTTACAAAGAATGGCCAAATGATTTAAGACAAATGGAGTTACACAGCTTCTATCAATTGAACAAGAAGCACGATTATATCTCTATGACCTACTAGAGCCAGAGGAAAACGACCAGTAACTTCCATGGTTGCTCCTAAGCAGTACCCAACTTAAATCTACCTGTTAACAAGAAAACATATTCAATTCAATACATGGAGAAAAATAGATACTTCATCAAAGCAAGAAGTGGACTTCTAGAAAAAGACTACTATCAATAAAGGGATGAAAACTTTGCATCCAGGCCATGACTTCTAGGGACAAACAAGTCTTTACACAGTAATTTAAAAATGGGTTCTGAGCCATGGTAAAGGACAACACTCAGCCTCTGCTCTAGAATCTTCTGTTACTTTCAACCGTAGTTTTTTCTTTGGGTTGACGTCTACGTTTGTTGGTTTCCAAAATAGTTGTTTTTCTAACTTCTAATATGCTTGCTTAAACTTAAAAAAATGGCAATAGGTCTATCCTAATACACAAAATACATGTCATCTATTAGCTTCAATCATCAGGCATAACAGATTCATGAAAAAGTGAACTATCGTAATGATAGTATATTTCAATCCACTGACCTGTTTTATGTTCTCGGAATTGGAACTTATATACTGAAGTAGTGCAAATAAGTTCCACAATTTAGTACGACTACTAAGAAACCGGTGGATTCTGCAGAAAGTTCATCCAATTTTATATAAAACCTCACGAACACAAGTAACACAAATGCAGCTGTATGCGAGTGGTGCATAATAAAGAGATAAGAGGCATGCCTTCATTTCAATAAAGGAGCATAAGGAGCTGGACATGGAGAAACAGTGTGGTCAGGTAACTGGTTTATCAACTCAACTGTTGCCTGCAGGCATGCATTTAGCATTTTCTTTTCCAAACAAACTAGCTGAGTAGCAACTCGTTTCTTAGGGTTCAACTTAGAATCTGCCAACTAGCATAAAAAATATATATTGATTAGAACCCAGTCAGTGATAGGTTAGGATTTAATCTTCAACAAAGTCAATAGAGCAAATAATCACCAAAGCCTCATCTTCAGCCAAGGTAGTAGGGTAGCCAGCTAGTCGTATCTTAAAATAATCAGCAAGCTGGTCTAACATTGCTCGTTCCATACAGGCGCTCACCTGTAAGATCCCATAAAATCCAAAGAAGTTTAAAATGGTTCATTTTTCATATAAATGTAACATTTAACGCAAGAGATTTAGCATCAATTATCACATTTTTGAAGAATTACAAACTTAACAACACAGTTGTCATCACTCAATTTTATAAAACTGTACGACAAAGGCACAGCCAAATCAATCACTATGATCAAGTCCTGGCCCCAAGTAATTATTACACAATTAAAAAGAATGGCCGAGGTGGAAGGACAAAGCTGCAAATTTTTTTCCTTGTAACACAACTACCAAGGTTAGCAATGTGAAGCATTAACTTTCATGTTGAGCATTCTTAATTTGAATTTTAGGTTTAAGTAAAATTACAGAATCTGATATTCAAATTTAATTAGGCCAATAAAAATGTGGCGGCTTCAAAGCAATTAACTTACAAGACAAATAGGACCTTGAGAAGAAATGACAGATTCCATTTCAGAAGAATCTGAAACGTAGCCCAATCGCAAATAAGGAAGCATATCTGCAACAGCTTCTTTTTCCCTCCCCTTATACACCTACAGAAGGATTTCATTCAAGATTACCCACATATATATATATATATATACAAACACAGATTAACCTTCATAAGTAGTATAAGAGTTTAATCCCGTACTTGAAAAACCTGTATAGATAGCTTGCCATTTCTTTGGGCAACCATTCTCTTATTCTGATATTGAGGATCCTCAGTATTCAAAGCTGCCTGGATCATAATGTACATAAACTATCAACATGATTGACTTGGAAAAGGTAAAATTGCAAGTGTGAGAAAGGAAAAACAAACAAAGATTTTACCTCAACCACTAAACGGTCATATGAATTATCTTCATCGACGAAACCATAGTTTATAAGCAATTTTGAATTAGGCTGTGGGCCACACCTGCAAAATAAGTTACACGCTTTATATTTCAATAAAAATATTACTAGAGCCATAAAAGAGTCGAAAAGACAAGTCCTCTTTACCTAGAAAGGACCTATAAAAAAACTTGAAATTGTAGCCAATAAAGCAGAAATATTATACCAGACAACAATGGATTCCCCAGCTTTGTATGGACGATCAACCACCAGTTCAACAGCACCATCAACAGCAGTTAACATTGCCTTACAGTTGCTACAGTAAGCTAGCAACGGAGGTCCAAGGGGAACCAGAGCAAATCTCCGAGCCAAACTGACTTTCTGAGTTAAAAGGAAGGGGCAATAATCATTTGAGTGCGGGCAAAATATCACAGGATATTACAAGAAACTGAGAAGTGCAGGGCATTCAGGAATATATACAGGTCCAATCACTCAAACAGCTCTGTTTTGTATTGGATAATCATAATCCATTAACAAAATGAATAAGTAAACATTTATAATGTAACCACATCAGTCGTACTGCCACCTATTAAACAGCAAGAAAACCGTATGAATTAAGCAACAGTGCCAGTTAAAAACAGTGGTGGTAAAATGGCTTTCAAGAACTCAAGGTGGTGCAGGAGTAGTGGAATAAAAAAAAATAAAAAAAATAAAAACATTGCAGTTTTAAGCTTCTCATGCCAACTTAAAGGCAGCAGAGACAAACTTCATGGATTAACAAGATGCTACATGTATGAGTATCATTACATACAATGGCTGAATACAAACATCTGCTGCTGAGTATTAGCCTATCTAATATACAGATTTCATATTCTATAGGCAAAGAAGACTCAAAATGATATAAAACGAAGACATTAGGCCTCACGTATATTTAAGATGACATATAGGGTAAACAGATTCCTCTAACATGTAAAAACAAGAAAAATAAAGACAAGCATATGAATCACTGTCAATTAATTCATTTATGACTCCAAGGGTTAAAGGAAAAGGGAGGGGTCAACATTTTCCAGTTAAACAAACAGATTACCTGTAAATGCACCACGCAAGACTGAACAGCAACAAAAGCTTGCTTGAAAATCTCAAATGGAAAGGCCTCAGTGGGTATATCATATGGATATTGCTGCAAAATGTATGTAAGTAATCGACCAATGTCAAAACATGACCACCGTCACTAACAATTAAAGCAATAACATTTAAGGTTAACTAAAAAAGAGAAAAAAACATTATTTTCTAGCGTTACTAAATAAAATACAAGTGCATAACCTGAAATAAAGACCCAGCCATAAACCAGACAGTGTCAAGCTCGTTATACTCTCTTTTGATTCCTTCAGCCCTTTCAAGAACTTCAGCCTGAGTCATTACACCAGAATGTAGTCTTAAAACCTTTTGAACTGTTTAACACTGAATCACCAACATCCATCTTTCAATGCCTAACAGACAAGCAAAAATACCTTCGTGGGGCTACCTGTCAGGTAAGCCAATTCAGCCTCCGACCATAGAAGTGGAGATTCCACAGCGAGTTGGCCTCTCCCCCGCTGACGATCGAGCTCTCTGATATAAGGATACCAAAACGACGTTTTTCCTTCCTTCTTCTCATACATTAGATACAATGCTAAGCATGCCAACTCTGACAGTTTATTGGTAGTCAATAGTTCCGCTGAATAAAAAACCACTCGGATAAATCAGATTATAAACCATATTCAAACCTTCTTAATCCTAAAATATAGTCTTATGTAGAATATCATCATCTTACAGACACAAGCCACGGTATCCTTCTCAAGCAAATTCACCGTCTGACACACATTGATATGCCCAATTCCCAAAACAACCATAAGCTACATAATTTTGAATTTGCATTCTCATAAGTCCTAAACACTGCATTCAATAGCTCTATAGAGTTCATCTCAGCTAAACAGAAGACATTTGGAGCTGATTATTAAATGAGAACTAACATCAACACATTGATTTTCAAAGATTGACTAAAAGAAATGCATAATTCAATTAATAATTAAAAAGAATCATTGCACCTTACCAATGCTCTCGTTCCCCAAAACTCTCTCAAGCGTCACTACCAATGAATTCGGCACCGAGAACGCCACGTCACCCGCCTGCTTCAAGACAAAAAAAAAAAAAAGAACATTGACATATCAAAATCGGAACTCAAACAAAAAAATCGAAAACAGGTCACAAAAAAAGTCAAAACAGAAACGGAGACCTGAAGGTCTTCACTGGCGGCAACGAAATGTATAGGGCTGAGCTTAACGTCAAGTGAAGGCTTGTCTTTGAGAACAACTTTACAAGGAGGGAGGCCGTTCTTGTGCATCCAAGATTTCAAGTCGCCGACTTGCTCTTCTTTCCTGCTGACAACCTCCCGCGACCCGGCTATCAGAGTATCCGACCCGGAAGCGAGACAGGATGAGCTTCGTCGGCGGACGAATCGCAGGGAAGACCCGAAATTAGGGGTCTTGTGGAGGGAGATTGAGACTTTGGATGCAGTGGAGAGAGGGTGAGGTAAAGATCGAATCGGCGGCGAGACGCATTTGGTCGGAAAAGAACAGGAAGCTTCCATGAAGAGATAATTGGAGGATTGGAGATGTATGTGAAGAGAGTAGAGAGACTTGAAAGTGAAGAGTTTGGAAGAGAAATTTTTAATTGGATTGAGTTGTTGGAGAGATAAGAGAGACAAATGGGTAGTCGGGTTTGTGAATTGGATTGGAGGGAAACAACAAACAAGTTCTATGGACTTTTCCCTTGCAACTTATTATAGCTACACTTGTTTTACAATTTATACCTCAAGTTTGGTTTTTTACTCGGAAACAATTTATTGCAAAGAACTCGTACCGACCTCTTCTTCCATTAAGTTTATTGACCATCCAAAACAGTAAAAATACCAAAATATCCCTAAATTAAAAAAATCAGAAAAAAAAATAAAAAACTTAACATCTCTACTGTTCATCTTGAAATAGAGGTAGATGGTGGAGATAAGTCATTAAAAAAGTTTGATATGGTTATTCTACTTCTACCCTTAAGACTTGGACTATTTGCTCAAATATTCTCGAGTTTAAACCTAATATCACACAAATGCACCATTTGCCTACAATTATATAAACTTCTCATATCGTCGGTTGATTTCCTATATAAAGTAACAGTTATACCAACTTTTTTGGACGACATGTCCTCCTTACTTATTTTGATGAATATTTTAATATTTTTAGTCTATCTATTTAAATAAAAAAATGGAGGATATCTCTGTCACGATCATATCAAATGGCGGAAAATTCTAAACCATCCGATCATAATAGATAGGTTCCATCAAATTTTTAATATTTTTTTTTAAATAAAAAGTGTCACGTATCAATGTTTTTTAGTGGGATGGTGCACCAATCACCACTGTTGATCGGTGCATTGAAGTTTTTCTCGATCGATAGAGGTTTTGTCCACTAAAACATATCTCCTTTGGTTTATTGTCCTAAATAATTGATACTATGACATGTAAATATTAGTGTTTTTTTAAGTCACTACACCCATCAATATTCTTTTTTTTTTAGAGAGTTTCTCTTTACAATCCAATATTTTTCTTTTTACACTTTGTTATGTGTATATTTTAATTGAATGTACACGTCACTGACAGGTAAGACAAACCCTTAAAAATTTGTCAGATGGACATCCGAGCTAGCATC
Organism: Dipteronia dyeriana; assembly: GCA_032871835.1. Classification (NCBI taxonomy): domain Eukaryota; kingdom Viridiplantae; phylum Streptophyta; class Magnoliopsida; order Sapindales; family Sapindaceae; genus Dipteronia; species Dipteronia dyeriana. Next base: position 19,555,979 of record CM065295.1, on the reverse strand, counting down.
TAGAAGAAACCACCCAAGACATCGCTAAGGAATAAAAACCCGTGTAAATCTGAGCACAAGTACTCGAGACATTATGTTTTACTCGGGACAAGCACAAGAAACCAGAGTGAAGAGGTAGCATACGATTCATATGTGTGAATAAGCCCAAGAATCATAATCCAATACGTATCTATATCCAAGGAGAAAAGAATTTAGGAAGCTTCTAGAAAGATAATACACCAAACAGGAACAAGTCCAAATTAGGCAACGACTCTATCATTCTTGAAGATTGCACATCGATTAGGAAAATAAAATCCTAAATCAGATTGTGTAATTAGAGTCCCACGAAGATTCAGATTCAACTTGAAGGATCTCCAAAATAGGAAAGAAGATAAAGACGATTCCAACAAGCAACCCATCATAATACAATTCTTTTTCTTACTTGTACAACAATGATTAAGGTTCTATGCACATATAAATAGACTCATAATCTCATTGTTAAGATATATAGATCGATATATATATAGAAATCACTACAAGAGAGAAAAAAGAGATCTAGTGGTGTAATTCTTCATTTAAATAGTGGATTTAACTTGGTTGTGTATTCAGCCACTCGTGGACGTTTCTCCGATCACCGGAGTTTTACCACGTAAACTTGTGTCGTTATTGCTCACATTACATTCTCTTTATCTTTCTCTTTTGACAGATCATAACGAAATTCGACGTTGTTGACTTTTTCATCCATTGAAAAATCAACGTCAACACACTTCATTTCTAACTACACTCTAAAAAAAATAAAAATTCTAAAGACAATTCATTTTTTTCCAGAAATATCCCTTTTATCTTTTGACACTATCTACAGACACTCCATTAAAAAATAAAAAATAACACTATCCGTCATCGCCACCACACAAACAACAAAACCTAGCCACCCACCGAAATCACACTAACCTCCACCCCTTACGAGCGTCAATCTCCTCCCAACTGCCACGTCTTACCTCTCTCTTCACATAAAAGTCATCATTTTTCTATCTCTATGCACGAATCCATAACTCTCACGAATCTACCTCCATCAATCTCTGATTCATCTTCTCTTTACCTTCATTTTCTATTTTTCACCAGCAAGATCGAGTGTCGATCTCCTCCGTTAAGAGGAGATCAACGCTCGTTGGTGTGGGCGTGGCTGCTGGTGTTGATGGTTGATTTTAGGGCGGTGGTTGTGTTTGGGTTTGGGTTTGACTATTTGAGTTTCTGTTTGGATTTTGTTGTGTTTAACAGTGGGCGGTGATGGGTTGGATTTGAGGGTGTAGATGGTTGGAGATGATAATGATTTTTGGAAAAGTGGTGATATGGTGTGGTGTTTTTTTGTTGTTGGTTTTTAGTGATCATCATTGAATGTTACATTTGTTTTTCAATTTTAATTTGAATTTTAAAATTAAATGGGGGAGGATTCTTGATTGATATTGAATGTGGTGATATATTGATAGATGGTGATGTTGTTGAACTTGGATTATGAATCTCTTTTGGTTTTTTGAAGAAAAAAAATTGTAAGGACCTCTATTTTGTGATTAGCTTATTTCATGATAAACCACACCACATTAAGGATAACTGTGTAATGGGTAGCTTCGGCCCTCTTAATGATTATCAAAGCAAGCTTCCAAGCATCTCTATGACTTTAAGATCAAGAGCTTTAAAAGGTATGCCACTTAACTTTGATTCTTGAAAAGATTAGGTGCACACACACTTGCATGCATATTTACTAATCTTGCATTTGTATTTCATTGTTATGTGCATCCATGTCTTTCATCACACTTCACACTTGCATAACATTCATATAGGCTATGTGTGTTTGAACGTGTGTTTGAATGTCTTGTAAAGAGATTTTATCTCTTTACCGCGGTACAGGTCACTGTCCATGCACATGTCTAAACCGCGGTCCTAACAGTGGTTGGTTCCAAAGTGTTTCACGTGGTGTATACTGCAGTAGGTGTACATACCTAGCTAGCGGTCTCAACAGCGGTTCATTCCAAAAGATTGGTTCTTTTGTTATACGGTCTATACCGTTGTTTGGACATTTGAGTGTACCATGGTATAGACAACGGTTTAACAGGAATTTTTGTAAAACGATGTAGTTTTGAGTGGGCTCTATAAATATCTCACTTTCCCCTTTCAGCTGGTTTTTTTAAGAACCCTAGAGCACAAAAATACTTGTTCTTGAAAGAATATAAGGTCTCTTGTGAGAGAAAACACCAAGATTGCATCTTTGACTCTTCAAACCCAAAAACCTGTTGGGGTTTATGCCCTAAAGCTTGTAACTTTGTAAATATGATTGAAACAATAATAAATGAAGTAGTTTATTCATTCTATGAATCTTTCTCATACATGTATATCATGTGTACTTAATATCCAAGATTGCCAGATGTAATCTCTAACTGAGTATATGAGTGTCATATACAGAGGAATTTGGTTTTAGATGAGCAATCTAAAGAGCTCGTAGCTAGCAAATAGAGTTGGGTACTTTATTTGTGGCTAATCTACAACTGCAGTCCATTCCGTAATGTACGGTGGTCTTAACCTAGACTATTCATATGGTGATATGAGAATGGAGGCACCTTATATAATGTGATCATATAGGACTGCCACGATCTATATGAATCTCACCAAGATTCGTTACATGAAGAGATTCATGTATATCGACTAATGATTGTTATATATGGGTGATCTTAATCCTGAGTGTCTTATCGACTCCTTCAAGATCCGTTAATTCAAACATCAATGCTCAATGCTGAATTGTTTAAAGTTGAAAAAACTAAAACAAAATGACATAAAATTTCTCCAGATAATGAAATGTATCTATGGCATCTAAGACTTTGTCATATTAACCTTGACAGGATAGACAAACTAGTAAAAAGCAAGCCTTTAAGCCAGTTAAAGGTTGGCATATTACATGTCTACGAATCCTGTTTAGAAGGTATAATGACCAAGAGACCTTTTATTGGAAAAGGGCTTAGAGCTACAAAACCATTAGGGCTTGACGTATGTGGACCGATGTTAAAGCAATGGGTGATTATGAGTATTATGTCACCTTTATATATGACTACTCTAGATACGGATATGTCTACCTAATGCAACAGAAGTCGAAAACTTTTGAAAAGTTTAAAGAATTTCGAGCTGAAGTTAAAAACTAATTAGGCAAGACTATCAAGGGATCTGCGATCGGATCGTGGAGGTGAGTGCCTTAACCAAGAGTTTGAAGACTACTTGGTTGAACATGGGACCATATCCCAACTCATAGCTCCTAGAACACCATAACATAATGGTGTTACGGAGAGAAGAAATAAAACCCTAATGAAAATGGTGATATTTATGATTAGTTTCTCATCATTACCAAATTCCTTTTGGGGATATGCACTACAAACAGTAACCTACGTTTTAAATGTAGGCTCATCCAAATATGTTCCTAAGACTCCCCTAGAGTTGTAGAATACTCGTAAAGCTAGTTTACGATATTTTTACATATGGGGGTGTCCAGTACATGTACTGAAGAACAGAATTAGAAAACTGGACCATAAGTCTATGATCTGCTTGTTTATAGGTTATTCCAAGGAGGCTAGAGGTGGATACTTCTATAGTCTTAAGGAGAACAAAGTATTTGTATCGACAAATGCAATATTTTTTAAGGATAACTATACGAGTAATCATAAACCTTAAAGCAAGATTGTATTATATGAGTTAAAGCCTAGTACGATCAGTACTCAATCAACAAGAGTTGTTGTTTCACCTATGTTTGAGAGTCAGACGGTTCCTAGTCAGACCACATTACCACCCAAGCATAGTTTGAGGGTTATACGACAACCTGATCGCTATTTAGATATTGGGGAAACACAGACTGTCGTCCCTGATGATAGTGTGGATGATCCATTGTCATTTAAACATGCAATTGAAGATTCTAACAAGGTTAAATAGTATTTTAGTCTCCGTAGTTTGCCTTAATCTACGTTTAGTCCATGTTTTTTTGGAATTATAATTTTTAGTCCTTCTATGACAGAATCCGTTCAAAGGACGGATTCTGACACGTCAGGCGAGTTAAATGACCGTAATGCCTTTGAAGGTTGCTGATACCATTGAAAAAACCGTTTTACCCTTAATTAAAAATTAAAAATTAAAAAACTAAAAATTAAAAAACTAAAAATTAAAAACAGATTTAATAATATATAAAATAAATAAATAAAACAAAACAAAAAATATATATAACCATCAGATTAATAATAAATAAATAAATAAATCCATACAAAATTCAACCCAGATTCAGATTCATTCTGGTTCAAACCCAAATCAAACCAAGTCAACCATCAATCCAAAATCCAAAATCCAGATTCATTATCATCAAGCCAACTCCAAAATTTCAACCATTCGACCACCAAAACCAAACCCACAAATTAAACACCAAATGCCATCAGAAACCTAAAATCAAACCTAACTTGTTCTGTTTTTTTTAATTAAATACCATCAAAAATCCCACAACCTCAAATACCATTCAAGTACCCAACCATCATCAATTTAAAAAAAAAACTGATAAGAGATGAAGAACAGTCGTTCGTTGACCCAAAGTACCAATTCCACCGTCGCGAGTCATCCATCACCGTCGTGCTAGAAAGCTTCACCGGTTGCCAAACACCAAACCCCATCCATCAACGTCGTCGATCTATTCGTTGGCGGCGGGACAGTTGTTATATCGCTCGATCTGAACCAGATCGAGTTGGATAACAGACGATCTGCCACAAAACGCACAGCAGAGTTGACCCGCGAACGGCGATGGGTCTCGATTGGCTGGGCAAGTGAGTTTATTAGGTCTCCGGTGGTGGTTAAAGTCGACAAGCATTTGTTATCGGTTTCAAAGAAGGAAGCAGGTCTGGGGTGAGAGAGAAAGAATCAGTGGTGACTGGTGTGTGTGAGAGAATCACGGTGGTGGTGGATTTAGTTGTGAAATGTGAATGAAAGAAGATGAGAGACTGGAGAGAGAGACACGAGAGAGACGGTGAGAGTGAAGGAGAGAGAAGAGATTAAACTTAGGTTTTGTTTTTAGTAATTTTGTTTTTTATTGTTTTTTATTTTTATTATTTAATTAATTTTTATATTTGATTTTATTATTTAATTTAATATATATTTTTAATTAATTTATAAATTACTATTATACCCTTTGGTTAAATAAGTTTCTAGAACATCCAATATTATTTTCCCTTTTTACTCTCATTGACACTGGTTGACTTGACGGAACCCTAACAGAATTAGACGGTAGGGACTCGAATATGTATTGTCAGAGAAAGAATGGACAAAAAGTTACAATTCTAAAAAACCGTGGACTAAATGCAGATTAAGACAAACTACATGGACTAAAATACGATTTACCCTTCTAACAAAGAGGAATGATATAAAGCCATGAATCTCAAAATGGAGTTCATGTACTCCAACTTAGTATGTGAACTTGTAGACTTACCAGATGAGATAAAACTCATAGGTTGCAAGTGGATCTACAAGAGAAATAGGGGAGTAGACGGGAAGGTAGAGACCTTCAAAGCAAGGCTAGTGACAAAGGGTTATAACCAAAAGGAGGGAGGCGATTATGAAGAGACATTCTCACTAGTAGCTATGTTTAAGTCTATTCAGATTCTTTTATCCATTGCTGCCTATTTCAATTATGAATTTGGCAAATGGACGTCAATACTGCATTTTTGTATGGAAATATTGATGAAAGCATCTATATAATGCAAACAGAGGGATTCGTGTCCTAGGATCAAGAGCAAAAGGTTTGCAAGTTGTAAAGGTCCATTTATAGACTGAAACAAGCATCTAGATCTTAGAACATTATGTTTGATAATGCTATCAAAACCTATGGTTTGAGCAAACCGTTAATGAGCCTTGTGTTTACAAGTGAATCATTGACAAGAAACTAGTTTTTCTAGTCCTATACGTAGATAATATCCTACTTATTGGGAATGACGTAGGGGTATTGTCGAAAGTTTGGCTGGCTAGCCAATTCCAAATGAAAGATTCAGGAGAAGTGAGTTCTGTTCTAGGGATCCAATTAATTAGGAACCGTAAGAACAAACTCTTAGTATTGTCTTATGCATCGTTTATCGACAAGGTACTTATTAGTTTTTTGATGTAGAACTACAAGAAAGGTAACTTACCTTCTAGGCATAAAGTTCAATCTTCTAAGGAACAATCTCCTAAGACACCTCAAGAAGTTGAGGATACGAGACATGTTCCTTATGCGTCTACAGTAGGCAGTCTTATGTATGCTATGTAATGCTCGAGAGCTGACATCTACTTCACAGTAGGAGTAGCCAGTAGATTTTGGTCCAACCCAGGATTAGATTATTGGGTTACAGTAAAGGTCATTCTCAAGTATCTTCGGAAAACCAGAAACTATATGGTAGTATATTCAGAGCAGGATTTGATCTTCGTTAGGATATACAGACTCTGATTTTCAGTCAAACAAGGATTTTAGAAAATTCACGTCTGGATCAGTTTTTACCCTTGAAGGTGGAGCCAAAGTATGAATAAGTGTTAAGCTATCATGTATTGCTGACTCCACTATGGAAGCCGAATATGTAGCAACTTGTGAAGCAGCTAAAGAGGTTGTCCGGCTCCATAAGTTCTTAACTGATTTGGAAGTTGTTTCAGATCTGGATAAGTCCATCACACTTTATTGTGATAACAGTGGTACTATGACTAATTCCAAAGAACCAAGAAGCCACAAGAGAGGGAAGCATATATAGAGGAAGTATCATCCCTTCAAAGAGATAGTGTAGAGAAGGGACATGATAGTGACCAAGATAGCGTCATTGGACAATCATGCTAATCCATTTACGAAGACCTTAACGGCTAAAGTGTTTGAAAGTCATGTAGAGGGTCTAGGGTTACGAGATATGTCTCATCTGCTTTAGTGCAAGTGGGAGATTGTTGTGGTTTATGCCCTAAAGCTTGTAATTTTATAAATATGAATGAAACATTAATAAAAGAAGTAGCTTATACGAGTCTACCTCATACATTTATATCATGTGTACTTAACATCCAAGATTGACGGTTGTAATCTCTAACTGAGTATATAAGTGTCATATACAAATGAATTCAGTTTAAGATGAGCAATCTAAAGAGTCCGTAGATAGAAAATAGAGATAGGTACTTTATTTGGGGTTAATCTACAATTGCGGTCAATTTCATAATGCACGGTGGTCTTAACCTAGACTATTCAAAAAGTGATATAAGAATGGAGGCACCTTATATGATGTGATCATATAGGACTGGGCCACGATCTATATAAATCTCTCACCAAGATCCGTTACAAGATGAGATTCATACATATCGACTAATGATGGCTATATATGGGTGATCTTAATTCTGAGTATCTTATCGACTCCTTAAGATTAGATCACGATTTTTGATATACCATGGGTGAGATCAGAGTTGTATTCCCGGTTAATAACTTCGTATGTTGGAATCGCGGTTTGACTTATGGCTGGGGAGGCCTGTAAAACAATAGTGGAATCCACTTCTTCTTGCGAGAAGTAGATAGTATTTCCCTTAAGGGTTGATTCGAGGCTTGAACAATATAAGCGTTCTCCTTCTTCCATAAAGGAAGTTATGATTTATTGTTCATTAGAGAATCAGTGGTACTTAATGGAAAAGATATAATTAAAGGGGTATAACAGACTTTATGACCTAGAGCTAGTTATGAACTACTTGTAAAGGATCATACCATATGCAATAGTTATATCGATGAACAACTATAATTTCGGTTTGTGTAATACATCTACAGTTTGGAGAGTGCAGTCTCGGGTTTTTAGTGGAATAACTCTGAGGTTAATAATCATGAAATATAATTAAAGAATTTAATTAATTAATTTTAAGTATTATTTGAGCTCAAAACTGTGGGTCCCCTATTTAGCCCGATTGATTCAAGGTAAAAAGAATCACGGTTAATTAATTGTTCTACGAAAGTGGAACGTATTTATTTAAGGATTAATTGTATAATGAGATTATTCGATTAATATATTAATAATTAAATTAATTAGATTATTAGATTATTTAATTAATGAATTATTAATTATTAATTATCAATTAATTATTAATTAGAGGTTGCAGGTTCAAATCATGACTGAAAAAAAGATCAAATAATTAGATTATTTTATTCTTTAAAAAGTCTAGTGTTTAAGTTCAAGTCAACTAGGGTTATGCAGGAGTTAAAATCCTACTCTACCTATGACACTTAAATATTGTTTGTCCTTTTAATATATGGAAATATATTTGTAAAGAACATTTGTATATAGTTTTAAATATATATATATATATATATATATATATATATATATATATATATATACATAACTAGGATACAGGAGACTAATTGGGATTCTTTGAATGAAAAACATAAAAAACAAAACCCTAGAAAGTCTAAGAAGTTTTCGGCCGAAAACAAAAGAAAAAAAAATCTTCTTACTTGGTGTGGCCGAATTTGCTAGTGAATAAAAGAAGGAGTTCTTTCTTCAAGCATCTGCATCCTCTCAGTTCCTAGAAGATCGTGACGTGCCCACAAACAGTTACTGGATTGTGGGACATAGCGAGAAAGACTTGGTGGTTTGTAATAGGAATAAAGCTTAAAGAAACGAAGGAGTTAGCATCAAGAGTATGATTTAAATCAATCTTTATACATTCTTATATGTTGTATACGGTTTACAAGTTGCATAAAATTTTTAAAACCCAGTTTTCGATGCGCAACGTAAATCCGGGTTCCTACAAAACCCATTATGTTCATGCATCATTCAACATCATTTGAGCATGAGTCTTCTTGGTTTTATGACTAGGTAAGTTAGAACTTCATTAAATATCATTTATTGTTCTTCTTACTCTAGATTAGGTATTTATTGATTGATTAATTACCTTAACTCTCTTTATTGTATATATTTATGAGTCTTAATTGTATGATTGGGTTTGTTTGTGATAGTTTGCATCATTAGATCATTTATACCTAAATAGTTAATCCATAAATTTTCATGTATGTTTAATTGATGATTAGGTCGGCTTTGTGCTTCTAGTCAAGTTCATGAATGTTTATGTGAGTTTTAATTGACAATTAGGTTGTGAGAATTACTCTACATATAATTGAGACCTCGTGTGTGTGCATGTAAGCTTGTTTGATGATTAGGTTGTTATATTTATATCTTAACATCTAATTAAACATATAATGTGTAGTCTAGTACTCTTTGTATTTGAGCATCATCTATATGTTCACACCTAGACTTTAATTCTCTTCAAAGAGTCAAAAGTCTTGTGGTTTCTAGGTGAAGTTATACAAACAAGTGAAGTCTTTATAACCAAATGTTGGTTGGCAAGCACTGGTTGCCAAGAGCCACTGTAAAAGGTCAGTTTGGTATATTAGGAGATGCTCACATCAAGATTAGTGAATTAGGGAATATCACTAAGGATTGAACCAAGAGTGGCGAGTGATAGTGTCTACAGTCTGAGGTTATTGAAAGTGGGAGTCCGTGTATCACTTGAGGGTGTAATCTTCTTTCTATATAGTGAATTTATATGGCTCAAGTGGCTAGCGTAGCTAGTCCCCTAGTTTTTTTCATTTGGAGAGTTTCCATATAAAAAAAACAAGTGTTCTTTAATTTCCTCACTTTACTTGATTTTTATTATTGTTTGAATTGGGTTTTGCATGTTAATATTGACCAATAGAAAAGGTTGGGAATAACCGATTAACAACCCATTGACTCCCCTATTTTTTTTCATTTGGAGAGTTTCCATATAAAAAAAAACAAGTTTTCTTTAATTTCCTCACTTTACCCCCCCCCCCCCCCCCCCCCCCCCCTAGGTTGTGTAGACACACCTTTAGTTGTATTTTCAAAAATTCTTTTCAACTTATGTTTTATTTTTTTAATTTGGATTGTTTGAATTTGATGAAACTAAGACCCCGTCATGCAGCTATTTTTCAGCCCGTTTTCGTTTTTTTTTTTTCAAAAACGATTTCGAATTCTTGTTCGTTAACTGTTTTTCATTTAATTTTTAAAAAACAAAAAAAAATCAGTGTTAATAGTGAAAAATTTGAAAAACACAAAATACATGTTTTCTTTGTTTTTATTTTTGTTTTTCACTTTTTTTCTTGTTCTTTTCTGATCATCATCTTCTTCTTCTTCTTTGAACCTTCTTCTTCTCCAATCATTTTCTTCTTATTCTTCTCCGAACCTTTTTCTTCTCCTATCATCTTTTTCTTATTCTTCGATCCTCTTCTTCTCCTTCTCTAATGCTTCTTCTTCTCCAATCTTTCTCATTCTTCAATCATCTTCCTCCTTTTTTTCTTTTTTTCTTCTTCTTGATCGATCGGGTTTCCTTTTTTTCCCCTTTTTTTATTTTTTTTTAATATATACTTTATTACTATTATTTATATTTATTAAAATAATACTTATTTATAATTTAAGAGTTTAGTTTTGATTAATTGATTAATTGATTTTTTTATAGTAATTTGTGATGGGGTTATTTTTGTTTAATTTAAAAATTACAATAAAAAATTATATTGATTAATTATTTAAATCAATTTATTTATAATTGTAATAATATTAAACAAAATGGAAAATTTGATATTTCATTTTTTGATAGTTTTCAGTTAACCTACCAAACGCGTTTTTTCCGTTTTCGTTTTCATTTTCAAAATACAGCTTTCAGTATATACTACTAGTCGTCTTTTTAGAATTCAAAACTGAAACTAAAACACTGTTTTCATTTTCATTTTTATTTTCAAAAAACGGCAACTGAAAAACGCTTACGAGACGTACCCTAATTGTTTTCATCGTTTTTGTTTGTCTCCATTGAAGATGATTAGATCTCCACCATCCATCTTCGATTGGATCTTCATTGTTTATCTTTATAAGATGGATGGTAGAGATCCAATCAAGATCTCCACCATCAATTGTTGTTTTTTTTTTCTTACTTTGTAAATTATTTTGCAATCTCTATCATCCATCCATGATGATGAAGATCCATTTAAGATTATTTTTTTCTAATTATATTTTTTTCACTCCCATTTATTCATAATTATTGAAGGGAAATAATGTCTTTTAACTTGAAAATTAACTTTTTAAACTGAAAGGGGAAATATGACGAATACGTTTGGTTTAAGGGTGAGACAGGCTATTAGTGGAAATTCACGGGGCAAAAAATCTAAAAGATGTTATAACATAGGGGAGAAAATGATACTTTCCTGACTAAGAACAAGCACTACATTACAAATTACAATCTACTTCCACTGTCCCCAGTATATCAGTGATAAAATTTTCTACATGAAATGTGCTATGTGAGACTCACCTACTCTTCACACATACTTATAAAATATGTATGGTGGGACTCAAGTTCTCACCCCTAATTGGGATGTGAAGGTGTAAATCATTTGAGCTAAGTGAGGATTTGTCAACTTTACTACACTTGTTTTACTCTTTGTTTTTTTCTCTGCTCATTTTAATATATATACAAAATTTTATTGGTTATTTTTTTTAGTATTACAGTTTACAGCAATTACAGCAGAATTGTCGAGACATGACAATATCAAACAATACATATACGGGTTCAATATCTACTAAAAAAAACTCTTCACACATGGTTATAAAATACGTATAGTTGGACTCGAACCCCTCACCACCAATATGGAAGGAATGTGCACTACCACCTATGTTAAAAGGATATATGCTATAAAATTATATTGTTGGAAAAATGCTTCAAAACATCTTTATGTCCTACTAAATAATATCATGACATGCATCAATATGATATGAATATCCAATCATATACTATTCTCATAGCATATGAGCTGATATTAGTAAGTTGTTTCTAACGTTTTATTTAATTTCATATGAATATTTTGAAATGACAACAATATTCCATTAAAAAATTGTAAAAAAAAAAATCTATTAAAGACCGGGTTTCCGTTTAGTCCTTGGGTAATTGGAAACGTCAATTATTCATTGCATTTGTAAAAATATCTCATTTATGTAGACATGTCTAAGGTTCCGGTTCGGTTCGGTTCGGTTCCGGACTGAGCTAGAACCGAAACCGAAACCAAAACCGAAACCGAAATCGAAACTAGAGCTAGAGACCGACGGTTCCGATTCCGATTTTGTCAGTTCAGTGGTTCGTCCGGTTTGGTTCTTTAAAAAAAACACCTTATATGATTACCCATATCTTCAATCTCAGATAACCATATCGATTATATGCATCAACCCCAAATCTCCCCAACCCAGATTTTATCAAATCTTTTCATCTCTTTCTCTCTCTCTCACACACACACAGTCACTCACACACAAAAATCAACCGGTCCACCATCACCATCTTCTTCTCCCTGCCATCATCTTCTTTTTTCTTCTTTCATATTTCATCTTTCTTCTTCATCTCAACTTCTTCGTGACTTTGTTTGTGGATGGATCAGTGGAAGAGAGAGATCGACGGAATGGAGATCTATGGATCGAGGATGGAAGGATGGAAGATGGATTTGGGGAAGATGGATATGGAAAGACGAATGAAAGAAAGAAAGAAAGAAAGAGAGAAAAGAGAAGGAGAGAGATATGGAAAAAATGTAAGAAAGAGAGAAGAGAGAAGAGAGAAAGAGTCAAACAAAGAGATCAAGAAATAAAAAAGAAATAGTGAAAAAAGGGAAAATAATAATAATAATAAATGGTCTGGAACCAGTGGTTCTAGAACTGGAACCAGTGGTTCTAGAACCGGAACCGAACCGCCGGTTCCTGACCGGTTTTTTTCGGAGGAGAATCGGAACCGAATCTTAAGCCCCACGGTTACGGTTTCGAAACCGGTTCTACGGTTACGGTTTCGAAACCGGTTCTACGGTTTCGATTATGGTTACGATTCATTTCATACGGTTTCGGTTCGGTTCGGTTCGAACCGAACTGTGGTCATGTATACATTTATATATTTCCACTGTTCAAACCGAACTTTGGTCATGTCTACATTTATATCTTTCCATTAGTAGATGTTGGTCAAACGTAACAATCTCATAGACATTTTAGTCTATCAGATGCTCATAATTAGATAGATGGCTTTTTACCATCCAGGATGGTAGAGATCGATTTTAAAAAAGTAAGTTAAATAATAATAATAATAATAAAGACTGAGATTCTGATCTTTATGGAGACAACGGAATTTTTGTTGTTTGTTTTTGTTTTTTTTTTAATTCTGCTTTTTGTATAGATCAATTCCAATCCCAAGGAAAAATAGACTTTATGATGAAAATGTGACTGTCAAAAATTTCCCTGAATGTTCTAAATGAACCGTTTTTACAAGTATAAAGACTAATTTGAAGCAAAAATGCAAAGATATGTAAAAATCCGGCCTTTCATAATTAGGGACTAAATTAAAATTTTATTTTTATCACCCTTAATTTATTATCACGAGGAATGTTAGGCGTTCAAAATTATTATTTTTAATCAATTTTTTTAAATGACGTGACACTTGAAATATCTATATATTATAAATTATGAACGATATATGAAATGATGTTGACACCTCACGTGTCATATCGTTTGGGATAAAAATTTGAAACGTTTAACATTACTCTATAGAGTAACAAAAGGAACTTAAAATCAAAATATCCATATTTTGGAGAGACCGATATCAAAACAAGGACAATTTCCAATATCTAGTAAATATCCGATCGATAACGAAATATCCTTAAAAATCTCCCGATATTCCCGAAATATTGTAGATTTCATCCCGAAATCAGGGGATATTTTGCAAAATATATATATATATATCTTAAACACTTAAATTATTGTTCAAATAATCTATATTGAAAATTATTTTAAAAGAAGCATTAACAAATTTATAAAATTTTCCAATACAATAGTCAATAGTATAATTACTGAAGTAGAATTGGGTAAAGATTGTGAAAGCAATATAACTTGTTTGTGTAAAACACTAAAACCCATATTTTTTTTTAAATTAAAACAAGAAAACAAAAGGCATTAACAAATTTATAATTTTTTTACATCAATAGTAGAATTATTACATGGCATTGTGACACAAAGACAAGTCTCAAATACCAACAAAGAAGGAAAAGCTAAAAAGGCTATAAGCATAAGTTGAATGATATATAATTATGTATCACCATCTTCCTTACAGTACTCTCTCGGCCCCCTCTCTACATCACAAGTCACAACACCACACCCAGTGCACTTATTTTTAGGCCTCTACCTCCCACTTTTGACATGTGTCTACAATTTCAATTTTGCTCCAGGTCCCCAATGCATTTATTTTTAGCCTCTTACCTTCCACTTTTAACATGTGTCAACAATTTCAATTACCGTCTCAGTCCCCCGGTGCACATGATGTATTCTTCGTAAAGAATATAAATTATTAGATTGAAGAACACATTTATTCATCATTTTCACTTCATATCATTTTCACTCTTCTCCTTCAAGTTTTCAGCATATACAGCTACATTACACATAGCAAAATTTACATCGCAATTCACAAGTTTCTTTTAAAATCTTCATCAAACAAGATGGTACGTAAATGTTCACTTTTATGTTTGATGTTTTGTGGTATTGTTTCTAAAATTCATTAGAAATTTATATTTATAAACTGATATGTACAAAATTTAATTTTGTTTTGATAAGGAATTACATTGCATAAGATGTCATGTACTAGAAATGATCCGACATGGGAGTATTGCCAGCCAATACCAAATAATAAAAATGGCACTATATGCACGTTTTGCAGTCACATTATGCAAAGTGGGGGAATTACCCGGTTTAAATTTCATTTATTCAGTAAAGAGGTGTACAAAAATGTAAAAGTATGCCCAAATGTGCCACCAGAAGTGAAAAAACTAATATCTCAATTGCAAAAAATAAAGAAATTAAAAAAAACCGCAAATGAGATTGAGGAAATTCAAGAACAATTAAGGGAAAATTTACCTGACACAGAAGAGGAAGACGACATGTATCATTATCCTGAAGATTTGCATCCTGATGAGCGAGATGATTATCGTTCTGCAATAGATGCATCTAAAGCATCTGAATAGCAAATAGTACAAGTAGGAAGAATCTTTGGAGGAAGGTCAAAGAGAGGAGAGAGAAGAGAGCGATGGTAGTAGCCAACCACTACAACAAGTACGTCGCACTCAAGTGGACGAGAGTCGCGTCATAAACCTCCAGTTCCACCTTCATTGTACAAATCATCAGGTGCAAAGCAAAAGAATTTTAAAGATATGTTCAAGTGAGATAGTATTAGAGAAAATTTGGGGAGGCTAGTATCGAATTTTTTTATTTATGATAATGTGCCCCCACATAAAGTCGGTTCTCTTCATTTTAAGAACGTGATTATTGGTGCTCAAGAGTGAGGTATTTTTTTGTTTAAATAATAATGCTTTTGAAATTTTTTATTTGTTTTATTTTTTACCTCACAATTAAATTTAACATGCATGTGAATATAGGTGATAGAATTCAACCACCATCAGCATTTGAAATTAGGCATAAGTACTTAGACATCAAGTACAAGGAAATGAAAGAGTATGTTGATAACTTCAAAACAAAATGGGATAAATTTGGAAGCACCATAATGTGTGATGGGTGGACGGGACCGAGACGATTGTCGATAATTAATTTTATGGTGTATTGTAAGGTTACACAATTTTCCTAAAATCTGTTGATGCATCCGACAAAATTAAAGATCATCAGTATATTTATGGATTGCTCAAATATGTGGTGAATGAGGTCGGCGAGAAGAATGTCGTGCAAATTGTCACCGACAATGGCTCTGCATTTGTGAAAGCAAGTAAAAAATTGATGAAAAAATATTCTTTATTTTCGACTCCTTGTACAACACATTGTATAGATTTGAAAGCAAGAGGACCAAAGTCTGTGACTTGATCGTGGACAGTGGAAGTTGCGAGAACTTTGTCGCGAAGAGGTTGGTGGAACACCTGAAGTTGCCAACCGAGAAACATCCCAATCCGTATACCATTGGTTAGATCAAGAAAGGACCGACAGTAAAGGTAACTTATATTTGTCGTGTTTCTATTTCTATTGGTAAGATATATAAGGAGGATGTAGTTTGTGATGTGATTGATATGGATGCTAGCCATGTATTGTTGGGTCGGCCATGGCAGTATGATGTCGATATTACTTATATGGGTCGGGATAACACTTATTTATTTACCTGGGGATCACATAAAATTGTTATGGCTCCTTCCAAACGTAAGACAGTACCCAACAAGCCCTCTGAAACGGAGAAGCAGTCTTTCCTAATCGTAACCGGATCCGACATAGAATTTGTGACAGATGTTAAGGGTGTACAGGAGGTCTATGCTTTAATGGTTAAAGCCCTTGTGGTAGAGGGGGAAGAAACACCAGCGGTAACTGTTCCTGAGAAAATACAGTCGTTACTGGAACAGTTCAAAGATATTACTTCAGAAGACTTGCCCAACAACTTACCTCCATTAAGAGACATTCAGCACCATATAGACCTTATACTAGGAGCGAGTTTACCTAACTTGCCACATTACCGAATGAATCCAAAGAAGAATGACATTCTGCGGGAGAAAATAAAAAAATTATTGCAGAAGGGTTTCATACGTGGGAACATGAGCCCATGCACAGTTCCCGCGTTGTTGACACCAAAGAATGATGGGAGTTTGTGCATGTGTGTAGACAGTCGAGCTATCAACAATATAACCGTCAAATACCAATTTTCTATTCCCCGCCTAGATGACATGTTGGATCAACTGGAGGGTTCAAAGCTGTTTTTAAAGATTGATCTACGTAGTGGGATGCTAGCTCGAAGATTGGATCAACTGGAATGCTAGCTCGAGGGTAAAGGTAAACATGTGCTCTATCTTGTTCTTAATGCCTGATTCTGATGTAGAACAAGTGGCTGAGTCCTACATGACTTTGTGAGATCATCTTAAATCCAAGAATAAATGACTTTAATTGAAGGGAATCGACGAGATCTTCTGAAGTCAAAACCTTCGGTGTTGAGACATGAACTTTTTCGGTCAAATTTCATCATTTAGGCCACAAAATCATAGTTATTTCCTTTTAGAGAAATTTCCTTTTTAGTCATAAGTTGACTTTGACAAGCCAGAATCGCCTACCGTTAATTATGGCTTATCTGTGGTCGTTAGTATATTTTATTTTTGTAACTTTTATGATTTCGTTATTTTTGGCAGTTTTCGTTATTTTTTACAGCTTTTAATATGTAATCTCAATTCTTGTCCAACAAGGATTCGAGTTAGGAATTTTATTTTAAATAGCCTTGTAAGCCGAAAGGCTCAGCAGTTGATCATTCAATAAAATTTCAGACTTGTTTCTTATTTTCTTTCTGGTGGATTTCAGTTTCAATAGAACTTAGACGTCGGTCTAGTTCTTTTACGTTTTCACTGCGTCAGATTTCATTCACAAGATCATTTGCATAAAATCAATCGTTCTTTCTACTATATATTCATATGCGATTATATCTTGAAATTTCTTGTGCATAAACTCCATTCTCATATGCTTGATGAGTGTATTTGCCTAGGTTCTGTGTGAAATTAATGAGTGACATCCTGTGAGAATTAGAGTCGATGCGAATTATATCTATGGTGTTTGACGAATACGTTTTTGAAGCTAGAGTGTCTTGAGTGTTTTTCATTAAAAACCAAGTAGTGCATTCAAATTTGTGGCATAATTTTAGTCTTTATTCAGTGGCTCTAGCATGTATTGGTTTTGAATGGTACATGTGAGTTTGCATCTTGATAATTTTGCTTTTCGTAGAAATATGTTTGTGGGTAGGATAGTTGTAAACCCTCAAGAGACAAAACTCCTCTTACTAGGGACACCTAGAGATTTAAAGGCTTGTAGCATACGCTCAATGCTATTGTGTTCCCTACGAAAGTGGTTAGTTTATTTTTATTTTATTTTTAGATTTTTGTTTGTTTTTAGTTTTTGTTTTTATTCTAGTTTTGCTCGAGGACTAGCAAAAGATAGGTTTGAGGGTCTTTGATCGGTCTATTTCTATACATGTTTTAGGTCCCCATTTCCTATTATTTGTGTTTTGTTCTTGGGTAAAATTAGGTTGAGCATGTGTAGGTCACATTCCATTCAAGAGGTGTTGGATGTTATTTTAGAGAAAATGAGCAAAAAGATCAATTTTTAGACCAGTGCAGAACAATCATATTTTGAGGCCAATATCTCTCAGCTTCGATCGAATTGTGTGTCCTACTACCTATGGATTGAAAGCCTCATAAGTCTAGTTTCCGACGTGTTAGAATTATGATATATTTCCTAATTTTGTTAGGATTATATTTCTAATAATATTTCCTAGTTATGGTATTTTTCCTATTTCTAGTTATATTAGGATTTATACTCTTATTAGGAGTTATATTAGTCTTTTATTGTTTTACCTATATAAGATCTCTTTATTAGTTATTTTTGCTATAACTTAGGATTCACGATGTAACATTATATTTTACATTATGCAATAATAACAAACCTTAGTTTTCTTGTTAGCTTCTTCTTGATCTCTTCCGTTCTTTGTTTTGCATGAGATTATTTAGTATGGTATCAGAGTTTAAGATTCTTTAACACATCGCACTTTACGGATCGCAATTTTGATATTCATAGAAGAAGTTATGAGTAATTTAGTAACTGAAGGTCAACCGTGGGCTAGATCGCCGTCCAGGCATGAGACCTAGCCAGCGGTCTGCGGAGCGGTACATGGTAGAAGAATTCCACGGTTTAGACCGTGGTGACCTCCGGAGCGACCCAAACTACGGTTTGACCGATTTTTGGCTGAAAACCACTTCGAATTGGTCCAAAATTGTTCCAAAACTTTCCAAATCAAATTCTAATGATTTTAGAAAGCTAAAACATGTTTAAGAAACTTCCTAAACTCAATTTATGAGTCAAACATCAAAAGAGAAAATTCAATTTAGGAAAGGATTCTCATTCCTTGTTTCATTCTACTTTCTCACTTGATGGATTTCCTAAACCTAAGAAGAATTGGGGTTCACAAGGAAAAATCATCTATAATTACTTCATATTCTTTGCAATTCAAGGAGATAGAAGCCAAGGGAGGTCCCAAGCCACCAAGGGGGGCCATCCCCCACCACTCTATCACCATACACCTTTCATTCATCTTTACACATCGAATATTCAAAGACGAAGAAGAATTCATCATTGAAGGCCAAGATGGGTTTTATCTTTTCTTACTCTTCTTTTATTTTCATGATGTGTAACTAATTTCATAACTGGGGAATCAATGTGAACCTTAAATGTTCTTTGTTAGAATTGACTATATTTAATTAAATTAAGTTTTGATTCATTCAATTCATCCTATGTCTTTATTCTTTATTCTTGTTAATGCATGATCATACGTTGACATGAATATAGGGTTTTGATAATTTAATGATTGAGGTTGGAGTATTGATCTATACGTAATCTTAATTAATATTCAATTGAATGGATAAAACTAATCTTAGCATTGATCTATGCAAGTAGGTATCTATGCAAGTAGGTTTTGGTTCATTGTTCTTGTACTTAATGGGTTCTCGATTGTAGTTTTCGCCATTGATCTATGGGTAAATTATAATTGAGAACACTTGATTCATCCCAGGATCATACGGTAATAATCATACTTATGATAAAAATGAACCCTTAACTTGATTAATATTCTGTTTTCAAAGTCAATTCGAAACATTGAGTAGACATAGTAGAGGAGCATTGATGACCTAGTAATTCTTCCATCTCTTGATCACAACACCCATTCTTTGTTAAATTGCTTTCATAGGATAATTTAGTTTTTATTCAATCTTCAAACAATCTCTTCACAACAAATCGCTCGGTTACATTTGATTTAATTATAATTAGAATTAGAATTAGTTATAATCAGTAAATCACTTTTCCTCGTTGGAACGATCCTTACTTGCCGTTGTGCTTATCTTCACGATTCGTACACTTGCAAGTATTGTTTTTACAAAACATAAATTTACAACACATCAACATTCATATTGTCCAAGCCCCAAATCAACCCTTAAGGGAACTACCATCTACTTCTCACAAGAAGTAATGGATTCCATTATTGTGTACAAACATTCCCAGCCACAAGCCAAACCGCAATCCCAACATACGGAGCATATTGATCAGGAAATGCATCTGACCTCACCCATGGTATATCAAAGACCACGATCTAACTTGAAGAAGTCGATAAGACACTCAGGATTAAGATCACTCACATATAGCCATCATTAGTTGATATATATTAATCTCATCGGTAAAACGGATATGGGTGAGAGATTCATATAGATCATGACCCAGTCCTATATGATCGCATCATATAAGGCGCCTCCATTCCCATATCTCATATGAATGATTCAGGATAGAATCACCGTATATTACGGAATGGACTGCGACTATAGATTAATCGTAAATAAAGTACCCAGCTTTATTTGCTATCTATGGACTCTTTAGATTGCACGTCTCTTACTGTATCCATCTGTATATTACACTCATAATCACAGTTCGAGATTACATTCGGCAATCTAGGATGCTAATATGCACAAATTATAAAATAAACAACACAACAAGAATGAATTGAATTTTTATTTTTATTTATTTCATAAATCTATTTACAAATTACATGTTTATGACATAAACTCCAACATTAATAGCATCAATGGCCACTGAATTATACGCGAAATCGTATATTGCCCCCTGATTATTTTTTTCTGGCATTTAACCCCCTGAACTTTCATTTATTTGTAATAGCTAATAGAAGTGAAATGGACGTCAAGGGAAAATTACACTTACATACCCTAATTATATGAATAATTGCATTAAAACTAGAAAAATATAATAATATCACGCATACACCATTTGTCATGTTTGACTAATGTCAAAAAAATAAAATAAAATAATATTAATAATATTAATTTTTTTACAAAAAATAAATAAAAAAAAAACTTTAAAACTAATAATAATAATATTAATAATAAACTTTTAATAATAATAATAATAATAATCAAAATTTTAAAAGTTTTGATAAGATATGGAAATCTAGTTCTCTTAAATAAAAAAGATATCAAATTCAATGGACTAATTTCTTCAATTAAATTCTAAAAAAAAAAAACCATCATCATTATCCAGATTCATCCTCATCAAACCCTAAATTTAAATTTATTTAGATAACTACTTATAAAATTTTAAAAATATAAAATTTTCTATCGTTTCATCACCTAATCTCCAAACTCTTTCTATCATCAACACCACCGCACTAAATTTAGATATTCATCGTCAAAAAATGAAAAAACAAAACTAATTAAATTTATAATTAAATAAATTTAAAAATAAAACTAATTAAATTTATAATTAATGAACCGAATCTCACCGGTGAATCAACACCAGGGAAACACCCACCACCATAAACAAAAAATAATACTAAAATAATCAAAAATTAAAATTAAATAAAAGATAAATTTAATTTAATTTAACAAAACCCATACTCACCATCACCATCTTCATCAAAACCTAGCCACCACCACCCTATTCCACTGAAATCACCAGCCAACTTTTAATTTTTTTTTTTTATTATTTAAAGTTTAATAATAATAATAATAATTTTAAAGTTTATTATTATTATTATTATTATTATTATTATTATTATTATTATTATTATTATTATTATTATTCTTTAAAAATATATTTTATTATTTTTTATGACATTAGTCAAACATGTAAAAATGTGTTTGTGTGATATTATTATATTTTTCCAGTTTTAATACAATTATTCATATAATCAAGATGTGTAAGTGTAATTTTCCTTTGACATCTGTTTCACTTCTGTCAACTATTACCAATAAATGAAAGTTCAGGAGGTTTAATACCGGGAAAAAAAATCAGTGAGAAAAATGCAATTTCGTGTATATTTCAAGGGGCATTGGTTCTATTAACCCTAAAGTTATTCTCCTGATATATATAATTTATAAATTTAGCATAATTTTTACTAAGCTTTACACAATCAACATATAATTATTTTAATAAATATTTACCATAACAAATACACTACATGTATTTTAATTGTTTAATTTTCATTAAATAAAACTTCATCATTTTCATTAAATAAAACTTCATGTAGCTTTAAATAACTTGCTTCAGAGATTTAAATCATTCGACGATTTTTTTCCATTATCAAACTAGATTTCTACAGTAAACCTAAAAATAATTTATATTTATTAAGTTTGATATCATCAAACATGTTGACTACAGGTCTAAAACTTTCAAGTTTTATATGAATATAGCTCTGCTTTTTATTTGCAAATAATTTATATGTTGACATTTTATGATTTATAGTTTAACTACTCTTATCATTTTACATAATATGCAAAGTAAATAAAATATATTATCTCAATTTCCATACCAATATATTTCATTATGATTTTATAATTAGTGTGCCTCTTTAGGGGCTTATTCTATTAACTTTAATATTAAATGTACATTATACATGTCTTTCTATAAAAATTTCTCTACAAGAGAAGTATAATCACATTAAATTTAGAACACGTGCCTCTACTAGAACAATTTAGATTCTTTTATTTTCTTCAACGGTCTCGTAGGAGAGATTAACATTTCTATATGACTCTTAAGGACTTTATTTTCACTTATAAGACTGACTCTTCGAGAGCCATATATGATTAGGATTTATCTATCACCAGAGTATTATTTTAAATATGATCATAATCTTTTAAATTTTAGTTCTAGGAAACATATCTTTTGAACCAAAATTGTCTTTTACAACTTTACTGTCTAAAAAGTCATTTTTGCTGCCATTTAATAAATTGCTCTACATGAAACAACCACCCGTGTTTATATATTGATATAATGTAATTTTATTATTTTATGTGAATTATCTGAAAATTTATTTGCATATCATACAGTTCACAAAATGATGCATACATAGTAAATTTACGCTGTTTATCAACTTATGACAATTCGCCCCCTAATGACGATAAAATTTACTTTAAAGAATTATATGCATCATAATAATTTTTCATATAAACTCATTTATTTTGTCATATTGTCTTTTATGGACTAACTTACATGCTCTTATTATCCTTCAGGATATTCACTAGCAAAAAATAATTAGTTATGAATTGGATATCTATAAAATATTTCAATATTTTGATACATCGTTTACTTTTAGTAAGATTTATTGTCCTTCACGGATATTCACTAATATGTAATCATATAATATAAGAAATATGATAAATTCGTTTGGTATAAGACAAAATAAATGAGATATAATATTCTTAAATAAAAGAATATAATAAGAACATCAATTCCTCAAATTTCACTTTCTTATGTCAAGTTCTTAAAATCTCACATATTATTTTTTTGAACTTATGGTTCGTTTAGGAACTACTGGTTCATAAATGAAAAATCATATGTTTAAAGTTTCAAGTTCTTAAAATAAATCACAATTTTACTTTTCAAAAGAAAAGAACTATTATTAGATCAAATTAGAACTTCTCATTCTAATTAAATTTGATATCAAAATTAAATACCGAACTACAAGTTTAATTAGTGTGTAATTGATAACATCAGATTCTAATAAGTTAAATATTTAGAACTTCAGATTCTGATTTGTATTAATATTAAGAGCTTTAAGCCTTTGTATTTTTATTTTCAAATATTTGAGTAGCCAAATATTCCCCTAACAGTGGAAATTTGGATCCTCTTTTGATTCAAAACTTCATGTTCAAATTTCAGAACTTCGGGTTCATATTTAACAATTTATATTCAAATTTAAAACTGCAGGTTCTCAATTGGATTTGATTTTAAAACTCTTGGTTCTATATATATCGATCAACTTCAATAACATTAAGAACCACGAAAAAATAAAACTAACTTTATTTTTTGATATGGAAGATCTAACGTATTGGCAATCACAAAGCATACTCATAAAATTAGTTATGCGGAATAAATTAAATCAAAATAACAATGAGTAAATTATATTAAAATACTTACTTGGATATAATATTCCTAATTGTCTATGTACAATTTCTTATATAGTAGATCTTCCAGATCTAACCAAATACAAAGTGTCAATTTTCTTGTAATTTGTTTTCATTTAGTGTCATATATTAGCTCTTATGGAGCTTTCATTAATATTGCTAACATGTAATTTAGATATACAACATGTACACCATTATTGTTATTCTATTGAACAACTATATAGCAAGAAAAACTTTTATAATTATTGGAAGTTGTATTTTACGTTCTTTCAATTTTCTTGTTTTGTTTTGGTGTTATTCCACTTCTGGTGGATCAATTTGAATTTCTTTAGATTGATCACCTTTACATCAATAATTACTTAATTGCAAAAAAAATCCAAAATCATCATCATGACTATACGTAACATTCACTTCAGGGAATGATATTGATCAAACAGGGTTGGTCATAGAAGACATGGCATCAACTAATAATATGCTCAAATATATGGTATTAATATTGCTACTTTCGGAAAAAAAAAAATTCATAAAATATCGAAATATATATTGCTGCTTTTGAAACAATATTTGAGATTTTGAAGCAAGTATAAACTTGATATGTATCACCCAATCATGTCTTTTAGTTTACTAGGTGATCAAATTTTTCTTTTAAATAAATATAGATAAGGACAAATAATTCTTTTATCATAATATATTTCTATTAGAAATGAACAACCAGACTATTTTAACAAATAAAATAAAATATAATTCATAATAAATCATACAATTTACTGAAAATAATAACAAATATTTAGTATGACATGAAGTTGTTTTCATGATTTGTTACGGTATACACTTACAATATTATTGCTAATATAAATAAAGCAATATGGAAAATATTGTCTTTGAAATAATAGTGAGATAGAAATATTATATTTCTAAAAAGACACCAATGTAATCAATTCAAAATAAAACTAACAATTTTAAATGTCATAAAATTCAATGGACTATAAAACTACATATAACACGGTAAATAAATTCAAATGTCATTGAAGAAACAATAGAGACATTTTGTAGTTAATAGATTTATGAAATATAAAAATTTATATTTTTCTATTATAAGGAAATATAATATTTTACACCTTACATTCCTTGATAAAGAGAAAAAAATAAAGAAGAAAGAATATTTCATTAATAGTGGTTGAGTCTCTTAATGTGAAATATAAATAACCAATAAAAAAATAATATATCAAAAATGTTAGATTCATGTGAAATATAAACAATCAATTATTGGTAAATAAATAAAAAAATGTCCAAAAACAAATTGCTTTTGCATTTTCTTAATAACTTATACAGTAACTTAATTTTCTATTGATATTATAACTCTACGGTTGTGATTTACAAATCCAAAATTTTAGATTCCAGATAAAATTTATATTTGATGAAAATGTTGAATTTTATTAAAATTTCAAGTTCATATATAAACTTCTTGTTTATAATTGAAAACCATGAATTGAGAACTTCGAACTCCAAAATTAATCACATTTATCAAAATTTAGAACTTCGGATTCTGATTCGATAATTCAAAATTTATATTTTTATTTGTATTGCAATTCATTATTACAAATTAGAATTGAGATTACTATTATAAGTCGAGCTTCAGACTTCTATATTTTATAATCTCAACTCTCAAGACAAATTGAGCTTCAAGCTCTTTGCTTTTCAACTTAGGTTGTAATATAATTCATTTCATTTTTACAATCTTCAGGTTGCAATTAATACAATAATTTGATTTTTTTTTTCATTTCTTTGTTACCCATGAATATTAAGAACAAAATGAAGTGAAAATAATATAAATCAATTCTCTTTTTTTTTTAGCCCAAAATTAGAGAAAGAAATACTTTAATGTTCTCAAAACTATTGGTCGCACCAAGAAAGTGTTCTCTTTTTCATGTATCAAACTTGGATCATGTGACAATTGGTCTTCATGTAAAAAACTTGACACACGTAATGATTAGAGATTCGTGTTGATAACGTATTATATATAAAATAAATAAATAAATAAACAAGAACACAATAGAAAAATATAAAGTAAGAAAAAAAAAGAAAATAGCAACCCAAGATAAAAGATATCATATTATTCATCAATAATTCCCTAAGTACAAATAAAACATGTAATGGCTCCTTTTACAGCCTTACAATCTAATGGTTACAAAAATGAAAAGATTTTATCATAACATCTCATAATAATCATAAATTGGATCGTAAAATTTGGGTGTTAAGGAGATGGTAATGAGATGAAGAGATTACAATTTACTTATATAAAAGATATGAATGTCAACATCCATTTAAATAATATTTTCATAACAAAAATCAATTTTACGGAATTCATTACTTCAGCTTCAAATCTTGATCAAACTCTTTTTTGTTTTTCAATTGCAAGAACAAAACGTGAATCCTTTTAAACATTGTCAGTGTTCTATTACAAAACAAATGCGTTAGGTATTTGAATATTTGTTTACGATTTTTATCCTAGTTCATGATCGTGATGATACATCATACATGTACATCAGTACATGTTTTTGCAATGTAGTGTTTAAGATGGTTTCATTTTTCTATAAAAAGAAAAATTCCCAATTTGCTTTACGTAAATCAAATCGTGTTTTTTTTTGTGCTCTAATTTAGAGTTACGGTGCCAATCTGATGCTCTCCAAAGTGTTTAAACAGTTTGTCGGTAACAGGTCGATGTGGTTTTATGAGTGCTTTCATCGTGGAGAAAAATTTATATGGTATGGTATTACCAACACATGATAAGACCGATCCAATGAAATTGAACCATATATGAAAGTCTTATGTTTCCATTAAAAATACGTTAATGTTGTTTAATTTTGGAGTGGTGTTATTGGCACCCGGTTACTGAACTATTTATATTTAAATTTTGGGTCTTGGTGCAGGAATACATGATGGAATAACAGTCTCCAAAAGGAGACAATGTTAAAATTGTGATTGGGAAGAACCAGAGACAAGGTTGTGGACTCCTTCGACTTAGGGCCAATACAAAACGAATTGCAGCACAATCATTGATAGAGGGAAGGGGCAAATTGGTATTGGTATCATTATTCGCAACATGAAGGGAGAAGTTATGGCCTCTAGTGCTCAAATTATCAAAGTTCATTTCAGTTTTAAAGTGGCGTAACTTTTGGCCATTAAAAGAAGCATCATGTTTGGTTTGGACTGTGGCTTATCCCCTGGTCTACTTGAGATCAATGAGTCTGTGGGCGGTGAAATGGTTACTTGATGGCAGTCACAAGGACTTTGAAAAGTGGGGTGATTTTGGATGAGATTGTTGATCTGATGCTAACGGGTAATGGGGTGGCTGTGAACAGTATTGATTGGTATGCTAACAAGCCTGCTTTTGCCTTGGCCGGGGAAGCGCTGAAGTTATCAGATGATACCTTTTGGATGGAGGAGTGCCCCCATTTTTTAGATGATTTATTGAAGGCTGATATGTAGTTCTAATTTTATTTTCTCTTTTCCTGTTCTGTATTTTTTCCCTTTCCCATGTTGCATGTTTCTTGCTTGTTCTGTGTTGTTTAAAAAAAATACTTTTATTATTTTTTTGATTTATTTCCAAGGTTACCCTTATACTTATTTTTCAAACTTAATACACCCCATATATTATTAAAAAAAATAAAAATAAAAATAAAAATACACTTCATCCATAATTTTTATATACAGTTTTCTCACATCCCTTTACAATAATTATTTTTTTTCTTCTTATTTCATAGTGAAACCATCCTTATTAGATGTGATTTTTTTTTTTGCATGTAGCCGATTGGATTGCCGATGGTAGATCGTGAGTGTGATATTGATCGTCTGATGATTTTATTGAGCGATTGAATTAGGGTTTTGGTATGGTTTTATTTCGTCAGAGATTAGGTTTTCTTGGTTGCAATTATTTATGCAATTTCATTGTTTTTTTTATATATAACTAACATTAATATAACTTTGGAAAATCCAGAATAAAATCTACAAGAGAATTGATACAAATCATAGTATGCCAGGAATATCTGAAAGAAAATAAACCGAGAGGAAAAAAATAGCAAGCATGGATCTGAAATTTGAAAAAAAAGACATGTGAAACAATAAAATCATAAATACTAAACATAAGAAACATGAGATCAAGATCTGAAAGAAAATATAAACAAAAATAGTAAACATTCAGTGATTTGAAATATTCTATATCATTAGGGTTTTATTTTAAGGATGTCATTAGGTTTTAAAAAAAGAAAATGAGGTGTGGATGTCCCAATAGAACCACTTTAATTTTGTTGAACAATCTCACCATGTGGCGGTGGTCCCAGACATGTTTTTCTCTTTATCGTGTTGCACTCTTCATGGTGGGCATGAAACCACTTCTAGGTCATTTATCAACGGGTTAACTGCAATAACTCACCCTGATGTTTTGAAATACCACAACTATATTAAACTTTTCCTTTAATTACAAGAAGATACCCTTGATTAACATTTAACAGTTGGCCAATACTGAAAGACAAAAGGACAAAATTATCCTTCCACTTATGTTTTATCAGTTGTTAGAATATTATTGTTTATATAAATATTAAAAATAATTGAAAATCAATTAATAATAATAAAAAATTAAGAAAATTAAAAATAAGATCAGATGTCCGGATCTCTCAATTGAGGAGATATAATCGATTAAAACTAACCTCAAATTTTATCCTTATGGCTCTTTGAACCTAGCCCGCCATCGGTGCCATTGGAAAGTGATGTCTTTTGGGTGGAGAGAGGCGAGTTGTATGTTATGGATAGTAGTGGTTTTCTTAAAGTCGAAGCTTTGCTCAAACTTGTAAATCCTACCAGTTGAATTGTCGTCATGAAAAATCTCTTTATCGAATATCGGTGGCAGATTAAAATATATAAAAACTTGTTTTGACACAT
The DNA here is from genome assembly GCA_032871835.1 of Dipteronia dyeriana. Classification (NCBI taxonomy): domain Eukaryota; kingdom Viridiplantae; phylum Streptophyta; class Magnoliopsida; order Sapindales; family Sapindaceae; genus Dipteronia; species Dipteronia dyeriana. Next base: position 19,527,010 of record CM065295.1, on the reverse strand, counting down.
ACTTGTCATAAAAAAACACTGAATTGTAGGAGGAAAATTGTGTTTGGGGGTTCATGTTTTTTTTTTTGGAGAAATATAGAAGATGAATATTTAATGGGGAAGTTGTTTGTTGTGGTCTCTGGATGTTGAGCCTAGCACAGAGGTAGACTCAAGGGCTCTGATACCAATTGATGCGTATTTTTCAAATTAAGGAAATATACATGAAAAATTTAGAATGAAAAAAGAAGAATTTAGAAAGGAAAGAGAAAAGAATATAGCAGAGAGAAAATATGAGAGATAATTTGTTTTGTAATTTTAATCGATATCTTTATTCAATTCAAAGAGAGCCTTTATATAGGCTTACAACAACTAATGAATCTGAAAATAAGGAAACCATTACATACTAATCAAACAACAAAATCACTACTGCACTAACTAATTTATTCAAACATAATAACCTAATTACTAATCTGATTAGAACACTTTCACTTGCATGTATTACTTAAATTAAGTACGTATCACATCTCTAAAAGATTCCCTAAGCTGGCCCTTTTTGATTAAGAGATAGGCTTCAAGAGATCCCTTAGGGTGTGTTTGGTACTAGGACGGGACGGAATGGGACTGGACAAGATATGCCAGGATAAGACAGGGACGGGACAAGATTGTTATTCAGTATTGTGTTTGAAATGCCTGAGATAAAACTGTAGACTGTACTATTATAGTTTGGTATGGGACATGACAAGACATGATGTTCAAATGACCAGAGTGTCCTTCTTGTCATGTCTAATGTTTGTTATCAGATAATAGTTGTTATCAGATAATAGTATATGGGATATGACAAATCAGTACTTATTTGATTTTATGAAATAAATATTTCTAATGGATTTATAAAAAATTAGAAAATTAATGAAGAAAATGAAAATATATAAACAATATTTTGTTTAGAATACCTGGGAACTAAGATATTTCGATTCTTATTTCTCAAAAGATCAATCAGCCACCAACAACCCATACCAATTTTTTTTTTTTTTTGCAAAAACAGGCACATTCAAACAACTAACCTAAGTGAGTTTCTTAGGACAATCCTTGGATTCATCAAGATTCAAATGAGATTCTGAATTGTATTCACTATCGTCAAGAAAAGTCTTAGACAATCTCTTGATTTCTTTCAAAGCAACCAAACCATCTTCTCAGCAATTGAACTCTCTCACGACACTTCCACTGCCCTGTTTACCGTCGTCCTCAACCAAGACCCGACCCGACCCTAATTGACACAATTACTTGAGATCTACCACCACCTCCCCTAAAATTGTTATTTTCATGGTAACATCTTTGACTCTGATTGTAGTTATTACTTTGCCTCTGATACTGAGTTTGACTCTTGTACCGATGGCCTCCACTGGTCTTAGTAGCAGAGTGAGAAAAGGTTGATGTAGCCTGGCCAACATTCAGGCATGCAATACCTCCACTTATCTGTTCCAAACGTCTTTCATAGCTAAGAAATTTGGACTGTAGTTCTATCTAGCTCACATTCTCATTCTTATTGATTTGGCACACAATGAGATTATTCTTCCAATGAATCAAGACCAGATAAAACTTGGGAAACTAGGTCATCTGTGCTAATTGGTAGTGGTGGATGTTTTCAGGGTTGGGTTGGGTTGGGTTGAAATTTTTTTGACCCAATCCAACCTAACATAAATTTTAACCCAATCCAACCCAATATTTATTAGGTTGGGTTGGGCTTTTTAAGTCCAATAGAAAAAATATATTTGAATTCAAATTTTGTTATATTAAAATTGAAATTTAAAATAATTTTTCACCCAAATAACATACCATATTGAGTTTAGATTTCTTAAAAGCATCAAAATCAAATCACAACATATAATACAAATTGTTTAAATATTTGTTGCATAATTAAAAAATATATATATATATAACAATTTATCCAATTTGAAAAGTCTCCATCTATGTCTCCCATCAATTTTACAATTATAATCACTTCGTCGAATATCTCGTAATTGGATAATCCATTATTTATTTCAACCAACATAATAGTTTTAGTTTATATACAATTATTAGACTTTTTTCTACCAAATTCTTAATCAAATCCTAAAAAAAAAAATACATTTTAAAGTATGATTAAGGATATGCCAATTAATACAAAAGATGAAGATAATATAATTGCATGTTTTTAATAAATGTAGTATATATTTATGGTATAAAATATTTAAAATTTTGTATTTATATTTATTATTTATAATATTATAAATGGAAAAAAAAAATAAGATTTCATAATAGATATAATAAATAAAATTATTTAATTTATTTTTTATTATTAATGTCGGGTTGGGTTGGGTTATATTTTATTAACCCAATCCAACTCAGTCTTAAAAGCAACCCAACCTAATCTAGTCGGGTTGGGTTGGGTTGGGTTGGTCGGGTTGGGTTAGGTTGACGGGTGATGCTCACCCCTACTTATTGGTTGCCCTGCCAAGGTCAGATTGTCAACTAATTTTTTCATAGCCTTTAAGTACTCATTCATTTTCATGCCCCAGTTTTGCATTCTTCTGAACTCCTTTTTGAAAGACCTGGTTTGGACACCAAATAAAGTTTTCAGTGCCTTCCACAAATTCTTAGAGGTTTCATTGCCTATAACCTTTGAAGAAACTTCAATGTCTATAAAGTTATAGGGTCAACCAATAGTAGATTTTGGTCTTGAGCCATCCAGGTTCCAAAATCTGGGTTTTGTTGAACATCAACATCAGTTGAGCCCTCAACTTCTGTGAGGAAAAATTCAGGAGGACATTCCTTGGTTCTGTTAATGAACCCTTCCAGTCTATTTCCTCAAGTCACTGGCAAGATCATACTCTTTCATATCAAGTAATTTTCATGATTGAACTTGACAGTGTAAAAAGAACCAAAAGCATCACCTGGGTTGGTTTGTGAGTTTCCTCCATTTAAGCCTCCAGAACCGGCTTGAATTGCGACTTTGCTTTTGTCTTCTTTCAAACTTTTAGAAAAAGCATTCTACTTGCTTGTTGTAGGTTGTAGTGTGCTTTGGTCTCAAACCTAAGGCTCATCACTGGCGTTAGCCATCACAAGGCTGTGATATCGAGTTTAAACTAGAAAGGATTTTGTGACTTTTCTATCTTTTATATTTTGGCTTAATAAAGAGCAAGGGTATTAATTAAAATATATATGATGGCAACTTGGTGCCCTAACTAGGGATGGCAAAATAACCCGCGGGTATGGGGCCCGTGGGGATCTGCACTTATGGGTTGGTGACGAATTTAAATTTGGTTGGGATGAGGTTAGGATGAAAATAGATAGTAAAACCCGTAATGGGTATGGGGCAAGGATGGGTTTTATAATCTGGGTTAGAAAAATTAATGACACTATTTTGAGGAGCTGTTGTGTAAATATCACTACATTAGTAATATATATTTAAAAGGTATCAATTAAGGTGACCAGACCAAAATACCCCAAAAAATGAGTTGTCGTTTTCAAACAGAGAGATAAAAAGTAGAGAGAAGAAGTACGGTGTGTTTAATCGATGGAAAGTGAAAAGCCGACAACGATTTTGACGGCGAAGTCAGTTGAAGTTGGAGAGCAGTGGAATTTTGAGACTTCACGAGAACATTTGCAATCGATCGAGGTTAGTTGAGTTTCATTTTGTTATGGTTTTTGTTGTTGAGAAGTTGAATGGAATGTTAGATAAGTTTTTTGTTGATTTAAATTGTAGATTAAGGTTGAATTAGGGATTTGAGAATGATCGCGGGCTAGGGTTTGAAATGAGGTTGAATAGTTGTTAAGGAATATGAGTTTCTGGGTTTCCGAGACTTTTTGAAATAGATCCGACCATTTTGTGTGTTAACCTAAGCTTTTTGAAAAAAAAAAAACTCCAAGTTTTTTTGTTTTGGAAAAGTAGGTTTAGTTTACCCCGAGCCCTTTTTTGAAAGCTCCGAGCTTTTTTTATAAAAGTCCGAGCTTTTTTTTTTGCTCTCCTAAGCTTTTTGTTTTTTAAATTTAGGGTGATTAAAACCCGAGTTTTATTTTCATAGACTCGAGCTTTTTTATATTATGTCCGAGACTGTTTATAGCTTCGAGCTTTTGTATCAAAGGCCCTGAGTTTTTTTTATCAAACGCCCGAGCTTTTTTCGTAAAAGTCCGAGCTTTTTTTTTCAAATACCCAAGCATGATTATATTGTGTCCGAGACTGTTCATAGTTCCGAGCTTTTGTATCAAAGGCCTGAGTTTTTTTATCAAATGGTCGAGCTTTTTTTGTAAAGGCCCAAACTTTTTTTCATAGGCTCGAGCTTTTTTGCAGTGTACATATGTATTGTTTCTGTGAAATTTCAGATATGGAATCGCTTGAAGAAATTGCTTAAAGCTTCGGAGGTAGCGTGGTACGAGGACAAACTCACTCACCATGACCATTTTGACGCCCTTGACAGTATAGACGATGTACTTAACCGAGTCCCTAAAGAATTTGATGTTGAAAACCGTCATCGGTTCATGGAGTCCTGTTTCAGGCATTTCATGACGATGCATTAACAGATGAAGTTTTTGAGTGGTGTTATCCATCAGCTGCTTTTGAAGAGCTGCATCATAATGGCCCGATAGATGAGATGTGGTTCATGTTAGGGAATCATGAGGTGAGGTTCTCGAAGGTAGAATTCTGCCTAATCACCGGATTACGATTCGGAGTCGTATAGAACATGACCCTATACGCTAGTGTGGACAATGACATACATCAGCGGTACATCGCTGGTATAGATGAGGTTTCGTGCGAGGAGCAGAGAGTTGTTCTGAACCTCAGCGAGTTTCAACAACCGTATGATGGTGTGAATCTTTACCTCCTCTATATGATGAACTGGATACAGATGGGGTTGGACGAGAGAGTGAAGATTCTAGTTTGACAGTTTCGACTGGTAAAGGATCTTGATGCCTTCGATGCGTTCACAGGGGGTGCCCATGTATACAGACATTCCATATTTTCATTCAAGCATACGCTTGACGGGCAATAGAAGCGGTTCGAAAGACGTCAGCAAGCAAAGGGCGCTGAAGTACACATGTTGGAGACCTAAAACATTTACGGTCTATCTCACGCCCTATTGATAAGAATTTTGAATTATAACATTTAATTTATTTTTTCTGTCCAATATCTAAGGATTCTTATCGTACTTATCTTTTATGTAGATATTTACTTTCGAGGTGATCCCAGAGCTTGGCATCCTGTTCGGGACCCGAAAGACTACCGACATGTCTCCCCGTATTCTGAAGTGGGAGTTAAACAAACAACCGAGAGGGGATGAGTTGTCCAAGATATTCACAGCGCATGTAAGTATCTTATTTGTTAGTGTTTATAGTTGCTACAATTACAACGGTCTAACAACGATTTCAGATGTTTGCTAGGACGAAACTGGTGCACATAGCAGCTGAGAGGCTTGCACGGTATTATACGGGTATAAACGAGGGGTGCAATCTGTATACGGCAGGCGAAACTGTCAAAGTTTTGATACCGAATCGCAATTCAGAAAAGCTTACGAGTGTTGTACCCAGTGATATAGAGGGTTTGGAGCCGAAGTATGTTGGTGAGAGTCCGCAGATGCAATCAGAGGGTTCAAAGGGTTCAGAGTTAGAGTTAGGTGGTGGCAGACAACGGAGGCAGATGCGGGTTTGATTTAGGATGCCCGGATATACTGTTAGAGACCCTTCAAGAGGAGACGTTGGAGGGGACCACGAGGTACTTTAAATTTCTTGTTATGTTCGATTTTATTTGAAATGCTTGTACAAGTTTAGGTACTAAGAATTTCAATTTTCTTTCAGGACCATTTGGACTGTAGAATCCAAGTTGTAGAGGATTCTGTTGCTGCTTTACGTGAGGATCTCAGGAAGAGTAATGAGGAACATGATAGACAGCATATGGAGGTGATGGACTTTCTCCGGGAGTGGTGGGATTCGCCATCACAATCAGACAGGGATGATCCACTGTCCCATGACCGAGACTCTAGACCCAGAGATAGAGACGGGTGTTGTAGTCAAGACGAGGGGACAAACCCTGTCACCTGACCTCATATCCTGGGTACCAGACTTGAGACGTAGGAAACATGGACTGGAGTTACAGGACGAGATCAGAAGACACCTACTGAGGGTTTACCAGAGTTTTCCCTACTTATAGAGATCCAGGAGACACCGCTAACTGCTGTTGGATAGAATCGCCCCCTCCCCCTAGAGACACCGGTCCATCCCATCGCACCCCTCCCCCAAAAGACAGTGTACACGATACATCCCATTGTACTCCTCCTCCAAGAGATACCTCCGGGACACCCAATCACACGTCTCTCCCGAGGGATAGCTCTCGGACATCCCGTTGCACCCCTCCCTCTAGGGTCAGCTTCCACAAATCCTATCACATCCTTCCCCCTAGGGACACATACCAGCATAGGCCACGGGCTCGTAAGAGAGGGTGGCAGTTACTGAGCCCATACACTGACCCTCTGTCGGCTAAAGAGGCCAAGGATAGCGACGACAACATCATATCATTCGTTCACCCCCCCCCAAGCTTTAGTAGACGCGGACCAGTTGGCGGCTTACAAAGCATTCAAGAGGAACGACATGGGGGAATTGTAAGGATAACACTTTCTACCTTATTGAAGCACCTCATTAAATTGACTTACATGGTTTTCTAACTTTTTCAAATAAATACAGACATGATATGGATCTGCTGGAGCCTGTAGATGTCACTTAGTTCTACCGATTGCAACAGAACTATATGGAGTTGTTTGACACGGTACGTTCCTTACATGAAATGTCTTTGACATTCTTTATGGTAGAATTCTAACGTCTGTTACTATTTTTTTGTCAGCATATGAACGCGTACTTGCACATCTTACGGAAGCATCAGTGAGCATACCCCAAAGTGTATAATCAAATGATGAACATTGGGATCTCAGTTCTTTGTAAGTGTTTATAATGTACCGATTTTGCAAAAATGTTTGATGTTTTTCGTGTTCCTAACTTCTCTGTATATTTTTTTTGTACAACCATTGTAGAAGTACCCCACAAAAATCATGTATCGTGATGCTGAAAGGCAAGTAACGACACAGGGGTGGAAAGTGTTGCAGCATAGGTTTTCAACTGAGGTTTACGTGGTAAGTGTTATACAATTATGGTATAAATGTGATTAATTGAACAATCTTATTTAATTATATATGTTTTAGTGTAACGTTGGCCGACAATATTGGCTTGTGGCTAGCGTCGACCTCACTATCGGGACTATACACCTAATATACCCCTACAGACAGTCAGTACCCTTGCATATCAGGAAACGGCAGGTCGTGCCATTGAGATGGTTACTGCCCTCCATGTTACATCAATCCGGGTTTCACGATGCCAAAAATTCGAACAAGCTGAAGTTCGACAGACGGAATAGACCATTTGGGGTGAGCATGGTGTCTACTTTTGTTTTGCCGTAACAGGTTTAAGGGTATGTCTGATTGAACATCAGATTACTTACTGTTGCTTTTATGAACATTATAACGGTTGTTCCTTACTGGTTCATTTCAGGGGTAACTGTGGTGCTCATACGTTGAGGTTGATTGAGTACATACTGGCAGAGAATGTGGATTATGATTGGACTGAAGACGATATGCCTACCATCCGGGAGAAGATGGCTGTAGAGGTTTTTTGTAACTCCCATCCACAACTTATGTTATAGTTACGTACAACATATTTATAGTAATAAATGTAATATATTTTTTTCATTCAAATTCTTTTAATCCGTGAACGTAGAACAATACACATTACATACCTCTCACAATAAGAAAACTTAAAAATAACAACCCCATTGAATTAAACGATAAGTGATTGTATAACTGAAATAATTACAAATAATTAAAATGACGTCAATATCAAAGCCTCAATTCATTCTACGGTAGAGTCTTTGTCAGGGCACGTTTGTTTGTTGTGTCTAACTAAATGACAGATGCTACACTTGTGCCGATATTTCTTAGGAACAACTCTGCTCAGACCATCATTAATCAAAGGTGGGTTAGAACACCTCCTTGAATTATGACCTGATTGTCCACAATCATGTTGTGGTTGTCCTCTCCGAAGACGAGGAATGTCAACTTTTCCTCGGGCGTCCTACTTGTCTCCTAGAAATTGGATTCAAAACCACCAGCTCAGCAATGTCAGATGACACTATCCATGAAGAAAGATGACCAACAAGTATAATAGGAACCGAGTACGTATCAATAAGTGTCTGCCTCTTGTAGTAGTCCGTACACAGGGATGTAAAATTTAAGTTTCACTCTCTACGGCAACAATGAAAACAATGAGATTCAGGTTTCAGTAACATAAAGCGTAAACTGTTGCTAGTAATGTACCTTGCCGTTGCGAGTTCGTGCGAACATGGAAACATGTCTATTTGAAATTTGTTGCATGTGCAGGTCTTCTGGGCTAAGTCAATAGTCCACTGCTTTCCAAGCCGTTTGACAGAGAATATGTTTCAGTCGACTGGATTGACGATCATATAACTACACTTCTCGACACGTTTCAAGATCACAAGATGGGCAGCATCTGTCAACTGGTGACGTATGGACTGCACAGCTCGATGGCGATCGTTAAACCACCTCTGTAGTATATTCCTAATGAACTCTTCCAGTGTCAACATACGCATTTACCGTGTGAATTTTAGACAAGAGTTTATGCATTCCGTAACATTTGTTGTCATCACCATGCACCTTCGTTCGGGACAGTGTACGCGGGACCACTTGTGTGGACCGACATCATTGACATAATCGAATGTATTCTGGTACAAGTTACACAACTCTTCCATGTGCCTGTTATATTTCAATTCAAAGTACGATCTAGCTGTTTTGTCCATTATGGTGACAACATCCTTTCTATGAAATCGTTTTTTATTATTTTTTAAAAAATGCCAACAGCATATGGTATGGGTGGCATAAGGGAACACTTTAGAAATCTCTGCATCAATGTTTGCATATCGATCAGAAATAAAAACCAGATCATCTATATGACCAAGGGCACCCTTCAAGTAATCTAAAAACTACTCTCATGAAAGGTTGTTTTTTGAGTTGTCGTACCCAAAAGCAATTGGATACACCTATTCATTCTCATCTTGTGCAATTGTAACAAACATTGTACACCCGAATATCCCCTTCAAATGGGTACCATCAACTACAATATCTGGACGCATACACCTCCGGAATCCTCTAAGTGAGACACCCAATAATATGAAAAAATAGAGAAATTTACCATATTGGACGCACTGTAAGTCAGTGATTGTGCCAGGATTTTATTGTTCCAACACGTAACTGAAAGATGGCAGTAGTTGGAAACTTTCTTCATGCATTCTATAGGCCAGTGACAACACATAATGTAGGGCTTGATGTGCCTTATTGTACAAGATTTGGATGTTATTGTTTTCATGTCGACGATTATGTCATTAGGACACATGAGACGACCATCTTGTTATTGCAGTCTAGGTGCAACGAATTCTCAAATTATAACTGCACTGGCTTGTCGATGGCGATGGTGAATCTCCTCCAACGGACACGTGTGTTTGTTGACAGAACTTCTTATTTAGAAGTACGTCCATTCATTTCTCCTCATCGCTCTTAATTTCCACGTGCAGTTGTCCATCAAACAAACTAGATGTAACGTTGTCTTATTTGACATTTTTCCCTCCACTCGAAGTTCTGCCGCATTGTGAAATGACCAACTAGTCTCTTCAAATCATTTTTAGTGGGAAAATTTGACCTTTATAAATCATGTTTGTAGGTTCTTCCTCTACCAAGTTTCTGCTTCCATCCATACCAAACGAGTATGAATCTGCTCTGGAAATAACCCACGTTGTGGTATTATCATAATCATATAGAGTTACATTAGACCGGAGCTCGGAAGTCCCAACCATATCTGGTTCAGTGCTATTAAATCTGTATACACGTCTTCCACGTCTTTCCATTTGGAAGGGCTCTTCCTCTTCCTCAGTGTTATGTACATGATCTACAGGATCAATATTTGCCTCATTATCCACCTCATGAATCGGTCCAAGATTCGGTTTAGTGTTCTGCTGGTTGTTCATATCATTGTAAAACTCATTGTATTACTCGTTATATTGCTCATCATTCATCTCAATTTGACAACCAAACACATCGTTGAATTGAGGTCTGACTATATCAGCATGGTCGACTACTTCCGGTAGGACACCGCACATGTTTTCCTGACCTTCGATCCCACTTCTTTCTGTGCACACTTGGTTGCTTCCGTTAAACGATCGAAATTGTTGGGAATTTTCATGAGGAGGGACATCATTACCTATCACATCTCATGTTGCCCTCTCAATTAGACTAACACATACTTGAGGGATCACCCTATATTCCCCTAGCATAAACTGAACATCATCGTCGTTTCTTATAAATGTGTGACATGTAGTCCTACAAACGATTGATATAGACTTCACAACGATCGACACCAATTCTTCGTAAGTCATACTCTTTGAACCATACAATCCTTAGTTATCAGAACCTAAAAACCTCTGACTTCCGTCGGGTAACTGCTTCTATAGACCGTTGTAAGATATGACTATTCTCACCCGATTCATTCTCCTATCAAAATTATCATCATAAACCATTATTAACAAAATAAAAATTAAAAGTAAAATTACAATTATAAATCATCCCAAAAAAGCTCGAACCCATAACAAAATAGCTCGAAATTTTTGGTAAGGGTTCGATCATTTTTGGTTTGGGTTCTAGTTTTTTTGGTAAGGGTTCAAGCTTTTTTACCAAATGCCCAAGCTTTTTGGGGAAGGGTTGGTGCTTTTTTGGCAAGGGTTATAAAAATGTTCGAACCAATTTAAAAAGCTCGGACTCTATAAAAAATGCTCGGCGCCTACTAAAAAAAGCTCGAAGATTAACTTTAAAAAAAACCTCTAAGACTTTTTAAATAAGCTTGGACACTTTAACAAAAAGATCATATACTATTCAAAAAAACTCGGAGTCTTTGAAAAAAGTCTCGGACATAAACTAGAGACTATATGTCCATACAAAGAATGGAACATCAAATGATAAGGAATGGATACATTGTTACACCACTCCGAAATGCATGATAAAATAAAACGAAGATCAGAAATATATGTTACTTTCTTGTGTGGAATTTGGAGGGAGATAAGTTTTTTGGAGAAAGAGGAGTTATAGATCGATTCAAACAACTTTTTTGGAGAGAGTGAGAGAGAGAGGGGAATTACTGTTTTTTCGATCTCAAAGTGTAGATGGAAGCACAAACAAAATTAAAAATCGATTATTTCAGGACAATTTGGATAGTTCATCATAATAGATGTCTTTTAAACTTACGTTATTAAAACAATGACTTCATTGCAACACAACAAAAAAATATGTGACATTTCTCACCATTTCCACTTTATAAATCCCGGTTTAAAATATAATATTTATTATTATTATTATTTTCTTTTGATGTTAAGTTTAAAAATTATTTAATTTATTAGTGATATTTATATTTATTTTTAATGTTTATGAGATGATTTTCAATAAATTTTTTAAAATTACTTTATATATTATATCATATTTATTAGGTTATATATTTATTATTTTAATAAATAATTTTAATAAATAAAGTAAACGAGTGAAGATGAGTAAAACATGCCCCACCCTTCGTTGCCCCATATATTATGGATGCGAGGAGTGCCACCCGTTCCGAATCTGTCTCATTGTCATTCTCAGACCTATCATTTTAAAAAACACAGAGGAGCCACGTGTAAGCTATGCGGAGGAACTGAAGGAATAAAAGTATAATATCAGTATTGAATCATGGACCAATAATTTGTTAATAATGACTAAACGACACAATACAAAGAAACTGTGAGTCTCTTCATAACGTCCGTCCCTGCAAAATCGTTATTTTCTTATCTGCTAAATAAACCATATAAAAATTCATATATGGATCCTCAAAGTGGTTTCAACTCACTTACAAAAACTTTTCACAGTCTCAGACCCCCTCTCAATCTTCCACAAGAGGACACTCCTCTCTCTGTCACAGAATACGCTTTCTCACTCCGAGCCAACTCTCCATGGCCCGACTCAGTCGCTTTGATCAACCCGGTCACCGCTCAACGTATTTCCTACTCCGACTTCATCCCGAAGACCAATCGCTTAGCCGCTTATCTCCAAAAAGTAATCAGACTCACCAAAAACGACGTAGCTTTTGTACTCCCTCCCAACTCCATCCAAGTACCGATCCTCTACTTCTCTCTTCTCTCACTCGGTGCTATCGTCTCTCCGGCCAACCCAATGAGCACCGAGTCTGAGATTTCTCGCCTGGTTCAGTTATCTAAGCCGGTGATTGCCTTTGCCACGTCATCAACGGCTCGCAAGCTTCCTGAACTTAAACACCAAGCCATCCTCATCGACTCGCCTGAATTCGAATCTATAATGATGAGTTCGAAATGTGAAATCATCGATCATGTTACAGTGAGGCAATCCGATCTGGCAGCGATTTTGTACTCTTCCGGCACAACAGGAAAAGTCAAAGGAGTGATGTTGACTCATAGAAACTTCACAGCACAAGTTGCCATAACCTATTCTTTTAGGCACCAGCGAGAGTCTCCGGCGGTTATGCTGTATACGATGCCGTATTTTCATATATTAGGATTTGTTTATTGTTTGAGATCGGTGGCGTTGAGTGAAACAGTGGTGGTGATGGAGAGGTTTCATATGAAGAAGATGTTGAAGGCTGTGGAGGAGTTTAGGGTTACACACGTGGTACTTACTCCACCTGTGGTGGTGGCGATGTGGAAAGGTGGCGGCTTAATGGACGGCTACGATTTGAACTCCCTAGAAGGAGCATTGTGTGGTTCAGCTCCACTGGGGAAGGGTCCGATCGCCGAATTTACGACTAGGTTTCCGAAAGTTGAGTTGGTACAGGTAATTTTTATTTATTTATTTTTATAATTAAGGTTGTATATTTCCCTTTCACCTTACTAAATTAGTGAATACGAGCAAGCCAGTCGTGAAGATAATATAATTTAGTACATCAGCTAAACGGTGCGTCAGCAATCAGCATACTAAAAAATTTATACGTCACAAATTTTAATTTTAATTAAATATAATGTATAATAAACTTTCTTCCCACCATTTTTTTTTTAATTTTAATTAAACATATGCGATAAATCTTAATTTTAATTTGAGGCATTTTTTTTATGTTTTCGAGATTTATTTTATTGTTTTCGAAACTTATTATGTATTTCCAATACTTACTTTTTAACTTCCAAAACTTATGGTCATACGCTATGTTTAGTGGATAGGATGCGATGGGATAAGACTAATTTTAGTCCGATCTCCCATGTTTGTTGCATGTATGAGATATGATTATTTAATCTCAATAAACAACTTATACAACCATTGTGGAACTAATTAGTCCCATCATCTGAGTCCCACCATTTTTTTTTTCTCTTTCCAATTTTTTTATTTTTTATTTGATTAAAATATAATTAATAAAATATTTTAATTTACACATTTTAAAAAGAATAATTTTCAGTTTTAACAAATAAAAAATATATTATTTTGTTTTAAATTGGTTTTAATTATTTGATATTTTAATTTTTTTTTCAAAATACAACCATTTTATCCAGGTGAGGTGGGCCGATTTAGTCCCATAATTTTAAAAAAATTATTCTTCTTTTATTTTTTTAATTAAATATAAAATTTTATATTTATATAATATATCTTATTATAATATTTAAAATATTAAATATTGTTTAAAAATGTTATTTTCTTTAATATTATTTTTTAATATTTTTATTTGTTTTAAAAAATTAAAATTTTAATTCACTTATTTTTAAATAATTTATTTTATTTTATAATAATCAATTTATATTAATCAATTTCACACTGTATTAAATATATAATAAAATTATATTGCGAGAGAAAAGAAACTAGAAATAAATAAAGGATAAATTTGGAAGTAATAAATTGATATATATCACAATTATTTTTCATAAAATGAAAAGTGAAAAAAATTCACTTTAAAAAAAATGATTTTAGGAGCTTATTGATTTTATAACTTAAAAAATCAAACAAAACAGCTTATGGTCACACATTAAGTTCCATTAAGTTTTCAATGGAAAAAAACAAATAGACCCTAAGTCTCGATTGAAATTTGTGCAAGTCTCATCCGAGACTTACTGCAAGTCTCATCCGAGACTTACTGCAAGTCTCATCCGAGACTTACTGCAAGTCTCAACTCTTAATTGAGAATTTGAGACTTCTTTAAAGTTTAATTTCTCTCTTTTTTATTCCACAACCAATCTATATTTGTGTTTTTTAGGTTTTCTTTTTCAAACAACAAACCAAATAATCAGAGTTTCATTCCGTAATGAAAATGGCTCAAAAAACATCTACTGAGCAGGTCGTGATAACATGGAAAACACATTATACATGTTTTCTTTATTTTTCAAAAAAAAAAATAACAATATTTTTTTTCTTTTTTATCCTGAACGTTTTTCTTCTTCGTCTCCTTCTTTCTTCTTCTTCCTATTCTCCATGAAAGCAATGTCGGAGGAGGTGAGATCCTCCTCCGCCTTTGAGCCATCGTCTACTCTTGCAAGAGTAGATAGACTCCTTAATTTTTTTTTAATCTTTTAGTTTTTTAATGTAATTTATATTTGGTAAAAACATTAAATTAAAAAAAAAAATTATGAGTTAGATGATAATTATTTGTGATTTTTTTTTACCTACCTTTTATCCAAATTAAAAAATTACAATATATAAAAATATAATAGAAAATTTACAATATACTATATTTTTCAGTTAACCTACTAGACACGTTTTTCTCTTTTTCATTTTTAGAATGCAGCTTTCAGTACATACTATCAAACTCGTTTTCGGATTTCTAAATTGAAACCAAAAACACTGATTTCATTTTCGTTTTTCTTTTTAAAAACCGGCAAATGAAAAAAGCTTTTAAGACACACCCTTAATATTTTCAAAAAAAGGGATGACAATGGGACAGGTTCGGGGCGAGGTGGCTTTCTCCACACACCACCTCATTTATTTTTTAAAAACCTATCCCCTCATAAAGCCTCACCATATATGGAGCGGGTTGGGGCGAGACGGGGTACAATGTGGAGTGTTTTTTCCATCCCCACTCATTTACCCCATTTATATTTTTTTTATTAAAATAAAAAATATATAACCATTGAAGTAATAAACTTGAAAAAAAAATAGTTGTTTTTAAACTTTAAATTTTAAAATTTATTTGAGAAAGAAACTTCATATACGTCCTCTTGTATTTGAGGTTGAAGCTTGAACGATGAATTTCGAATTCTTTGAGGATTAAACACTTGGAGTTGAAGTTAGCAACTAGGGTTTTTTTTAATAGTATTTTGAATTGTCACTTTATGTTAAATAAATGTGAAGAGATGTAAAGTTAGGGTTAATGTATATATATATATATAAACTACATGTTTAACGAAAAATATTTTTTAAGTGGGGCGGGGTAAAGTGGGGAGTATAAAACCCACCCCCGTCCCATACCCATTACGGTTAGACTATCTATCCACATTCTCGCTCCATCCAAACCAAATTGAAACTCATTCCCACTCCAAAAGTACGGGTCCCTACATGGCCCCATCCCCACGGGTAATTTTACCATCCCTAAAACCTTTGAAAAATAGCTTTTTGTCATTTTTTTTCAAATTGAAAAACAAAAAAAAAAATGGTTCTCGAAACAACCACTTAAAAACTGGTTATTATTATTGCTTTCAAAAAAGAAAAGAAAAAAAAACCCGGTTATTCTTGTTTCAAAAAACAAAAAGACAGGTTATTCTTAGCTTAATTTATCAAAAGCAAAGCATGGACATAGAGCGTAAACTTAAATAAATCTCATCAACGATACTAATTGCAATTTGCAAGTCTCAAACGAGAGAGCAGTAAGTACTCTCAATTGAGGCTTATCAGAAGTCTTAGGGCCTGTTTGGCAGGGCTTTTGGAGGAGTGCTTTTGGCTTTTGGGATCTAAAAGCAGTTTATATGGCTGTTTGAATGTCATATTAGAAGAGCTTTCCATTTTCGAAAGCTCTTCCAAGAGAAGGCAGAAGAAGAGCTTTCACCAAAAACACGCGAAGCTCATTTTCGTTTCATGAAACTTTCATATTCACCATTTTACTCTTATATCAAACAAAAGCAAAACAAAAAAGAAATACACTCAGATCCATGTTCCAGAATTTCTTTTTGAAAGATTCACGCGAATCCCTTGCAAAGACACTCAAACAACACAAAAAATAGTCAAACCCATGAGTAGATTTATCAAAGCTACAATTTGAATCATGAAATTGATGAATTAAAGAAGAAGACAAGGGATTCGAAGGTGATGAGTTTGTTAGAGAGACATGTGTGATGATAAGAGAATATGAGAAATTGAGAATGAAGAGGATTTTTTTTTTATTTTGAACACAAAGCAATAACACAAAAAATCCACAATCACCATAAAACTGGGCTCGAAATAGCCAAAACATAAGGACCACTGGATCGGAGCTCCTCTTCGAACCGAAATCGAAGACTTTCATGACCTCCAAGCCTTTCATCAAAAATGAAAAAACTGTTGAACCCAAACCAACTCAAGACAGGAAAACATGACAGTACAGAATAAAGATGGTGAAATTTGTAGAGAAAAAAAGAAAGAAAAAATGGTGGATGTTAGATGTCGAAGTATGGAATTTGGATGATTTTAGTTTGAGATGAGTTTAGGTTTAGCAATTGTTTTATTTTTATGATTTTATCTTACTATTCAAAATTTCATTTATATTAATTACATTTATTATTTATTATTAAAAAAATACATTTGAGTGTCATTAAATTTTCATATGCTTAGTTTACTTAAAAATTATTATTATTATAAATTATTTTAATTTAAAACATTTAAATATACATTATTTTTACCTATTTTATTTAATATATTATTTTAATTAAAAAAATTACATGTACAAGTCATTCTAATTAGGGGCATTATAGGTACATTTAGACTATGAGCTATTTTAAAATGTATCACCCAAACGGTCTTAAAAGCTCTTATGGATACAAAAGCTATTCTAAAATATATTATCCAAACAGTTTTCGAAAAGCACAGGCTTTTACTTCTCTTCTTCTACTGTCAAAAGTCAAAAGTAAAAAATTTCCCAAACGAGCCCTTACTTTTGTTTGAGACCAGTAAGTACTCTCAACTGAGGCTTATCAGAAGTCTTACTTTAAACTTTTTTTTTTAATATGTTATGTCTCGATTGTGTTTGAGAAGTGGATCTACTCTTTAATTTTAAGGTGAGAAGACTTCAATTTCGGAGTTTTACAAGGTCGAGATTATTAGTAGAGTGGGAGTCTTCGTTTTTTTAAGAAAGTTGAAGAGAGAACTCTTGTCTAAACGAGAGAATACTAAGGTCTTGTTTGATTTTTTGTGTGAAGACTGAACAATGTAGAATGTTACTGAAGACGGAAAACTGAAAAATATGTTTGTTTTTTTTAACTGAAAACTGAATATAAGTGCTAAGCTGTTTTTTTTTTAAGTTATAATTATCTGAAAATTAATACTTTTACATTTATGTCTTTCTAACTATTTGTTATTATTTACATTTTAATATATTGGGGATAAACAAGTAATTTAATAATTGTAAAACAAAATTATTTAGTTATTAATAATATTTAAAATTTATATTAATAATTAATAATATTATTTAGATGCAATCAAACTCTAAAATAAAACTAATAAAACTAATTATCAAATTATGAGAAAAAAATGAACGAATCCTTACCGGAAACCGGAATATGGTAGGAAAACTAGTGTCTATAATTGTTTGAGTTTTGAAGCAATTAGGTTTTATGTTACTATAGTTGTTTGTGATGAGAAATAAAAATATATATATATAAATAATAGTTTGATTGAAGACAAAATTGAAAATTAGTTAGATTGGTGATGATAGTTTTGGAAGTAAAAAATTATATTAAATACCAATGGACTTTGGTTAAGTGAAAAGTGAAATATTTTCACTTTTCTAAATGAGTGGTTTTAATGGTTATTTAAGTGATTTTATCACTAAAAAAACAAACAAAATAACTTAATGGAACACATTAAGTGTAATTAAGTATTAAATGCAATTAAGTATTAAATGGAAAAATTAAATAGGGCCTCAGAATAAAAAAGAGAGCGGTGATATCTGCAACCCTCAATTGAACTATTTAAGTCATCTTTAACCTAAAAATCCAATTTGATGCAACTTTCACACTATTTGTTTTTCTCATCTCCAACCCATTGTACCAAATGTTATATTAAAAAGAATATTTCATTATCAACAATTAACATTTCACCCCACAATTAATATAATATTACAATAAGTTAATATTATAACTGTTAATATAAATAATAATTAAATTAAAACAAATATAAAGTAAACAAAATCAATAAATAATAGAAAAGATACATTTGGAATAAATTTGATTGATTAATTAAGAGTTGTGCTATTGGCACACTCTACCGATTTATTTATGCCCTTTTTTTAAAAAAGTTTTGATTTAATTAAATAAAATTAAATGATTATATTAATGTTTTTGATTCATTTATAAAATTACCTTTTTTACTTATTTTCAAACTTAATACATATCATCTCTTATCTCTCTATCTCTTATATCTGCATATATATATTTCTCTCACCTCCCCTGATTTATTTTATCTTCTTATTTCTTTTTTTCTTTTTTTTTTTCTTTTTTTTTTCTTATTTCATGGTGGAAAAGAAAAAGAAAAAGAAAATAACACGGTTCCTTAATAAGGTTAATCAAAGAACCATAACAAGAATAAAAAAAATATTTTGAAAAACTTAGATCTTTAATGAGTATAAAAAATATAAAAACCATGACATACAAATATAAAAGTCTCAATATGTAGGTTTATTTCATGATATGCTTCGCTTTGTACCATCCTTTTTTTGCCGGAGTCTTCGACAATCTTGACACCTTTCATCGACAATATCGTTAGCCCTATTTCTCTCACCTTCACCTGCTGCTGGAAAATAGCCATTTTTAATTTATGCGACAGAGAGATTTTTTATTTTGTTGACAAAAAAAAAAGTGAACTTCAAACTTGCTTCATTGCTTGATAATATAACAATTCTTCAGGATGTTTATATTATTTCCAAATAATTCTTCCATATGCTTGATATCTTTGTCAGACATTTCCAAAATATTTTATAAACGTGTAAGAGTTAATAATTTTTTTTTCAAGAAACGGATTATAAGAACATGGTTTTTTTTTTTGAAAAAGGAATGAGGGGTTTTAATGTTGGGAATTTGAACCGATGATCGCGGAATCGTCATGCCTAATATATACCCATAACTCATAGTATTCAATAACGTTTATAGCAGAAAAATAGATGAGAGAAAATAAACTAATCACAACACAAGATATACATGGAAAACCTATATTGGGTAAAAAACCACGGGCCGTCAGGATGACAGAGAAAGTTACACTATATGATAAATTATTACAACCATATACTCCAGGATTCTCTCTCACATCTCAACCCCAAACCACTCTCATAACGCTCACAAGATCCTAACCAAGAACCTCCCAATATCCCCTAGGTCTCCGTTGAATATCACCCAGGTCTCCGTTGAATATCACCCACGGATCTTTAACTTGATCCACTGATATTCCCTTAGATCCCTCATCGGATATTCTCATGTGTCTCCCCTGAATCTCACTCACTCACTCTGATGTTACATTGTGTTATTTTTGCTCCACACACAATAACCTAACAACAATGTCTATTTATACTAGTTATAGAGAGTTTGAGATAAAAGGAAATCATACTCTAAAACATACAATAATTACTTGTTTCACATAAATACTATTTCCTATTTATGACAAGTCTTCTTGTTAAGGAGAAATCATTTTCCTTCAAGTACATGACTTTCCTATTTTTCATGATGACAAACTCTTTTTCCTTTTCTGATAAGCACAAGAACTTCCACCGTTTCCATGGTCTGAACCGCGGTGTGCACCCCGTTTCCTACACCGAGGAATACTCTTGGAAACGACCGCTTAGTAAACCACGGTCTATGCCTCTTGCCTATGCCGCGGTCTGCACTGCTCTTGATCTGCTGGAATCTACCGCTCGCTATGCCGTGGTCCATGCGACTTGTCTGCGGTCTTCAGTTCTGCTTCGGTCCTCAAACCTCCCTCGAATACCATCTTCAACTTCCAAACTATTTTCCACATCTCTAAGAAGTTTCACATCAGTTGAGTCTCATTTGGTTCACTTGAGAATATAAGTCAAAATCTAACATTTAATATATTTACTTTGTATAAAAATAAGTAATTTTTGATAAAGGAAAAAAAAAGGAATACGACATAATTAAAAAACTGGGGCATAAATAGACCGGTAGAGGGTGTGCTAATAGCACCACTCATTAATTAAGTTTAAAACTGTAATTAAACAAACATTTTAAATAAGGTATATAATCATAATAGAGTTTATTAAATATGGGTCAAACTGTGATTAGATAAAACTTTAGGGATGAAAAAAAAGGAATTTTTACGGCAATTGAACATTTTTGCACCAGATCTGGCGCAACATTGTTGATGGAGGCAAAATAGCACAGATGTTTGGCGCTTGTTTGGAGGGCAAATCTTGCTCTAATTTATAGTTCCGTGCTACTTTACCTCTCGATTGGAGATGCCTTTATGTCAAACTTTTTAAAATTTTGATTTAATTATATAAAATTAAATATTTTTATTAATTTTATTTGTTTATTTATAGAACTACAATTTTATTTAATTTTCAAACTTAATACACCTCATCTCTTTGTCAATAATAATAATAATAAATAAATAAAAATACACCCCATCTATGATCACCCTATACCCTTTTATTAGAACAACCGCTTTATACAGTTTCTCTCCTCCATTGCATGACTTGTTTTTTCATCTTATTTCATGGTGAAACCATCATTTTTGGATGCGGTTTTTTTTCTATAGTTGATTCGATTATTGGTGATAGATTGGGAGTGTGTTATTGATCGTCTATGATGTTTTTTTTTTCAACAATTGAGTTAAAGTTTTGGTATGGTTTCGTTTCGTCCAAGATTAGATTTTTTTAGTTGTGATTCTTGGTACGATTTCGTTGTTTTGGTTGTTGTTGGTGTGTGTGGTGCCATTTTTGCACGTCTAGTTGTAGATGATTCATATCATTCTCACATAATTCTTTTAGATGCTTGATATCTTTCTAAAACAATTCTTTCTGATTTTTTATATCATTCTCAAACTGTTCTATAAAAAAGCAAACTTTAAGGTTTAAGAGTTAAGAAAAAAAATTCAAGAAAATAAATTACTATTGCATAGTGAACATGGGGTTTTTTACTTTTATTTTTTTGAAAAAGAAAGTGTGGTTTTATTATATTTACTTTATAGAAAATTTCTTTAAAAAAATATTTGTATGTCTAATTATAGCACCACTAAAAAAAGAAAAAAGAAATAGAGAGATTCTCTTTATAATTCACAAATTATCTATGTACACTCCATTTTTTTTATTAATGACAATTTTAACCTGAATTAAAATTACTAAACAACATAAAAAAAAAAGACACTCCAAATTAATTAAATTATTAAAAAAACTAAATTCTCCCTCTTCAATCTTTAGATTAAATATTACATGGTAAACTCTCTCTCATAAATCTATTATTACCGTATTAAACACTCTTTTCTAATTACTCTCTTTCTATTTTTTTTTAAAAGTCCTATTTCCATACTTTCTCTTATAAAAACTTATGAATATTTTAGTTTCTTACTAAGGGACCGTTTGGTATGGGGTAATCAAAATAATATGATTCCTGAGAAAGTTAAACTATGTAATGTGATTCCTGAGAAACCTGTATATATGTGTTTGGTTGTATATAGGAATATTATATCGGATTCCTATGAATATCAAGTAACAATGTTTGGTTGTTCATGGTTTTTTTTTTAATGTTTTGAATCAATATTTAATTGTTTTTTGTTTCATTTTTTCTCATAATTATATATATAAAAAATTGCACTAAAAAAAGGAAAAAAAGAAAAAGCATTTTCTGATTTGATATTCACTGTCCATCTCCAAGATGGATGTTGGTGATTGAATCTGGAAATGGTGATAATCAGAAAATTACATTCAAATAATCAAAAAAATCAAACCCAGGTTTGTAAAATGAAAAAACAAAATTAATCCCATAACACACAACCACCATCATCAACAATATTAAATACCAGTCATCGATAATAAACCACCATCATCAAATACCAATCACCAATACCCAATTCAAAAGCCTAAACCCACCCAAATTCCAGCATCATCTTCTCTAAACCCAAACCCTAACCTAAACTCAAACAACAAATCCTAGCCACCACCGCCACTCCAAACCCACCGTAACACCAACGACCATTCCCAATCTCCTTTTCTCATCGATCTCAATCTCCTCCCTTTCGATGCTCGATCTCCTCTCACCGTCGATGTCCTTCTCTTTCTCTTTGTTATCCCTCTTCTTTCCTTTGAGTTTTGACAGAGGATGGCCGCTACCGAGAGGTGAGATGATGGGCGTTTTGCAGTGGCCACTGTAGGTTTACTTTTGGTTTTTGTGGTGATCAAAGATTGGGTTTGAATTTGGTTTTGGGGTGGTTGTTGGTGGAGAGGTTGGATTTGAGGGTTAGGGTTTGATGATTGAGATGGATGGTGGTGGGTTTTGTTTTAGAAAATGGTGGTTTCTGGTGTTGATCTGGAAAAATGTTTCCAGATTTTATTCTTTTCAATTGATTTTCAATTTCAAGCTTTTTGAATTGATTTTCAATTTCAGGGTTTGGATTATGGTGTATTTCTTTTTTGGATTCTTGAGTTTTAAAGAAAATTAAAAGCATAAAGTTCAATTTGATCGAAGGAAATTGAATTTGTTTCCAAATGGATGATTATTTTTTTCAGAAAAGAATTAGGGTTTAATTTTTTTTCATCTTTTCTCAATTAAAGAATTAGGGTTTAGCCATCTGATCGGTTTACTGGTCAAATGGGTTGGTTTGGAAAAATTAAAATTTGCATGATTGATTTATTACAAACCAGAAAAAATAAAACAAAAGAAGAATAAATGGAAGAGAGAGAAAAAAATAGAAGGAAAGTGGAAGAACGAAGAAGAAGAAGAAAAGGAATAGAAGAAAGAATAATGATAATTTACCTTTTTAATGAGGGCAGGTCCCGCTGTAGGAATGAGATGTAGGGTAATCTGAAACCCACATATTGAGATGAGAATCACATTTACCCCTTGAAGGGTAATGTGAGTCCCATGAGATTCATTTTTCTAGGAATCAAAAAACTCAAGCGTGCTATCTATCAGATTCTCATTCTCATATAAAGATTAAAACATACCAAACGGCCCCCTAACGGAAATATATATACATTCAAAAGTCAATTTTTTTTTTTAAAAAAAACTTGATTTTTTATACTTAGATTCAATTTCTAAGACTAATGAAAGACATTTTTTTAATAATTTAAATAAAAAAAGATAAAAATGATAATTTTGTAACAAAAGAAAGTATCTTTAGAATATTTTTTAAATTTAATTTTTGAAAATAAAGTGTCTTTAAAAAAAGAATGTAAAGAGAAAAAATTAGATTGCTAAAAGAAACTCTCAAAAGAAATAAAGTAAATGTGAAGTCAATGTTATTAAGTGTATGTTTAGAAGTATTTGTCTATCGGTTAAAATAGTTTTTTTAATTAAAAAAGACTCTTTTACAAAAAAATGTATCGTTTGGTTGTCACTCAGTAGTGTTTTTAGATGATTAAAAAAATTATTTTACGTCTACTTAGAGATACTCAAATTTTAGGTTTTTCCAAGTAGATTTTTTAGAGCTTTTTTAATAACATCAAAGTGTCTAATATAACCCTATCATTTAAAATAGTTTTTGAACATTTTGGTAATCCTACCATTTAAAAAAACTTGTTATAATTGACAACCAAACGACCAACATCTTCATATTGAAAGCTCTTTTTGTAAAATGTCTACTTTAAAAGATCTACTCCTAAAAGATTTACTTGAAGAAGCTCTTCCACACGGAGCGTAAGTGCTGTTTTGGTTGAGCTTTCTACTGTCTTAAAAGGAGGTCTATGAACGTCTATTTTAATTTTTTAGAGTTGTTTGATTAAACTTTTAAGATTATCTATTTTAAATTGAGTAGAGACTAGTAGAGTTTAAACTTCTACTAGGTAAAAGCCCATTTAGGTACTTTTTCGAAGAGAACTTTTTTTAATAAAAATCTACCGACCAAATAACAATCATTTTCATTTTTCAAAAACTCTATTTTTTATTTTCAAACACCCAACCTAACAAGCTTTAAAATCATTTTATTAACTAAAAGTGCTAAACCGCAAGAACCTGCTCAGAAAATGCTATTTCTGATTTCTCTCATATTAATTTTAACTCTGTCTTCTCTGTTAAAATATTGGCAACCATAACCTGTGGTTGATTAATGCATGAAGGGATATGGATTGACTGAATCGGCCGCGTCTATTTCCCGGACAATAGGTCCGGAAGAATGTAAGCATTGGGGATCCGCAGGGAAGATTTCAGGTGGTATCGAAGCAAAAATCGTGGATCCTGAAACAGGTGAGGCACTGCCTCCACGTAGAGAAGGAGAAATCTGGATTAGAGGACCCACTGTTATGAAAGGTAAATAAATTAGCATGCATGTGACTTGTTAGCGTTAGACTTCAAATATTATTACATAGAAAATGCATACCACATGACCTAATATTAGGGAACCGGATGCACGTATATACAGAGTCGTTTTAAGATATTTTGAGATACAATTTATTTAATGATATTAATAAAAATTGAGGTCCCATAAATACACATAAATTATAATAGTAAACTTAACATGTCCGTAAAAATTATTAGAGAGGTTTTTCTTTTCTTTTTCTCTTTTTTTTGAGGAAATTAGAGCTGAGGTTTTACGTAGAATTGATTCGATTATCTAAATAATAATAACCATCTCTTACGATATAAAAAATCGGGGTCTATATTGAATTTATTTTGTATTTATAATTAATTTACTTTAAATTTATATAATATAATTTATTAATAAATGTTGTTATACATGTTTTTAAATTTGTTTTATTCTTCTAATTATCGGTAAATTATTGATTTATTGATTCTAAATAAATTCAAACTATACAAAAAATAATAAGGATGAAATAAAATGATCATAATAATAGATAGAATAATTTAATACATACAATAAATTGAAATTTGAGATTTTAGGGTTTATTAATTAGATATGTTAGGTATATCAAACTAAAAATATTATAAATAAGAAAATTTTAAAATAATAATAAATAATTTAATATCAAATTTAATTAAATTAAGTAATCATAAATTGAAGGCGGTTAAGAAATTGACAGCAATGGAAAACATAATGTAAATTGTTTTGTTAAAAAAAAAGATATTATCATTTTTGTCTTTATGTTTTGGTTGACAATAACGCTTTTAAGTGTATTTCCATTTTTCACTAGGATAAGTCTCTATGTTTTTAAAAACCTATCAATTTGATCCCTTTGATCATATTTTTAACGATAAACTCTAACAAAATAGGGTGAATGACTACTTTAACCTTGGCAAATACAACGTGTCAATATAAATAGAAGTTAAAAAAAAAATTCATTTCATAAAAATAAAACACCCTTAATTTAATAAAATTAAAATTAAAATTAAAATGAGTATATTAAATAAAGAAAAATTAAATAAAAAATATATGGATATTCACCTTCCATTTTTAAGATGGACATGGACAGTGCTTATCAACTTTTTTTAAAAATCAGTAATTGATTAAAGAAAATTTAAAACAAAAAAGATATAGGAAAAAAAGGGAAAAATAACGGAATATAATCTCAAATTTTAAAATACAAAATACAAAATTGTAATTTTAAAAGGAAACAATCGGATATGGATGGGATGTGGTGAAAACAAAAGTCAACTTAATCACACAACTTCAATTCTTCATCCAACAAAACCCCCCAACAGTTTATCTGATATCTCTCAACCAAAACACAGCATCCACAAACATCGAATCAATTGATGAAAAAAAATCATCTAAAAACCCTGGAAACACAATTGTGTTTTTTATTCATTCAAACCTAACATCTTTTTTTAACATTTTGATTTAGACACTCCAGTAGACGCAGACCCAATTGGGTCTCCAATCTCCGTCGCCGATGATTAAAGATGGAGACCCAAACACATTTGGGTCTCCATATTCGATGATGGAACTGGTTCTCGTCTTGTCCATCGATCGGCTACTCTGTAAGAAACCCACTTGTGATTTATGAATTTTTTTTGTTTGAGAATTGATTTTTGTTTTTGAATACAATATTTGTGATGGGTTCTTGTGATGGTTTTTGTTGTCCGATTTGGCAAATGGATTATACTGACTATGTGTTGTCTCTTTGACTATGATTTGGTTGTTGGCGCTGGGTGTAGAGGGTTTAGCCCCAGATTCGATAAAAATTGATCTAGAAGAATTCGACTTTGTGAAGAATCCAGATGAAATACCAAATATTAGATAAAGAAAAAAGCCAGGTGAAAACAAAAATGCAATGATCTAAGAAAAATAATTTTGATATATTTATATATTAATTTTAGGGGTTTTGTTTTACTATTTTTATAATTTTTATTTTCTATTTTTTATGTTGATACAAGGAGTATTTAAGATTTAAAAATAAAAATACCTTTGAATCTATTAAATTTAACTAATAGTTGATTCATATATGGATCAAACTGATGTGTTTTTAAAGATATAAGAGACTATTTTAATAAAAAAAAAACACTTAAAAAGGTTATTGTCGATTTAAAATGATAATATAAATAAAACCGCAAATTTCAAAATTAGAGTAGAATAAAAATGACATTAAAAAAATATTAGATAAAATAATGAAACATGGTGGGTTTGGGTCCAACTTAAAATTGGAAGGTTATTATCGATCAAATATAAAGATTAAAATGATAATTGAAAAAAAACTGAAAATTTCAAAAATAGGGTAGAATAAAAATGACATTAACAAATTATTGGATAAAATAATGAAACATGGTGGGTTTGGGTCCAACTTAAAAATAGGAATTACTACCATCGGTGCAAAAAGTGTTTTTACTGTTGAGAGTGTTATTTAGTTTGTATACATCTATACAAATTCAAAACAATTGTTTTTTTTTTTATTTTTTTATTTTGAGGGCATCAACATTTTGCTGACGTTTACTCCTCAATGGAGTCGTCTCTGCTTACATTAGCTTTTCTCTCTTTAGAATATTGTAAATTCTACTCTAAAAATGAGAGCATGATCTTATTATATTATGGTTAATATTAAAAACCTCTATTCATCTTTGAATTATTATTGGATGTATAGTTATAAAAACTTTTATTTTAGAAACCTCTTTAATGAACTAACACCGTTGGTATTCCATTTATATTAGCTGAGTTTGACTATTAAAATGTCTAGATAACAAAATTATAAATAAACCAAAAACATCTTTTTGTTTATTTTTAATGGTTTTTGGTTTATTTATATATTTTTTATTTTTAGAAATAAAATTGTCTATAAAATAATTTATCATTTGTAAATAAACATTCTCCGTCTTTTGTATCATTTTATTAATTTATTTAGTAAAAATATGAGTGAATAATGGTCCATTCTTACAATTGAAGATTAAATAAAGACATTTTAGACTTTTTAACTGTCAAACTCAGTCAACACAAACGGAATGCTAACGGTCAGGGGCGGAGGGAGAGATGGGCGGGTGAGGGTCATGGCCCCCCTCCTTCAACAAAATCTTCATAGTTCATTTAAGAAAAATTATAAAATAGTTATAAATTTTTAACTTTTTATCAATTTGGTCCCTATAATTTTTTGTTTCTATATATTGAGCCCTCCAATCTTGGATTTCTGACTTCGCCTCTACTAACGGTGTTAGTCCATATGAGAGGTTTCTAAAATAAAAGTCTTTATAACTATACATTCGATAATAATTAAAAGGTGAAGGAAATTTTTAATATTAAACTATTATATTATTATTTAGTGCAGGCTACATTGGAGACCCAGGAGCAACTTCTGAAACGTTGTTAAAAGATGGGTGGATGAGGACCGGTGATCTATGCTACATTGATGAGGCTGGTTTCCTTTTTATTGTGGACAGGCTCAAGGAGCTGATCAAATATAAGGGATATCAGGTAATTAATATTAATCTCTCTCGTTTAATTAACTTCTTATTTGATTATTATTTCAATCACCATTAAAGGGCAATTTTGTTGTCGTGTACTGTGACAGGTTGCCCCAGTAGAACTAGAACAATTGCTTCTGTCACATCCGGATATAGCTGATGCTGCAGTCATACCGTAAGTAATATTTCTCAACTTCTTAACTCGATCTGCTTGCCCAAAATAATTATGAAATAACTAATAAGTGATTATTTGTCGAGTTTCAGATATCCTGATGAAGAAGCCGGTCAGGTGCCCTTGGCTTTTGTTGTAAGACAGCCCCAAAGCAACCTCAATCAAGCACAAATAATGGATTTTGTCGCCAAACGGGTATATATGTACCACCTTCTTCAATTTTTTTTTTCTTTTAAATTATTAAATATTATTATTTTGATTGCAAATAGGTTTCACCATACAAAAAAATAAGGAGAGTAGCATTTATAAATTCCATACCAAAGAACCCATCTGGCAAAATATTGAGAAAGGAGTTGAGGAAGGTTGCTGTCCCATCTAGGTTGTGAACTTGTGATTTCCTTATTAGTTAATTTATAGCACAATGAAGTTACATGTACATATTTTATAAACTGTTTATTTGTATTTTATTAACTCTCTAAGATATGTTACGTTTTGAATTTTGATCCATCAAAATATCAAATCCATATGTAGCAGCAATTAATTTTTAAAACTGAAGATAAGATTTGAATATATATACAGTTTTTTAGGGCGATTTGTACTATTATAGAGAGTTGCTGCTGAGGGGATTTGAATATATAATTATATACTATACATGCTTTGCAGATTACATATTATCATTTTCTATATATATATATATATATATATATATATATATATATATAGTAATAATGTTACTCTGTTTAAATTTGAGATATGAATGATGCGATGTCCTTGATTTCTTTTTATTTTTAACTAGATGATTGAAATCATTGAGTTTTAGAGATGCTAAATTATTTGGATTGGACATCACATTTAGATAAAGTGTAGGATTAAACCAAGTATTATCTTTATATTTATGATTTTAGATATTATGTTGGATTTATTCTACAGATAATTCTTATTTATCTTTAGTTAGGATTATCATTAGATAGGATTATTATTGATTTATTTTTATTGTAATTATCAGTTAGAGGTTTGATGTTACCATGTTACCTCATCCTAGCTACTATAAATAGTTGGCATCAGTTCATTGTTATTCATCAAATTCAATAAACAATTCTTAAGTAAATTGTTTTGTGTGTTAGTTTTTACATTTGGTATCAGAGCAGGTTCGATGCCAGCAGGGCAGTAGGGTAGGATTCAGGAGTTGAGAATCCAGGAGTGGTAGACGGATCCAGGAGTTGAGGATCCAGGCGTAGCAGTCAGAGACGCCGTATAGACCTCCATACAACCCCCGTATCGCCGAAAAGTGAGACGAGCTTGTCTTGCCGTTCGAATCAGCCCACAAAGGAGTGACAAGTTGACTCATCTTGCCGTCCGCTGCCACCATAATCGCGTGAAGACGTTGTTGAGTTTGCAGAGCAGTGAAAGTTGAAATTGGTTTGGTATATTTGACTTTTGCTTTGTTTTGTTTGGCTGATATATATTGGTTGTTATATTTTTGTGTTTTTATTATTATTATTATTGCTTTGGCAAATTACAATGGACATCCTTAACAATAATATTAATAAGACAATACAATCACAAATACCAAAATTTGATAGAAAAACCAATTTTGAGTATTTGAAGGTCCAGATACAACTTTTATTTGAATACCAGGAGTTGTGGATTGTTGTTTCCGATGGTATTGCTGGAGCAACGAATACAACAACAACCAAGAAGGATTTGAAGGCGAGGATTTTCATTAACCAGTCCCTAGATCCGGTGATTTAAAAAAAAAATCGTGTATACACCATCAGCAAAACAGGCATGGGACATTCTGATGAATACCTACCAAAGAGTAGAAAATGTTAAGAAAGTCCGCTTGCAGGCCATGCGAAAGCAGTTGGAGCTTCTCCAGATGAAGAAAACTGAGAAGGTGGAAGATTAATTCTCACGAACATTGACACTTGTTAATCAGATGAAGTCCAATGGTGAGAAAATTTCAGATGTTCAGATCATGGAGAAGATTCTTCGAACACTGACCGAAAAGTTTAAATACAAGGTGACTGCCATCGAGGAGTCCAAAGATTTTGAGGCGATGACGTTGGATGAGTTGATGGGTTCGCTCCAAGCTCATGGACAATGTCTAGATGAGAAGTCTGAGATCGAGGTGGAGGAAGTTTTGCAGAGTTGAGTCTTAAGAAAGACAAAAAAGAGACCCGGAAGAATTCCGAGGCAAGCCAGAAGGGTCAAAACTCACAAAATAGAAGAGGATGTTCTTCTAGATCTAGCCAGGGGAAAGGTGGAGGAGGCAATAACACTAATCAGAAGAGTAAATCTCAGATTCAGTGTTTCAGATGTAAAACATATAGCCACTACAAGAATGAGTGCAAATCCAATGGGAGAAATTTCCAGGAAAATGTTGCTGAAGATGGAGACTATTCAGAAACATTGTTGCTAGCGTGTAACGTAGCAGTGGATGATGCCAAGTACAGATGGTTTCTGGATACAGGCTGTAGCAACCACATGTGTGATAGAAAGGAGATGTTCTTAGAATTGGATGAGACCTTTACTTCGGAAGTGAAGTTTGAGAATGACTCAAAGGTGCCAGTAATGGGGAAGGGTAAAATCTCCATATCTCTGAAAGACGGATCCAAGAATACTATCTCAGAGGTACTATTTGTTCCGAGTCTGCATCAAAATTTGTTGAGCATGGAGCAACTTTCAGATAAGGGCTATGATATGCGGATCTACAAAGGGGTATGCACCATCAACGATGAACAAAAAAGACTGATAACAAAGGTAAACATGTCACCAAACCGTTTGTTTCCGCTGCATATTAACAATGACACTTTACCATACTTTAGTTCTGTAATCAAAAACAGGAGCTGGTTATGAAATATGAGATTTGGCCAGTGAACTTTGGGAGTCTGAAACTACTTTCTTTAAGGAAGATGGTTTCAGGATTGCCTGTCATTGAACCTCCTAATAGGGTATGTGAGACATGTGTTGTGGGAAAGAAACATAGACCCATTTCCTACAAAGAAGACGTGGAGAGCCAGTCGGCTCTTGAAGCTAGTGCACTCAGATCTATGCTCCGTGGAGACTCCGTCAAATGGAGGATATAGGTATTTTATTACCTTTATCGATGACTTCAACAGGAAGGCTTGGGTGTATTTCTAACCGCAGAAGTCAGACGCTTGTGATGCCTTTAAGAGATTTAAGGCATTGTTAGAGAATCAGAGTGATAGGTCTATCAAGACTTTGAGAACATATCGGGGGACATAATATGTTGTCTGTGATGGTTTCTTGCAAAAAAATTGCATCAATCACCAGTTGACCGCAAGATATACTCCTCAGCAGAATGGTGTAGCCGAGAGGAAGAATAGAACAGTTATAGACATGGTCAGGTGTATGTTACACTTGAAGAAATTGCCCAAAGGTTTTTGGGGTGATGCAGTTGCATGTGCATTCTATCTGTTGAATAGATGTCCCACCAACAGTGTTCTAGGAAAAAATCCTCAGGAAGCCTGGACTCGACTCAAACCCAACATTGAACACGTACGAGTGTTTGAGTGTATCGCTTATGCTCATGTATCTGATGCTTTGAGAAATAAGCTTTATGATAAGGTAGAGAAGTGTATCTTCATCGGCTACAGTCAGGTAATAAATGGTTATAAACTTTATAATCCAATGCCCGAAAATGTGATTGTCAGCAGAGACGTTACCTTCGATGAGCAAGGATGCTGGGATTGGTCTTGCGGCAATGGGAGCTTTTCTAATATTGATGTTGATCTGGATGAGATTGATGGTCATTCTAAAGATGATCCGGTTTCAACCCCAGTGGCTCCACCGTCCCCGGTGAACCCACATTCAGTAGAATCTTCCCGTCGTCCACAACTTGAACTGGTGTTGCCAGCTCGTTTGCAGGATTGTGTTCTCAGTAATGACGACGATCCAATAGATGAAGAGTTGGTGAACTTTGCATTATTTGTAGATTGTGATCCTATCACATATGAAGATGTTGCTCGTAATGATTGCTGGTTGAAAGCAATGGATGAGGAGATTCGTGCGATTGAAAAGAATAACACATGAGAGCTTACTGATTTTCCAGGTGGAAAGCAACCCATTGGTGTTAAGTGGGTGTACAAGACAAAACACAAGTCAAATGGTGAGGTGGAACGCTATAAAGCACGTCTGGTCGTAAAAGGTTACAAGCAAAAGCCAGGGATCGATTATTTCGATGTGTTTGCTCATATTGCCAGATTTGACACTGTTCGTTTGATTGTCTCTTGCTGCACAGAATCGCTGGAGAATCTTTCAGATGGATGTAAAATCTGTATTTTTGAATGGGGAGATAGGGGAGGAAGTCTACATACAGCAACCTACGGGGTATGTAAGGAAGGGTCAAGAAAATAAGGTCTACAAGCTGAAGAAGACCTTATATGGGTTGAAATAGGCACCCAGGGCATGGTATACACGTATTGACACATATTTTATCCAGCATGAGTTCCAGAGATGTCCTTATGAGCACACTTTATATATCAAATCCAACTTCCATTGAGATATTCTTATTGTGTGCCTATATGTTGATGATCTGATCATTATCGGCAATAACTCTAAGATGATTACAGAGTTCAAAAATGCAATGACCGGTCATTTAGAGATGATAGATTTGGGGTTGATGTCCTATTTCCTTGGTATTGAGGTGACTCAGACAGATGAATGCATCTTTTATATGCCAAAATAAGTATACTGGTGATGTACTGAAAAAGTTCAAGATAGGGGGATGTAAGGCGATGTTGACTCCAGTTGAAGAAAGGTTGAAGTTAGAGAAGGATGGGTCTGGTGAGCTAGTTGATGCTACCATCTTTCGGAGGCTAGTAGGAAGTCTGAGATACTTAACTTCTACTAGGCCTGATATTTCTTATAGAGTTGGGCTTATTAGCAGGTTCATGAATTCTCCGAGACAATCTCACTTGTAGGCTAACAAGCGTATCTTAAGATATATGAAAGGTACACTGGATGGTGGTATCTTTTACTCTTCCGCTAACAAAGTCGATCTTGTTGGATATACAGATAGTGACTGGGCAGGTGATACGAAGAAGAGGAAAAGCACCTCTGGATTTGCATTCCATCTTGGTTCTGGAGTTTTTTCTTGGTCTTCGAAGAAGCAACAGGTGGTTGCTACAACAGAAACTGAGTACATTGCAGCTGCTGGTGGTGCTACACAGGCTGTGTGGCTACGTCGTATGCTCTCTGAGTTAAAGCATCAGCAAGATGCTCCCACAGTGATCTACTGCAACAACAAGTCCACCATTTCCCTGACCAAGAATCCAGTCTACCATGGTAGAAGTAAGCATATTGATATCAAGTTTCACTTTATACGTGACTTGGTGAAAGACAATGAGATCGTGATCGAGTACTGCCGTTCAGAGGAACAGGTTGCAGACATCTTCACGAAGCCGCTCAAAGCTGACATTTTTCAGATGCTTAAGAAGTCTTTGGGCATGATGAGCTATGAAGGACTTGGTTTAAGGGGAGTTATGTAAGATTAAACCAATTATTATCTTTTTATTTATCATTTTAGATATTATGTTGGATTTATCCTTAAGATATTTTCTATTTATCTTTAGTTAGGATTATCATTAGATAAGATTACTATTGATTTATTTTTATTGTAATTATCAGTTAGAGGTTTGATGTTATCATGTTACCTTATCTCAGCTACTATAAATAGTTAATATCAGTTCATTGTTATTCATCAAATTCAATAAACAGTTCTTCAGTAAATTGTTTTGTGTGTTAGTTTTTACATAAAGTGGTATATTTTTTATAGATGTTTCTCAATTGAAAAACATTCCTCGAAATCCCGTCACATGGTAATTGTTTTTGTTTTGTTTATTTTGCAACGAAGAAAAGAAAAGAAGAAAAGCCTTCTTCACTGAGTGACCCATTTTTCTTACTCTGTTTTTAGTTTGATCCCCGCTCATTCTGCACATACACACAACACTTCTAGTCTCACACATGCACACAACACTTAATGTGTTTTTGGTGCAAAAATATATTGATAGATATATTTTATGTCATTTCCATAATCCTTAATTTGGATTTATTAGTTACTTGGTATATTTATTTTTATTTAATTAAAGTTATTCGTATGTTTTAGGTGGATTAGTATTGAACTTGAAAAAATATCAGTTTTAGAGTTTTGAAGGCTCAAGCTCAAGAGTCAAATCCGAGCCCGAGTCAAAAGCCCAAGGAAAGTTTCATATCAGTCTAATCCAAAACAAAGTCTAAAGTGAAGCCCATCATCAACTAGTGTCAAGACTTTGGTCTGACCACAAGTCTTGACTTTGCCACCAAGTTTTGACCCGCCTAAAAAAAAAAAGAAGAAGAGGAAATGTTTGGTGGATTTGCAATGATATTGAATAAAAATTGAATTTCCTAATTTCATTAGATTTTCACCCGTATAAGCAATATAAACAGGGACGAAGCTTATTGGGGCCGAGGGATCGGGTAGACTTGATGCCGGTTCGAACTGAACCGGTATCTTGAACCGGAACCGTTCGGTAAAAACTAGAATCATAATCGAAAAATCGGTTCCGGTTCCGAAACCAAACCGGTACCTGGACGATTTTGGTTCCCTTTTTTAAGGAACTGTCTGGTTTGAACCGGACTGGAACCGACTGTTCCGGTTCAAACTAGTTGTTCTACCATATATATATAAACTTTTTATTAAAAAAAACACTTTATTTTAAAAAAGTAAAATATTTAAAAGATAATGGACATTGTAGAGTATTGATTCATGACCCATAACCCTTGTCCAAGTAAATATAATTTCTTTTGTATTATTCTCCTTTTTATATAGGTTAGGCCACTCTTCACTTCTCTTCTTTATCCGACGTGGGATGTGAGATGGAATATAACTATGGTTATAAGCAATCACTCTATGACCAAGATTAGGGAATAATAATATGTGAATGAGATTTGATGATTTATTAATATATATATTAATAATATATTTTAAAAAATGATACATATTATTACATTCACTTTCCACATAATATAGAAGATTAGGGAAAGTATATATAGAGATGTAATGTGATTTAATCCAAAATTAGATGATTCCTTTTAAAAAATGATCAAATTCTTTTTTTCTTTTATTAACAATATTCCCTTTGTTTACATCCAATAATATGTTAAAAAAAGTTTTCAAATGGAAATTCATTATGTTATATCAATGAATGTTAATGGAAATTCAATCTCACAGCCCACATCGGATAAATAAGATAAGTGGAGAGAAGTCTAACATATGTAAAAAGGAAGAGAATGCAAGTAAAACTTACTTTATTTGGACAAGGGTTATGGGCCACAACTGAATACTTTACAATGTCCTTTCTAACATTTTATTTTTTTATAAATAAAATGTTATTCTATGAAAAAAAAGAATCGAACCGTCGGAACCAGAATTGGTGGTTCCGATTTCGGTCCAGTTTCAAATAGAAATCGATGTCATGTCTAGGACCGGGTCTATGAAAAAATATAGGGCGTGTTGCTTGTGTATGCTGTAATCCAATGCTTAGGTTGTGGTGAACCTTGTTAATGGGAACTCTGATGTGCTCTCTGAAGTTGGCTTAATTCTTGAGGTTATTAGGTGTTTTTTGCACAATTTATGTGGTTGTGTTATTTGTTTTGTTCCTAGAAAAACAAATATGACTGCTCACAGTCTTGCTAAGTCGGGTCTGTCGGTAGACTCTGATTGTTTGTCGATGGAAGAGACTTCGATTAGTGTGGTTCCGATCGTGATGGGGTGACTACCCTGTTTTGTTGTAATCCGTCCCTTTCTAATGAATCAATTTCTTCAAAAAAAAATCGTATCCCATACCATATCTTTTATTTTCCCCCTACTGGAGCTTTTAATTCCCCAATTGATCTTTTAATTTTAATTGTCAATAGTTAAATTTAAAAAATGTTATTGTTTCAAAAAAGTAAAAAAAAAAATTACCACACCTATAATTTAATTATTTAAACTTAATTAATTTATTTTACAATTTTAAAAGCAATAAAATAAAATGTAGATTCAAGTATGTTCTGAACCTAGCCCCTCTTTCTTCCCCGTCTGCTCATGGTTTTCCACGGTAGATGCCTTTTGGTTCACAGCTCAACCAGAAATTAACAAGATTGAGAAGTCGTCTGACCCCAGAACTAGTGCGAAGAGAGCTCAATCGCTTGATATTGATGTAGGCGCCGATTTCACAAGACCACGGTGATGGAGAGCTTCAAATCAAAGCTGTTGACCACCTCCAACCCATGTATTTGGCATGGGTTTAACGCTGAAAAGGGAAAATTGCATATTGAAGAGGGTGATGTTACCTTTACAGACAGACCGAAAGGCCCAGCGATGAGGTTATCTGACAAGCTGAAAAAGAAACTATGAAAACCTTGAGAAAATGCCTTGATTTTGAAGATTATGGGAAGAACTCATACACTTAATTTCATGATAAAGAAACTGAAACAAAAATGGCCTCTGATTAGGAACTGGCAGTTGACGGATTTGGACCATGGTTACTTCATCACTTGTTTTCAGATGTTAGAGGACTTGGAAACTGTTTTGTCTGCGGGACCTTGGGTTATTGCTAACCGATATCTCGTTGTGCAGAGATAGAGACCCAACTTTGCGCTTGGGATTGATGAAATTCGGAGTATGATGGTTTGGGTTAGATTATTGAATCTTCCAATGGAATGGGTTGAAGTTGAGTTGCTACGTATCATTGGTGGTATGTTGGGTGCCACAATCAGTAATTTTGGAATAGGGATTTCCCTCTGTGTGTTTGTGCTACTTCTGTTTCTTTTTCATTTAATGTTTTGTTCTTGGAACGTGAGGGGTGCAGTTAAGAGAGGCTTTGATAAAATTATCAATGATTTTAGAAAAAATGGTATTTTTGATGTTCTTGCTATTTTTGGAGCCTAGCGTAATTAGAGATAAGGCTTCCAAAATTGTTCATAGGCTTGGTTTTAATAAGAAGTTTTTCGTTGAAGCTTCGGGTTTTTCGGGAGGCATTTGGCTCCTCTGGAATGACAATAGAGTGAATTTACAAGTTGTAGCTTGTTCTAAGCATACCATTACTACAGTGGTGGCTAAGGGAACATTTAATGGGTTGTCACTTTTGTCTATGCTAGTTCTAGAGCTATGTTTAGAAGTAAATGGTGGGTGTACCTCAATGCTTTGAGAAGCGGTTTTAAGGGTCTTTGGGTTGTGGTGGGGGACTTCAATGGGATTGTTAATTCTTCTAAAAAAAGGGGTGGGAGACCCTGCTTCACTAATTCTAGTTTTGGTGACTGAATTAATGATAATGGAATAGTGGATATGGGTTTTACTGGCCAAAAGATCACTTGGACTGCGACTAGAGGTTTTAATTGAAGTGTTTGGGAGAGACTAGATAGAGCACTTTGCTCGAGTGATTGGAGACAAATATTTGTTGGGGGTTCATTAGACATCTTCCACATGTGGCTTCGGACCATTATCCAATCCTCCAGAGTCTACAAAGTTCTCAAATCCCCCGTAGTGTTTTGAAA
Source organism: Dipteronia dyeriana (assembly GCA_032871835.1). Taxonomy (NCBI): domain Eukaryota; kingdom Viridiplantae; phylum Streptophyta; class Magnoliopsida; order Sapindales; family Sapindaceae; genus Dipteronia; species Dipteronia dyeriana. The sequence goes on along the minus strand of CM065295.1, from coordinate 19,489,016 downwards.
TCTTCGAGGTTCGAAGCTATGCAGTTGAAGCACGAGAAGTTTAAAGGTATGATGAAGTCTTTTTGTGGAAAAAGTTTATTCTCTCCCTAATGAGTTTGTTGATTGGAAGATGAATGTTTTTAGGTGTATCTTTTAGAATAAAAGGAAGATTCTTGGCAGATTGCAAAGGATTCAGAATAACCTTAGTATCAGATTCAATCTCGGCCTTTTTAAGTTGGAGACCAAGCTGTAGGAGGAATACAACTAGATCATTGCTCAAGAGGAGGTTTTTTGGCTGCAAAAATCTAGAATCACTTGGCTTAAGGAATGTGATAAAAATTCCAAAAATTTTCACCTTACTACAATGGTTCGAAGAAGGCACAATAAAATGGAAGGGTTGAATAATGAAGATGGTGAATTGCAAAGTGATAAGGATAGTATGAAGTCAATTGCTCTTGATTATTTCACGAAGCTTTTCTCCTTTCAACCGCTTCAGGGTAACTTTGCTTTGTTGCCTCAGTTGTTTCCTGTGTTAGAAGGGGGTATGAATGATGTGCTTAACAAAAAGGTTTGTGAAGAGGAAATCAAGTACGAGCTGTTTAGTATTGACCGACTTAAATCCCTAGGTATAAATGGTTTTCCGCCAGCTTTCTTTCAGAGTCAGTGGAAGGTCATAGAAAAGATTTATGTCAAATTGTGATGAATTGCTTCAAATATGGTACGGTCCTTGTTGTTCTTAATCAAACTTTTATAGTGTTGATACCTAAAGTGCCTAGCCCTCTTAACATGACACAGCTTATACCTATCAGACTTTGCAACACTTCATATAACGTTATTAGTAAGGTGATTGTTCAATGTCTTAGGGGTTTGTTGATAAAGCTTGTTAGTCCTAATCAAGTTGATTTTGTGCCGGGAAGATAAATCCAAGATAACATAGTGGTGGCTCAAGAGGTCATTCACAAGTTTAAAACCATAAAGAGGAGAAAAGGGTATGTTGCCTAGAAAATTGACCTTGTCAAAACGTATGACAAACTCCAATGGGGGTTCATCAACGAAGTGCTTCACGATATTGGTATCAGTGGTAGTTTGCTAAGGCTTATTATGTGGTGTATCACTAGTGTCAGCTACAAAGTTGTTTTGAATGACGAAGTTTCTGATTCTTTTAATCCTGGTTGTGGTATTAGGCAATGAGATCCCCTCTCTCCCTATATCTTCATCCTTATTATGAAGAAGCTATCGCATTTGGTTAGTCAGAAGTTAAGTGATGAGCTGTGGAAATGTGTTCGAATTTCTGAGGGGGTTCTGAAGTCCCCTATCTTTACTTTGCCGATGACCTTATTTTGTTATGGCAAGCTTATATCACCCAGGCCATGATTATGAGAGAATGCCTTGATACTTTCTGTGGTTTATCTGGACAACAAGTTAGCTATTCAAAGTGTAGAATTTACTGCTTGAATAACATCAATGTTAGGGAGGCTAGATCCACTGCTAGGGTGTGTGACTTTCCTCTCTCTAATGATCTAAGCAAGTATCCGGGTGTTCCTCTTATTCATGGTAGGATTACTATAGAGATCTTATGGAAAAAACTTAGAAAATATCAGTTTTCTGGAAAAGTGACTCTCCCTCTCTCTCTTGCTGGAAGAGCCATTCTCATTAAAGCAATTACTTTAGCCTTCCATATATACATCATGCAAACTGTGAAATTGCCTAGTGAGACTTATCTGAAGTTGGATTATGTTACCAGAGACTTTCTTTGGGGTCATACTTCTAGTAGAAGCACCATTCATCTTGTGAATTGAGATACTGTTTACAAACCCAAAAGGAATGGGGACCTAGGAATTAAGAATTCCAAGAGCATGAATCAAACTTTCTTGCGAAAAGTGGGTGGTGTATTCCTAATAATGATAAGGGTATTTGGTGTAGGTTTCTTCAGCAGAAGTATTTCAATAAAAAGAGTATCCTTGAGGCCAATCTTGATAAGGTTATTGTCTGCTCTAGCACGTGGATAGGTATTGCCTTTGGGGCTAAGTTAGTTGCTAAAGGTGTTAAATGGAGAATTGACAATGGTACTCATGTTAAGTTCTGGACTGATGACTGGGTGCCTGAAGTTGGGACTCCGAAGGACCATGCTACATTGAGTCTTACTGGTAGTGATTTATCTATATCTGTAGATGCTTTTTTGATTAATGGTAACTGGCAGGAGGATATGTTATCTTTTATGCTTTCTTGGAATATTGTGCACAAAGTGGTGAGTATCCACGCTGGAAGAGCCCACATCGGGTTTGATAAATCTATCTAAGGATAGAGTAAGTGTGGAAATTTCTTTGTGAAAACAGCTTATTTAGGCCAAATTGAAGCTTTCAATTATTTTATTTGGAAGTGGAAGTTTCTTTAGAGCCTCAAAATCCCTCATAGGATCAAGCATTTCCTTTGGACTCTTTTACGGGGGAAAATCCTTACCAGTCACCATAGAGTGGCTAAAGGTTAATGATATTTCATGTCCTAAGAGAGGTTCGAGTATTGAACATTTGGATAATTTGATGCATGATTGTAGCCATTCTAAAGAGATTTGGAGGAAGACTTTCAATAATTCCACTCTGATTGCCTCTTCTCAAGGTGATTTTGATGACTGGATGAATGAAAATCTGAGAGATAGTCATCGAGTTTTGGGAAAGGTTCCCCATTATCTCCTCTTCTATTGTGTCATTTGGTTTGCATGGAAATGGAGGTGCAAGATTGTGTTTGATAGTAGCTTTTGTATTCCTTTTCTTCCTCAGCTGGTCATCACTTGTTTTGCCAAATATTGCCTGTGTGCTAATTTTGATGATGTGAATTGAGATAGCCTTACCTTTTCGGTTGCTTGGATGCCTCATAGTGAGGGTGGATAAAGATTAACATTGATGGAAGTTGGGATTGTGGTTTGGTTCTATTACAGTTAGAAGGGTTCTATGTAACCATATGAAGAGTTAGGTGAAAGGTTTTGTGATGAAGAAGGGTGTGGGCAATGTGCTTGAAGCTGAGCTTTGGGCCATGTTTGAAGGCCTCAATATGGCTTGGAGTTATGGCATCATGAAGATTGTTGTGGAATCTGACTATCTTGATTGTGTTTATCTTCTCGCCTGTGATAATAATACCAATCACCCTTTGTTCAGTCTTATTCAAAGCCGCAAACATTTGTTGAATTGACTGGATTTGTACGATGAAGCATGTTTATAGGGAAGGTAAAAGGCTTGCTGATGGTCTTGTGTGTATAGGTCATGTATGCAGACGAATGGCTGTTCTTGGATGTTCCTCCTCCTGAACCTCCTGGTATCCTTGATGATGATTGTAGAGGCTTAGGCCTCGATAGGCAGAGTACTGCCATCTCTTCTTCCTCTCTTTCTTAGTTTTTTTCTCCTTTGGGCGATGCCCTCCTTTGTACAAAAAAAAAAGTAATAAAATATATAATTAATTAGATTATAGGTTTTTACTTTCCTTTTATGTTTTTTCTTTTCCATTAGGTTTTTTTTAACTTTAATCCTAGTTTTTTTTTTTCATTTTTTTTCATTTTTTTTCATAGTCATAATTTTAACAAACAACATATTGTTTTCATAATCACAGCAACCGTTGTTTATCTACTGTATAAGTTACCATCTCAAGTATATATTTTCCAAAATTCTTTAAAAACAATGATATTTTACTTTTCCTTTAATAACGTTTTTTTCTTTCTCTGATTCTGGTTTGAAATATTTTGGTGATCATCAATAATTGCTTATTTCTACATCAAATCACAAAGAGGAATTCATGTTTGGCATGTTTCAATTTTTTTGAATCTTCTTAATTAATAATTTGAAATCTAGTATTGAATCAATTATATATGACTTTCATGATTTAAAAGAGCGAAAAGTTTCATTTTATATAGTATATATAGATTTTTTTTGTTTCATTTTCTTTGATTTATGATTGAGAAGATAATATGTTAGTATTATTATTATTATTATTATTGTTATTGTTATTGTTATTGTTATTGTTATTGTTATTGTTAACAACCATTTTTGGCTACGATCAAAAAAAGAATTTTTCATCTACCTAGTACCTGGTAGGGCCTACCCAGGAGAATTTAGATCGGGACCGATACCTAGATACCGAGGATACTCGATACCATGGACCGATAAGAAGTCAACACCACCTCCAATATACTACAAGTTATCAAGCAAACCGGTATCACGGTACCTCATGCCTGGAACCTCGGTACCATGGTACCTCCTGCTTGGAACCTAGGTACCACGACACCAGCCTGGTACCCGAGCACCGCGATACCACTTTGGGACCCATCCGGGGTACATATCATACATGTCCAGTAAGAATAATGGTATCAGGAAGGTACCAGTCAGCCAGAACAAGGCCAACAAAAGCAGACCGATACAGTAAGGTACCTCGCCACCAGAATATATAGTCAGAACCATTGTTTCTCCTCCAACAACTAAGAAGAGAAGTTGACTTCTTCGGCCATTTACAACGCCATTAATAGAGAAAGTCAACCCTAATTAATAAGGTTGGATCAATTAACTCTTTAATGGTCATTCATAATGCCATTAATGAGAGTCAATTCAATCAATACCAAATCGGTGTTCCTACAATTACGAATTGATTAGCTAAATTAATGGAGTGGGCATCAAGAATGAGGACATATAAATATGACAAAGCTCTCTCCAAGAAAGGCATCCAAAAACGAGATCATCGACTACACAACTAATATTTGACCAAGAAATCGCCTTTTATAAGAAAGGCAAAAATGGATTCCCGATAGGATCCAGAAATCGAATAAAAAGCGAGAAGCCTACATACCTCGCCTAAATTCCTCCTACACCATTATTGTTGTATCATCTCTACTACATGTGTTAACCTTCAACAGGAATGTATTGGTATCGGTTAACAATTAGTGTTATTATTAGCAAACCCTTTATTTTTTTCATATATTATTTATGTGTTCATCATTTAAAATTAGTCAAGTTTTAGCCCCTCCATAATCAAAATCTCATCTCAGCTTCGTCCCTGAATATAAAAGGGGAGCCTTTGTACACCGAAAGGTAGTTCTGAGTGGAGGCATGGAGGTGGGAGAGATTTTGTGTGTGAAGAGCTTGGTTCGTGTGTTATAGCCGTGAAGCTTCAATGTGTCTTATGGGTTCCATTGTTATTTTATTCTTAATACCTTTCTAATTTTCTTTGTACTAGGGCAGACAATGAAACTGTGTGTTATGAGAGAGTTTTCAGATATTTTTATTAATTCTCAAAGATTGTTCTTCAATGTTTATGGTTTTCTTTTCTGTTGATTTTTAAATATAAACCTTTCATCTTTAATATCAAGTATTTTTGATAGTTATGTATATATTTTAATCAATGTTTGGTTTCGTAACATTAATTATAATTCCTTTGATTTTTTATATTTTATTAATTTGGATACATAGAATGTTTAGGGATTGTACTTTAAAACGAATAAAAACCAACTTAAGATTTTTATTAAATGTGCTTATTGTAAAATTCATGGGTAGACAATAAATTGATTTTTAATTCATTCTAATTTGGAAAATTAATAAATTATCAAGAAACTATGAACTTACACAGTAGTAGATTCTAAAACTTTAGTATTCTTTAATTGATTGCTTTCGATTATATTTGTTTTTAGGTTAATTTAGTTTTAGTTTTAATTCATCACATTTTATTAACTATATTATAATTGAATTTAAATTTAGAATTTAGAATTAAATTAGTTTTTCACAATCTTCATGAGATGGATCTCATACTCGCATAAATTATTCTACAATAGATTTGTCTACACATGCAGGTGAATTTACAAAATATGCTTGATTAATATGCTTGATATATATGGTTTTTGAATTTCAAAAAACCACAATTCCACAGTATTCATGGGCGCACCTGCGAATTAAAGTTTTTTCCTTGCACTGTTATATATATATAAAATATCTGGCTGTATTGAACAAAAGCATATATTCTTTTTTTTTTTTTTTTTTTAAATACAAAAGCTAATATTCTTCATGATCAGATAAAATTAAAGTTGGTACCATGTCTATTTTTCGTTCCAATGATGAAATTAGAAGGGAAAAAAAGATGCATACAAAGAATTTGGGTGTGTTAAGTTTGAAAATAATTTAAGAATAGTAGTTTCAAAAATAAATCAATAAAATTTACTCAAACAGTTTAATTTCATATTATTAAACTTAAACTCTTAAAAATGGGTATTATTTATTTATTTATTACATAAATTCGAGGTTTTTATTTATGTTGGGGAGGACTCGAACACTCAACCTTATGATGTAGGTCAATCGTCAATAGGTACGAGAGGTATATCACCATACCAATCTCATATCGTCAACTGATGTTCTATTAAACCATAAGCGCTAGTCGGACGGTACCTAGACGGCGCTTAGGTATAGGCTAAGAATATATTTATTTTTAATTATTTTTTCTACATACTAAACTAATATTGAATCTCTTTAAAAAAAATTAGTATTCAAATTTTAAACGATTAATCAACAAAATCGTTCGACAAATTGGCTAAATCACTCATGTTTTTACCCGCCGCTTATTACAGTCGATTTTATCCTAATCGGGACGAACGCGGCCGTTTAGACTCGTATTTTCGAACAGTCGTCAACACCACTTTCTCCATTGGGATAGTATAAAAATGAATTTTCTCATAATTCTGTGGTCAAGTATGGGAATTATCTAAAAAATAATTACGATTTAAAACTAGTACTGGATTTAGCATTTGTTTTTGTCTCTCATTTAATATTTGAGATATTATGATTTTAGTCTCTATAGTTTGTATTTATTTGGATTTGGTCCACTAATTTTTGAAAAAGCTGAGTTTAGTCCTTCTGTAACGGTTTATGTGTGAAATGGTAAAGTCAAAGGGTAAAATGACCATATTGCCCTTGATAAAAGCTAGCCACTGTGAAAGACCCTTATGCCCTTCAATTTTATAAATTTTAAAATAAATAAAAGTATTAAAAATAAATGAAAAATAAATGACACCCACATATCCTAAGCAACCTCAGCCTAATACTAAATAACACCCACCTATCCTAAGTAACCCCAGCCTAATATTGAATGACACACACCTATCTTCTTCTACCTTTAGCAAAATCAAGTAGACAATAACACTAAACCCTAGATCTTTAATATTCAATCATTATCAACAAAAATTCAAACGACACCAAAACCCAGAAACTCATTCAACCCATCAACCTGGAAAAAAATTAACTTTAAAAAAAAATCATTTAAAACCCATCAACTCATTCAACATAGAAAAAACCCAAATTCAAAAGTCCTCCACATGCCCACGTGCCACCAACGGACACCTCCGGCCACCACAAGTGACTGCGACCGATCACACCACCAACATAGGAAACCTATTGCCGTCAACTTTCCCTTCATCACCGACCTCTTGTTCTGGCTCTATCACCGTAGATCTAGACTACAACAACCAGAAACCGTCTCCCATTCCAGCACCGAACACCAGCGATTGACGTCTCACCGCCAGCTTCACGATACTCAGAAGACACCAGCGACCAACACCCACAAGAGATTTCAGAAGAAAGAGATGGGTAGTTCGGTTCGAGAGAGAAAATGAGAGAGAACGAGAGAGGGAGTGAGAGAAGAGGGATCGAGAAAAAAGAGAAAGAGGTGTGGGCAGTGTTTGATACGATTACTCTTGCATGGGGTTATCATGTTGCATGTGTTACTCCTCAAGCCATGAAGCAGCACACGTGAACATGACCAAGTCTTGGAACATTGTCGAAAGTATTTTAATTGCATTTGAATTAGTCAATGTTGGTTTCGGTTTCAGTTAGTTTGCTCGTTAATCAGTGGCTCATTAATTAAGTGTAGTGGTTCCAACGTGCTAGTAGTTGCGTGAGAATAACTATCATTATTGTTATTTGTTATTTCCTTATTAGTGGATGTGTATTGATTGTAACTGGGCTGTAAATAGTCAAAGACAAAATGTGAATAAGTTATCGAATATTTCAAAAACACAGAACCTATCTTCTCCTGAATTCTTCTTCTATTTCTTTTCCTTTGAATTTCGTATGTATTTCAAGCCTGAAATACTACATCTATCCTAAATTCTCCTTACATATTTTTCAGGATCGAAAAAATACATATCAATGGTATCAGAGGTGTTTGAATCCTAGACACACTGTTTCATAATGAAGTCTATGAAGTCCTAACTCATCATGAGTCTATCATCGTCCAAATTCAAAATATTGTTCACACAATTAGGAATGAACTTTAATCTCTGCATGTCTTTTACAAAGAGAGCTTATTTCAGAAAAACACCATTCCTCCACCAACCCAAATTTCGACCACCACCCACATCACTCCACACCACACAATTAATGACCAGAAATTTGTTAAGCAAATTGTTCAACTTCAAGTCTTGCATGTAACCGTCCATGACTTGGGTCGGTTCCAACACCAAATCCTGCCTACTTCCACACATGCCACCGTATACGTCGCCTTCAAGCTACTCCACACCGTCCACTGCATCTCCACGACAGCCATTACAACACCCACCACGTCTTTACCGGACGGAGATCATCTCCGAACAAGACTGGAGAGACAGCTTCTAGACTCACTGGTGGCTAGTCATGCTCTAAAAACGACCCAAAACTGAAGGTATACCTTGGTTCTATTACCGGTATTCGATCCGGGAGGAAATGGATTGGTTGAAAAAATATGAGTGATAGGTTGTTATGTGGGTGGCGTTTCTCCTGGACGTGTCCAAAATTTTTACCTTGAGGACAAGACACTTTAATAAGGGTGGAATGATACGATCACTCTTGCATGAGGTTATTATGTTGCATTGTTACTCCTCAAGCCATGAAGCAGTCCACGTGAACATGACCAAAGCTATGTTTGGGATTGCTTTGTTTAAGTTATAGTTTGCTTATAGCTTAACTTTAGAAATAATCAACTTAAGAAAAAAATAGTTTGGTGTTTGGTAAACCAAAATTTAAAATTGCTTAACTTTTGAAATGATAGAAAATGTATTGAACAAAATGACTAACATAAACATCAATAAATATTATAAATATAGAGCATATAAAAAGAAATAAATAACATAATAAATTTAAATATAAAAATAATATTATGACTCAGTTAAATCAATTCATTACTGAAACACAACAAAAAATTACCTTGATTGAGTTAACTCCGACTCCGACTCCTCTACCGAGTCAACTTAGTTTATAACTAAAACACAACAAAAACAGCCTTAATTGAGTCAATTGAGACTCCTCAACTGAGTTAACTCAGCCCCTTTCTTTACCAACACACTCAACAATCTGCAAACTTCGGCGATGAGTTTCTAATTCCTCCTCCATCTCCAGCTCCACCGAGAGCGTCACCAACCTCTTTCACTTTTCCATTGAATCCCCTCCCACAACGGCGACGAACAAAAATTTGAAATCGCAAGATTTCGTCGCCAATTCTTTACATCATGAAAGTGGTTTTTAGCCATTTTCGATTCCTCTCCCACTGATATCCTCTCCATCGCCGATTTCGTCGCTGATTCGTTGCATCGAGATCATCACCAGCATGAGATTGGATTCGCATAAGCTCTGCTCCATCTGTTCTGGCGGAAGTTCTTCTTTATTCTTGCCTCCTCCGCGGCCAGAGGAGGTAGCTTCCTCCGGTAACTTCGTCGCCGGAGATGTCGATCCTCCTCCGACACCACTTTTCGACAGTGGCCACCCTTCCCATTTTTAGTTTTTAGTTTTATAAAAGAAATTTTAAAAATTTACTGTTTTAGTTTTATATCATATTATTATTAAATAACGGTAATATTGTCTTTTAATAAAATAGTAGGGTATTCTAGATATTACATAAGCAATAAGCTAAGTTTTGTTTCAAAAAGTAACCCCCAGCCAACTTCTCTGAAGCTGCTTATCGAAAGTGCAAATTATAAATTAAATTGCTTTTAGAAAGTTTACCAAACACATGTTTACTCAAAAATTGAGAAATAAGTGATTGTTTCTTGAGTAAAAGCAATCCCAAACATAGCTCAAGTCTTGGAAGGTTGTTGGAAGTATTTTAATTGCATTCGAATTAGTTAATGTTGGTTTCAATGTCAATTAGTTTGCTTGTTAATTAGTGGCCCATTAATTCAATGTAGTGGTTCCAACGTGTTAGTAGTTACGTGAGAATATTATTTATTATTTCATTATTAGTGATATGTAATGATTGTAACTGGCCTATAAATAGCCAGAGGCAAATGTGAATAAGATATTGAATATTTCAAAAACAAAGAACCTATTTTTTCCTAAATTCTTCTTTTATTTATCTTCCTCTTAATTTCTTATGTATTTCAATTTCAAGCCTGAAATACTACCTATATCCTAAATTCTCCTTATATATTTTTTAGGATCAGAAAAATACATATCAGTGTTTCAGCAGGCTAGGGTGTGGCGACGACGGCTAGGGTTGGGGTTTGGTGAGTTGGGGTAGGTTGAAGAAGATGAAGGAGATGAAGAAAAGAGAGAGAATGGAGATTAGGGTTTTGTTAATATTTTTAAATATTTTTTAAAATTTTAAATTTATTTATTTTTTAATTTGTTTTAAATTTATTTTAATTTTTGTTTGTAAATTTTTACATTGTTAAATATCATTTTTACCCTTGTTTATGAAAAGCTTCTAGAAGCTTTCCTCACATTTTCCATATTGACTTTGTTGACCTAACGGAAGTCAACAAAATTCTAACGGAATTGGACGGTAATGACTAGAATATGTATTGTTAGAGACCTAATGGACTGAACTTAATAATTTTAAAAAATTAGTAGACAAAACTTAGATAAAGGTAAATTAGAGGGACTAAAACCATGATATTCCTTGCTATTTTAATATTATCATCACCCACCAATACTCATGGAATGTTTCACTGCAGTTCCCCAATCAAGTTGCCGACCCTGCAAAATCATCATTCCCTTGTCTGCTAAATAAACCAGATCAAAAGCTTACAATTCATATATGGATCCTCAGAGTGGTTTTAACTCACTTACAAAAACTTTTCACAGTCTCAGACCCCCTCTCAATCTTCCACAAGAGGACACTCCTCTCTCTGTCACAGAATACGCTTTCTCACTCCGAGCCAACTCTCCATGGCTCGACTCAGTCGCTTTGATCAACCCGGTCACCGCTCAACGTATTTTCTACTCCGACTTCATCCGGAAGACCAATCACTTAGCCGGCTATCTTCAAAAAGTAACCAAACTTTCCAAAAATGACGTAGCTTTTGTACTCCCTCCCAACTCCATCCAAGTACCGATCCTCTACTTCTCTCTTCTCTCACTCGGTGTTGTCGTCTCTCCGGCCAACCCAGTCAGCACCGAGTCTGAGATTTCTCGCCTGGTTCAGTTGTCTAAGCCGGTGATTGCCTTTGCCACGTCATCAGCGGCTCACAAGCTTCCAGATACACTTAAACACCAAGCCATCCTCATCGACTCGCCTGAATTCGAATCTATGACTATGAGTTCGAAATATGAAATCGATCGTGTTACAGTGAGCCAATCAGATCTGGCAGCGATCATGTTCTCCTCCGGAACAACAGGAAAAGTCAAAGGAGTGATGCTGACTCATAGAAACTTCGCGGCGCAAGTTGCGATAGCCTGTTCTTTTTGGCAACAGCGAGATTCTCCAGCGGTTATGCTGTATACGATGCCGTATTTTCATATATTCGGATTTTTTTACTGTTTGAGATCGGTGGCGTTGAGTGAGGTAGTGGTGGTGATGGAGAGGTTTGATATGATGAAGATGTTGAAGGCTGTGGAGGAGTTTAGGGTTACACACACGGCACTGACTCCACCGGTGGTGGTGGCGATGTCGAAAGGTGTCTTAACGGACGTCTACGATTTGAGCTCCCTTGAAGGAGTGTTGTGTGGTGCAGCCCCACTTGGGAAGGATGCGATCGCCGCATTTACGGCTAGGTTTCCGAAAGTTGGGATGGTACAGGTAAAGTTTATTTTATTTTATTTTTTAATAATTTGTGCTAAATTGTCTTTACGTTTTACTAGACAAGATAAGTGATTTTTTTTTTTAAAAAAAAAAATTGCATTCAACAAACTTATATCTTTAAATTAGAAATAACTTTATTATTAATTTATATTCACACCTCAAATTTAATTGTTTTTGGAATCATTTTAAAAAATGGATTTCTGTTTTTAAAAATAAAAAACAATTTTAATGTCGTTTGTTCACATGTTTTATAAAACTGTTTTTGAAAATGAAAAACAACTTTTTAAAATGTATAATTAATAGCTAAAAATAACTTTTTATTACTTTTCACTATTTTTCAAAAACAACATTTCAAAACAAATCATAATTTTTCTCACCAAATAACTACTTTATCCATTTTAAACACAACCAAACATTTTTACATCGTTTTCCGTTTTAGAAATTTATTTTTAAAAAACACTACGAAACACATTATATTTTTAAAAACATTATTTTTAAAACATGATTTCATTTTATAAAATAGTTTTTAAAAATACTATTTTAAAAATGATACCAAACGCATTCTAAACTACCCATATCCGAAATTAAATTAATAAAAAAACATTTTATCAATTTTATCATTATTGTTTTTTTTTAATTAAAAAAACAAAAAATAAATTCTAGATTTGAAAAAACAAATCATCATTTTTTTAGCTAAAAAACAACTCATCCTTAAAAATACTAAATAGATGTTAAAAATTAAATATTAAAATAATATGAAAATAAAATATTAAAAATATTTTTTCAATTTAGAATCAAACCCCAAATACCACAATTATCTTTTTCCCTCCTCTCTGTGTCGCTATCATCATCTTCAACATCATCAAACCCCATCTTCAACAACTCTTCATCTTCAACATCTTTAACGTCAAACCCTACCACTCAAACCCTACCCATCAAACCCATCACCGCCAAAAACCAGGGCTTAACCTGCCGTTGCACCAATCTTAGTCTTTTTCTCTTTTCGCCGAATTCTGCCACGAACCCTTTTATAGCTATAGTTCTGTCTCTCTCTCTCTCTCTCGTTTCCTCTCTTCTGATGTGTGTGTGAATGAAAGGGTTTGGGTGTGGTTTGGTGTGTATTGGTGGTTGTTTGGGTGTGGATTTGGTTGTTGCAAAAAGAGAAGAAATTGTTTGATGTTTGGGTTCGGGTGGTTTGGTGTGGATTTGGTGGTAGTTTGGATTGATGTTTCTGGGTTTGGGTTGAATATGGAAGTTTTTTTTATTGTTGATGAAGAAATCAATAAGAGTAGAAATTGTTTGATGTGGATTTGGTGATGGTTTGGATTGATGTTTATGGGTTTGGGTTGAAGATGAAGGTTTTTTAATATTTTTTTTTATTGTTGATGAAGAAATATGGAAATTCATCATCAAATGTTTCTAGGTTTGGGTTGATAGAAATCATTTTTTTTTAATTTTCTATTAAAATGTTTTTTTTATTAATTTAATTTAGAGATCATAGGTAATTTAGTTTTTAAAGGTAACATTTAGTCAACAGATGAGTTTGACCTAACGGTGGGGTTGTAAGAATCAATTAATAATAAAATAGTTTCTAAACGCAAGAGGTCAAACCTCATAGAGGTTAAGTGCAATTTGCTTCTTTTTTTAATAAAAGAATATTGCATTATTATATAATTTAAGGGTTTTCTTAGAGGAAAGAATACTTAAACCTGTAATCTTATAATACATGTGTGAGAGATTAACATCATCTAGTCAACGTATATGTGAATTAGAGAGTCAAGTTACTTTTACGGCTAAGTATAATAGTACTTTTGACAGGTAATTTATGTATTAAATTGAATCCGTAAAAAAAATGTATTAAATTGAAATCTAATTAATGATTCAAAACATGAGATAATTAATATTTAAAATTAAAATATAAGAAACTGATGGTGGTCTCTATTACAACTACATATACCAAGTCTTCTATAGTAACATATATATGCATATTCCTCTAAATAAAACTCTTTAACAATTATAGTTGTCCTTAAAACCCAACGTTCCACAATATAAATTAAAGACAAATTGTTTACCCATATATCTATCTATATATTCCATCTATTTATCTGGTTATATACTTGTATAAGTACTGTGTGTGTGTAAAACTAAAAATAAAAAAACATGGGATCTTTTACTTTTGTACTGCATAGCCAAGCCAAATTAAAGAAATCAAAACAGCAATAACCATAGATTGCATTATAAGCATTAGAAGAAAGATTTTGCCTACTTAAAATGTAATTAATATTATGTCTATGTATTAGAGAAGATAAAATTTAGGGATATCAAGATTTTAGTCCATTTAGTTTACGTTTATTTGGGTTTGATCCATTAGTTTCTAAAATTACTAACTTTAGTCCTTCCATTAGAAATTCCGTGAAAATTCACAGACCGGCATTGTCAGAAGGTACAATGACCAAAATTTTCTTAATGAAGGTTTCTAGTGAATGACAGTATAGTAATTTTGTATTTAATTAAATAAAAAATGAAAAAAACAAATTGAATTTAAAGTTAAAATTAAAATTAAATAAAAGTAAAAATAAAAAAATCTATCTAAGCAACTCAGTGCAATACTAAATGGCACCCTTTTATACTAAGCGAACCCAACCCAATACTAAATGACATCCACCTATCTTCTTCTACCTCTAGCATACCCAAAAAATAAAACCTGGATCTATCTCTTGGATCTCCATATGTATGTCGGATATCCAAACCACAGTTGTTGCCGCCCAAACCATACCCAAAAAATCAAACCCAAACAAACTGTGAAAACCAAACTCATTCAAAAACAAAATTAAACCCATTCAACAGTTTTTTAACTACTTATTTAAGTATGGTCCAATTTGATGGTAGAAGTTTTGAGTATGGAGTTCTGAATAGAAGGGCACTGAAGAAATAGTTTTTTAAGTATAGAGAGTGGGTATTCCACACGAAATGACATATTATTTGAGATTGTGGTATACACACGAAAGCTGCTAATTAATAATAATTCTTTATCATCAAAATATATATTATAAAAATTAGTGACTCACCATCACTACATTGGGATGTGTAGATTTAGATATAGATATAATCATAAAAAATAAATTAAGGGAGTGTGCAGCCCAGAAGAAAGCCACTGCTTTCTCAAAATAAGGATTTATTTTCTTTCTTTTTAGTGGGAAATATATATATATATATATATATATATATATATATATATATATATATATATATATATATGTTAACAGCCTTTTTTGGTAAGAGTCCGAAGAAGAATTTCCCATCTGTCCAGTACATGGTAGGGTTTATATCGAGAAAGGTTCCCAGACAACCTACGTACCTCGATACCCTATCTGGGAAAAAGGTCAGCATCACTTCTCCAAAAATATCATATATCAAGCCGAACTAGTGTCTTCGTACCTCTTACCTACCTTGATATCAGGATATCTATCCGGTACCCAAGTACCTCGACACCGGCTAGTAACCCGTCCAAGATACCTCCTACTTGTATCCCGGAACCGCAACATCAACCCAGTACTCAAGTATCGTGATACCAGTCCAAAACCAATCCAATATATACGCCTCCTCCGTTCGGTAGGAAGAATAGTACCAAGAAAGTGCCAACATGCTAGAACAAGCGCCACACCATCAAGAGTAGATCGGACGTCGGAGTACCACGCCCACAAAGGTACAAAGTCATCGTATTTTCCTCCAGCAATGTGAAAGAGAAAATTTACCTCTCCGGTCATTCACAACGTTATTAATAGAGATAGTCAACCTATTTAATGCGTAATCAGTCAACTCTTTAATGGTTATTCACAACACCATTAATGAGTGATCAGTCAACTCTTCAATGGTCATTCACAACGCCATTATTGAGTGATCAATCAACTCTTTAATGGTCATTCACAACGCCATTAATGAGTAATAAGTCAACTCCATCAATACCAAATTAGCGTTCCTATGATTACGAAATGATTAACTAGATTGACGGAGTGGGCAACAAGCAATTAGGACATATAAATATAACCAAACTTTCTCCACGAAGATCATCTCATATCTGACTTTGAAATCGCCTATTCAAAGAACACCAAAAATGGGATCCCAAAATGGGATCCCAAAATGAGATCATCTACTACACATATCAATTTTCACCAGGAATGTATCGCCAATAGTGTAAAAGGCATCTTGCCTGATTCTCCCTAATATCATCACTATGGTATCTTCTCGTTTACATGTTGTTAACAGCCTTTTTCCGCAGGGGTCTAAAGAAGAATTTTCCATCTACCTAGTACTTGGTAGGGCCTACTCGGTAGAATATAGATCTGGACCAGTACCTAGATACTGGAGATACTCGATACCACGGACCGATAAGAAGTCAGCACCACCTCCCATGTACTACCAGTTATCAAGCAGAACCGGTACCATAGTACCTCCTACCTGGTACCTAGGTACCACGGTATCTCCTGCCTGTAACCTAGGTACTACGACACCAGCCTCGTACCTGAGTACCGCGATACCACTTTAGAACCCATCCGGGGTACGTATCCTACCTGCCCAGTAAGAATAATGGTATCAAAGAGGTACCAACCTACCAGAACAAGACGAACAAAAGCAGACTGGTACAATAAGGTACCTTGCCACCAGAATACATAGTCAGAACCATCGTTTCTCCTCCAACAATAAAGAAGAGAAAGTTGACTTCTCTAGTCATTTACAACGCCATTAATGGAGAAAGTCAACCCTAATTATTGGGGACAATCAATCCTATTAATGGAGAATCAGTTAATTCCTTAATGGTCATTCACAACGTCATTAATGAGTCGACTCATTCAATACCAAATCAGTGTTCCTATGATTACGAATTAAATAGCTAAATTAATGGAGTGGGCAATAAAAAAGAGTCCAAAGAGGAAACAAACACATTTTGTTTAATATATCCTCCACAAACCGATTCTTTAGGATCATTTACATTAAATATAAAATCTCACCTAATAAGAAAGAAGATCAATCCAGAGGTCTTCGGCTTGCACGCCAATGAAAAACTCACCCTAGCAATTTCATGTATAAATAAGAGGATTCGACGCTTGAGACCTATCTGAGATTCGACCAGAAATCGCCTATGGAGAGATCCTGAAATAAGAGGATCTACTACACATAACAATTCTCACCAGAAATGTCTCACCAACAGCGTAAAAGGCATCTTGCCTGAAGCTCCATATACCACCACTATGATATCATCTTGTTCATGTGTATTTACCTTTACCAGGAACATTCCAGTATCGGTTATCACTCGATTACTATTGCAAGCTCTCTGGAGCACCATGGATGTACTATTTCGCCATTCTTATATATATATGGAAGACTGGATATTGCCATGTGTTTTTTCAGCATATGTATCCCACAAAAAACAAAATACTGACTATAATAGTTTTGATGAATCCGATAAAGAACCAGAAACTGAAAACAACAATCCACTAGACCTTTTGAACATAGCCCAAATCAATTCAATAAAAGAAGTAAAAATACAAAAATGGTATGTTGAGATTGACATAAGGATTGCCTCCAACTATAATATTCGTGCTACTGCACTTATTGACACAGGAGCAGACTTAAATTGCATTGTTGAATCCTTAGTCCCTACCAAATATCTAGAAGCCACCACCGAAAATTTATATGGTGCTAATAAGATCAGACTAGACATCAATTATAAACTTACTAATGCTAAAGTCTGCAATAATGGAGTATGTTACAATAATGACTTTATTGTGGTTAAAACCCTTTCCCAAAATGTCATCTTAGGGTTACCTTTTTTATACCTAATATCACCTTTTAAAGTTATTGCAGAAGGCCTTGTGACAGAATATTTAGGAAAAGAAATCCTATTCCCTTTCTTTTTCCCTGTTTTAGTTAAAGACCTTAACACCTTAAGAAATGACAACATTTGCAAAGAACCAATTAACAATTATATTGCTACTTTAACTAGAAAACATAACCAATTAGCCTTTCTAAAGGATGATTTGAGTTTCCAAAAACAAGACAAGAAAATTAAAGAACCCATTGTCCAGGAAAAAATAATCACTTTCAAAGAAAAACTTGAAAAAGAGGTTTGTTCCAATATACCAAACGCTTTTTAGGATAGGAAAAGACACATTGTTACTTTACCATACACAAAGGACTTTAATGAAAATGGTATCCCTACTAAAGCTAGACCTATCCAAATGTCCTCCAGTCTAATGGAATATTGCATAAAGGAAATACAGGATTTAATTGACAAAAAAACTAATCAGGAAATCAAAATCTCCTTGGAGTTGTCCTGCTTTCTATGTTTAGAAAAATGCGGAAATAGAAAGGGGAGTTCCTCGAGTAGTCATTAATTATAAATCCTTGAATGATGCCTTACTATGGATTAGGTACCCCATTCCGAACAAATCTGATTTATTAAAAAGACTTTATGATGCAATCATTTTTTTAAAATTTGACATGAAATCAGGATTTTGGCAAATTCAGATTGCCGAGTCAGGCAGGTATAAAACGGCATTTACAGTCCCTTTTGGACAGTATGAATGGAATGTAATACCTTTTGGTTTAAAAAACGCCCCTAGTGAATTTCAAAGCATTATGAATAATATATTCAACCCTTATACTGAATTTTCCATTGTTTACATTGATGATGTATTGATATTTTCAAAAAACATTGACCAACATTGGAAGCACTTAGAGATCTTTTACAAGACAATTAAACATCATGAACTAGTCATATCTGCCCCAAAAATTCACCTTTTCCAAACTAATATAAGATTCATAGGACATAATATTAAAAGAGGAACTATTATTCCTATTCATAGAAGTCTAGAATTTGCTGATAAGTTTCCTAACGAAATTAGAGACAAAAAACAGCTCCAAAGATTCTTGGGATGTTTAAATTATATCTCAAATTTTTATAAAGAACTTAGTATCATTTGCAAGCCACTTTTCCAAAGACTCAAGAAAAACCCCACTCCGTGGACCAATGAACATACTAAAGCTGTTTTACATGTAAAAAATTATGTTAAAAGGCTCCCATGCTTGACCATTTGTCATCCCGATGCCCCAAAGACTGTAGAAACCGATGCATCAGATTTAGGTTATGGTGGAATATTAAAGCAAAAAATTAATGACTAAGAAAGACTAGTTAGGTATGCTTCTGGATTTTGGAATGAGACTCAGAAAAAATATTCAACTGTGAAAAAAGAAATCTTATCTATTGTTTTGACCATTCAGAAATTACAGGATGATTTGATAAACCAAAAGTTTTTGTTAAGAGTTGACTGTCAGTCAGCCAAATTCATTTTAAAAAAGGATGTAAAAAATCTTGCCTCAAAACAAATTTTTGCGAGATGGCAAACACTTTTATCAGCATTTGACTTTGATATTGAATATATAAAGGGATCAGAAAATGGTCTTCATGACTTTCTGACCAGAGAATTTTTACAGGGAGAAAAATAACAAGTACCAACCGAGGTCGTGGTGGTGGCCGAGGCAGAGGCTCCGCCAGATCTGACTTATCATATGACTTATCGACTTATCAATCGACTTATCAATCCTCTCCTAGAGGAAGTCACAAAGACAAATATGTTATATCACTGTTATCACAGCCCAGATCTCCTCACCAATTACCTATACAATTTCCACCTTTACCCCCTACTGGGCCTTCATCTAGCCGTAGCCTCAGTCAAAGCCCAATCCACACAAATAACCCTTTTTCACCATTAGCCATAGACAGTATCCCTTTCAAAAAAGTATTATCATCAAATATCAGTCCACATTCAAACAAGCAAGACAAAATACAAGCCCAACAAGAAAAAGCCCAAATACAGGCCCAAACTCAGACCTCAGCCCTTTCCAAAATTAATCACCCCACATATACATATATCAATAAACCTTTCTTTGATAGGTTTTTTGTTATGGAAGATCCATTTTTGCATGACCATTACTTCAAGGAACCCAAAAAGCTAGCAGATGATTTCATCAACCCTCTTTTTGGTAGGATCCCTGAAGACTTGACCAAAAGACACATATTTTATGAATTCATCCTTGTAGACACAGATTCAATATTTATTTCTGATATCTTTGACAAAATTGACAAAGAAAAACTGATATTCAGGAAAATCAAAATTTGCAAAATTATCACTCTAGAACAATGGGGTGGAAACCCAAATTCGACCAGAAACTTCAGCCGTATCTTTCATGTCTCTGAATTCTCGTATTGGGATTACAGAGATGCATGGACCAAGTTTTTCTATGGCCAGAACCCTGGAAATTCCCTTTCATGGTTCCTCTATTTTGACAAAAATTTCCTTATTGACCTTTTGGTTTTTAGAATGGTGGGACAAATATGGACCTATCATTGACCTTCTTCCTCCCCCAGTAAAAGAGAGCTTTTCACTATGGACCTCAAATGTTGACAAACCAGACTCCTGGGATTTCTACCCAGATTTTTTCTCATTTTTTGTCCAATTTAATTTGACCTGGATACTTATGCTAAAATACTCTATCTAGGAAAAACTAATTGGAATTGGAAATGTCAATGTTCCTTATTTCGGTCGACAAGTAAAAATAAAATGGTGGAGTGGCATGAATCTTGCCAATTTAAGAAAAGACAAGGTTTCTAAATGGTTGGCTGACAATCCCACTTTTTGCACCACTAAAGCAAATGACCAGTCCAGCTTTTTAATGACCAAATCTCAGAACCAGGCCAGAATTGTTGCAGCCTCATCTCCAGATGAATTAATGAGGATTGCTGAAGAGATGAGAAGTACCATGGCTAATATGTCCCAAGCTGGGTCTGACAATAGCCAAAATAATGGTGGGTCAGACGGTGACCCATTTGATAGCAACGACCCATCAACATATTTCGGACATGATTAAAGCAACCAGTGGCCACTAGACAATAAAGATAAAAAGCAGCCGGATACGACAAAACAACAGTGACAAGTCACCAGATGACAAGAGACGTGGCAGACAAAAGGAATCTTATCATCTTCTTTTGACAAAGCAAAGGCCAACTGCCATCTATTATTGCTCTCTTCAACCAGAGTTTACCGACATGTAACCATAGTTTCTTTTTGCAACTAAGGTTAATTGTATCTCTATATATATGTTTCAAAGTTTCATTTGGAAACTAAGTTCAATTTTATTATCATCTTCTATCAATTGCTCTGCGAAGCAATATCCTATCTTATCTTCTGTTTTGAAAAATTTTCTGAATCATAAATAAAGAGTGACATATTTCTGTAGAAACATCTTTGCTGTCAGACTTTTGTTCTGTAAGCACTGTAAGACACTATTTCTCTATCTCTTTTATTATTTTCTGGACTAAGTATATAGGATGGAAACCAGGACTTTTCCATATCAACTCTGCTTATTACAGCTTTGTTGAGGTATAACTCGGGTAGAACAATTGCCACGTACTTGATAGGTCCATTGACTTATTATACTGTATTGTTGTATATGTGACCAGTTGCCAATTGTATTATTTCTCTGATTTCCTTTATGTTTCTTATTGTGCTGTATTTTATCTTGTGGTGTCTTACAGAAATAGTGTCTTACAGTGAGAGATAGATAAAAAAGGTAACCCTAAGATGACATTTTGGGAAAGGGTTTTAACCACAATAAAGTCATTATTGTAACATACTCCACTATTGCAGACTTTAGCATTAGTAAATTTATAATTGATGTCTAGTCTGATTTTATTAGCACCATATAAATTTTCGGTGGTGGCTTCTAGATATTTGGTAGGGACTAAGGATTCAACAATGCAATTTAAGTCTGCTCCTGTGTCAATAAGTGCAGTAGCACGAATATTATAGTTGGAGGCAATCCTTATGTCAATCTCAACATACCATTTTTGTATTTTTACTTCTTGTATTGAATTGATTTAGGCTATGTTCAAAAGGTCTGGTGGATTGTTGTTTTCAGTTTCTGGTTCTTTATCAGATTCATCAAAACTATTAAAGTCAGTATTTTGTTTTTTGTAGGATACTTTCGTAAATTGTTTATTGAGGGCGTCTGTTACTTGTAATTCTTGTACTTGGATTTGTAAGGTTTTTATTTCGTCTTTAATGTTGATGATTTCTTTCTGTAAGTCGGGAATAGTAACTTTCCTGGACTTGCTATGAAATTTTCCCAAAACATTTTGCTAAAAATCAGGTGTCTCAAAGGGGGCATTTTTGAAAGGTTTTGGTTCATTAAAGGGCTTGTTATTATTACTTGTAGAAGGTTCGTCAGTGATCCTTTTTTGTAATTGTCTAATGTATTGAGCTTTTTGAATAGGGTCCTCAATACTATCTATCATACTCTAATCATTAGAGAATAGTCATATTTGTCAAAAACATTTATTTCTTTACAAAAACAGGGTTGAGCATCTGGTTCAGTAATATATGAGGAAGATGATGTTTCTGAGTCAAAAGAGGATTCATTTATAATTAAGACTTCATTGTCTGATGACGAGGTACATGAACTAGGGGTTTTTGAGTCTGTATATAAGGCTTGTATAATTTTTTATTTGGTTTGGTCATCCAGATCTAGGCTATTGATCTTTTTCTTTTGGTCAGGGCATTTATTAACATACTGGCCACCTTTGCCACACTTAAAGCACTTATTATTTTTTCTATGAAATTTTTTTCTTTTAGAAGTTTCCCTAGATTTCTTGTTAGGAGACCATATGGTTTCTCCTTTTTTGTTAGCTTTATAATCTTTATTAATACGATAAGGATATCTTTTGGAGAGTTTGTGTTTAAAAGTTCTATGTTTCTTTTTCTTGTGGGAAGGCAATCGATCAAAGCCAAATTGTTCACACCAAGAACCAAGTTCTTTTCTGGTGGTTAATTTTTGTTTTTTAAGTTGGCTTTTAAGTCTAAGGTTATTGCAAAGCTGCATAGCAACAACATTTATAGAGGCTATGATTTCCCCATAAGTCCATATGTCTAAATCTACTTGGGACCAGTCGGACCAGCCCATTTGTCTAACCATCTTGTCTCATACTTTTGTAGAAAATAGTTTTGGTAATCCTGATATAAATTGTTCTTTCCAATAGGCATTAGCATTGTCAAGTCTTTGGAAGACTCTAGTAAAAAAGATATCTTTGTACCATTTGAAATCATTTAGCTTTTTACATTTTAAATTTTGTATCTTATAAAATTATTTTTCTTGATTAATGTTTGGGTTTCCTACAAAATGCATTAGTATGGTATAGCATAGGACATCAATATCATCTGGTTCAGATGTAGTGGTGGTGGTGGTCTGGGCCTGTGTTGATGTAGATTCAAAGTTAGATGGGTTACAGGTTTGTGTGGGATAGTTTGTGGTAACTGTCTTAGTATGTCCAATAATAGATGTTTTGGCTAATTGGCTCAGAGTGTGTGTCCACTATCCAAACAGCTGTCCCTCAAACCCAGTGGTTATGGAGGTAACGGCATCAGAATGAGACATGTTTTGTTTCTTAATGTAAATATATCCTATAGTATGCATTTGTCTTAATACTGTAATTATTTGATATTCTGATAAACCGTCTATGTTAAATTGGTAGCATGCATTCCCAGTGTATGCCCTATAGGGAACTGTTTCTTCATATTGTAAGTCAGGAGGGGTTGGTCTAGGAAAATATGGCTTAGTGTTTTGGAAATATCTGGTCTTATTATAGCTGTCAGTTTTTTCATTTGTCGTAATCCTTTGTATGAAATTCTGGAAATCAATTTCTTCTTCCTCATCGTCTGAGGAAATTGAATGAGCTTTTTTGTCGATAGTTTGGACATTAGGGTGTGGGATCCTTCCTAGTCTTTCTTCTAAGGTTCTTAAAAGTTCTGCTTCATCAATTAGATTGTCAAAGCATTTTTCAATACCAGTATAGTCAGGGAATAGAATTGGGTCTGATTTTATGATCTTGTCTTTACCTTTACTTTTATTAGATGGGGAAATCATATTATAAGGAACATAGACTTGTGGAGGAACTTCCTCTCTAATTGGTGAGGTATTAGTCTGGGTTAGGTTAAGGTCTATTTTTTCTAATTGTTCACCTATAGAATTAAGGAAGAAATTGGTATAGTTTCCTTGTTTCATGACCAATCCAATTTGGTGGGATGATGAGGTCGTGGTTTGGGACATTGGTTCATCGAATAATATAAAAGGGGTACATTTTGTTAAGTTGGTTCCTGTTGGATTATCTTCATTAGGCATATCGATTTCGAAGTCTCTAGGAGGGGGATGAATTTTTTTCTCGATTCCTTTTTTGGTCTTATAAGGTCTGAGGTTTTGTCGATTAATGACAGAACAAGTTTGTTCATAGTTTTTCCTATTAATGTACCAATCAAAAAATGAGATATTCAGATTAAAATCTTCAAGGCTTTTAATCCATCTTTCATGGAATTGTTTTCTTTTATTAATCGAATAATTCTTTTCATATTTTTCTCTTAATGCTTGGTTTTGGGTAGAATGATAGTCTGCTATGAGGAAATCAAATTTGTCTTTACTGATAACATTAATGGTTCTATTCGGGGGTTCTGGTTCTAATATTTCAGTAAGGACCTGAGATGGTGTTGGTGAGGTCTGCTCTTGGTCATAGGTATGAATTGGTTGGGCAATTTGTTCTGGAGTCTTTTGGACATGTGTCACATGTGTATGAGTTGGTTGGGTTGCATGGTCCCGGGTTTTAAAACATGTGGCATATGTGTAAAGGGCCTGGATTCAGGTCTTCTTCTTCTAGGCCTTAGGTTAATGGGCTCAGAATCTTCATCTGGGTCATATTTTGGTATGGAAAACGTAGGTTGTGAGAAACCTTCTTCTGGAAGTTAGACTAGGAATTTGTCTAGCAATGTTTCTTCTAGATGAGCTGGAAATGGAATTTCTAGCTGATTGGAAATCACAAGAAGGTGTGGATTCCACTATTGCGTACAAACTTTTCCAGCCACAAGCCAAATCGTAATCCCAACATATGAAGCATATTGATCGGGAACAGCATCCGACCTCACCCATGGTATATCAAAGACCACAATCTAACCTGAAGGAGTCGATAAGACACTCAGGATTAAGATCATCCACATATAGCCATCGTTAGTTGATATATATGAATCTTATCGGTAAACGGATCTTGGTGAGAGATTCATATAGATTATGGCCCAGTCCTATATGATCACATCATACAAGGTGCCTCCATTCCCATATCTCATATGAATAATTCAGGATAGAATCATCGTACATTACGGAATGAACTGCAGCTATAGATTAACCACAAATAAAGTACACAGCTTTATTTGCTATCTATGGACTCTTTAGATTGCACGTCTCTTACTGTATCCATCTGTACATGACACTCATATACACAGTTCGAGATTATATCCGGCAATCTTGGATGATAAATATATGCACAAGTTATAAAATAAACAACACAACATGAATGAATTGAACTTTTTCTTTTGTTTATTTCCTAAATCCATTTACAAATTATATCTTTAGGGTATAAACCCCAACAATCTCCCACTTGCACTAAAGCATGTGAGGCATGTCTCGTAACCCTAGACCATCTAGGTGACTTAAAAACACTTTAGCTGGTAAGGTCTTTGTAAATGAGTCAGCAAGATTGTCTTGTGAGACTATTTTTATGACGATCACATCTCCTCTCTACATTATCTCTTTAATGAGATGATACTTTTTCTCTATATGCTTCCCTCTCTTGTGGCTTCTTGGTTCTTTGGAATTACCACAACACCACTGTTATCACAATCAAATGTGATAGGCCTATCCAGATCTGTAACAACTTCCAGATCTCTCAAGAATTTACGGAGCCAAACAGCCTCTTTAGCAGCTTCACAAGCGGCTACATATTCGGCTTCCATGGTGGAGTCAACAATGCAATATTGCTTGATTCTTCTCCACACAACTGATCCACCACCTAGGGTGAATACTGATCCAGACGTGGATTTCCTAGAATCCCTGCCTGACTTAAAATCAGAATCCGTGTCCTAACGGGATCAAATCCTGTCAGGAATACACTAACATATAATCTCTCATTCTCCGAAGATACTTGAGAATTGTCTTGACGGTAACCCAGTGATCCAATCCTGGGTTGGACAAGTATTTACTGACTATTCCCACTGCATAGCAGATGCCCGGTCTCGTGCATAACATAGCATACATGAGACTACCTACTGTCGATGCATAGAGTACATGTTTCATATCATCAACTTCTTGAGGTGTCTTAGGACACTGTTCCTTAGACAAGTGAACTCTATGCCTAGAAGGTAAATTACCTTTCTTGGAGTTTTGCATCGAAAATCGCACAAGAATCTTATTGATATATGATGCCTGAGACAGTGCTATGAGTTTGTTCTTATGATCCCTTATAACTTGGATCCCTAGAACATAACTCGCCTCTCCCAAATCTTTCATTTGGAATTGGCTAGCCAGCTAGCCCTTTACATCAGACAACACTCCCACATCATTCCCAGTGAGTAGGATATCATCTACGTATAGGACTAAGAAAACTACTTTCTTATCAATGATACGCTTTTAGACACAAGGTTCATCGACGTTCTACTCGAAGCCATAAGTTTTGATCACATCATCAAACCTAATGTTCCAAGATCTAGATGCTTGCTTAAGTCCATAGATGGACCTTTACACCTTGTAAACCTTTTGCTATTGATCTGGAGACATGAATCCCTATGGTTGCATCATATAGATGCTCTTATCAAGATTGTCATTCAAGAATGCAGTCTTGGCGTCCATTTGTCAAATTTCGTAATCGAAATAGGCAGCAATAGATAAGAGAATCCTAATAGACTTAAACATGGCTACTGGCGAGAAGGTCTCTTCATAATCGACCCCCTCTTTCTGGGTATAACCCTTGGCCACTAGTCTTGCCTTGAAGGTCTCTACCTTCCCGTCTACTCTTCTCTTTCTCTTGTAGATCCACTTGCACCCTATGGATTTTACCCCATCCGGTAAGTCTACAAGATCCCAGACTAAGTTAGAGTATATGGACTCAATCTCGAGATTCATGGCTTTCAGCCATTCCTCTTTATAAGGATCTTTCATTGCATTCTTAAATGTCAATGGATCATCAACATTATCAGCAGAGACAACATCTTGTCCCTCACCTATACCTAAATAGCGTTCAGGTTGTCTCACAACTCTTTCACTACGCCTAGGTGGTAGTGTATCCTAATCAGGAACCATCTGACTCTCAGATTTTTGTGGACCAAAAACTCTTGTTGATGAAGCACTAGTCTCACCAGGCTCCAACTCATTCAATACAATCTTAGAACGAGGTTTATGGTCAATAATATAACTGTCCTCAAGAAACGTTGCATTTGTCGATACAAATACTTTGTTATGTTCGGGACTATAGAAATGTCCACTTCTGGTCTCCTTGGAGTATCCTACAAACAGGCAGACCATAGACTTGGAGTCTAGCTTTACAGTTCTGTTCTTCAGCACGTGTGCTGGACACCCCCATATGCGGAAATGTCGCAAACTAGCTGTACGACCATTCCACAACTTTAGGGGAGTCTTAGGAGCAGATTTGGATGGCACCACATTCAAAATGTATGCCGATGTTTGTAACACATATCCCCATAAGGAATTTGGTAATGATGAGAAACTAATCATAGATCTCACCATTTCCATTAGGGTTCTATTTCTCCTCTCCGCTACACCATTTTGCTGAGGTGTGCCGAGAGCTATTAGTTGGGAAACTATCTTATGCTCGACCATAAAGTCTTCAAACTCATGGTCAAGGTACTCACCTCCACAATCCGATCGCAGTGACTTGATAGTCCTACCTAATTGATTCTCAACTTCAGCTCGAAATTCTTTGAATATTTCAAATGTTTCCGTTTTCCGTTGCATTAGGTAGACATATCCGTATCTTGAGTAGTCATCTATAAAGGTGACATAATACTCATAACCACATCTAGCTTTAACATTCATCGGTCTGCAGACGTCTGTATGTATACGCTGTAGCGGTTCTTTAGCTCTAAGCCCTTTTCCAGTAAAAGGTCTCTTAGTCATCTTACCTTCCAGACAAGATTCACAGACATGTAAGGTGCCAACCTTTAACTCACTTAAAGGTCCGTTTTTTACTAGTCTGACTATCTAGTCAAGGTTGATATGACCAAGCCTTAGATGCCAGAGATACGTATCATTATCTGGAGAAATATTATGTCGTTTAGTTTTTGGCTTTTCAACCTTAAACATTTCGGTGTTGAGCAGAGTAGTATGTATTAACGGTCTTAACACATACAAATTGTTTTCATTAATTCCTAAACAAATATTCAGACCATTCTTTCCAATAATAACAAACTTATTATTAAAAGAAACAAAATATTTTTGTTCTAACAACTTAGAAACAGAAATCACATTCCGTGTAATTCAGGAATATAAAATACACTGTCCAACAATATATAATTATTACAAAAACGTAATCTAATTACGCCCACTGCTCGTGCCGACACGACATCCCTTGACCCCACACGTATTGAGAAGGCTTGCTCCTCTAGCTGTGTCCAAGAATCAATCCATTGTAAAGAAGAACAAACATGGTTAGTGGCTCCCGAATCAACTATCCAAGGTGAAGAATAATCTTCTATTAAACACGACTCAAGAACAAGTAAATCATATTTACTTTTCTTGGACTTCTTCTTGCTTTGGGCTTTCTTAGGTTTAGGCTTACCCTTCGTTTGTATGCCTCTCGAACAGTTCGTGTGGCATTGGCAGCAGGCGTTAGAGGACATTCCTCCGTAAGCACAAATTTGAGGTCTTTGGTGACCAATATTGTATTAATGTTAAGTTTCCACTTAGTGTAGTTATCACCAGTTAATATGTCGTTTACGAGAATTTGAAGTAATGCAGAAGACATTATTGCTGAAATAAATAAAACATTCATTCAGTCATTTATTTAAAACAAGTGCGAGTGCTTTGATATAAATTTAAACATGATGCATGCACATGTTTGACGAACTAGAACTACCCTAAAACTAGTTACTATACCACGACAATCCAACATACCACAAAGAAGTGCCGCCTTAAGGTCAGTCGAGTCTTTGCATGTTGGACCGAGACATTCTCAATCAAATGATATTTTAAAATAACTCTTATTCCATATCATTCAACCATCGTTCATTCAGTCAGGTTTTTAATTAACAAACTTAATCAAAACCTTTGTGAGTGTAACCCACCATTTCAGATCTCACGAGATTAACTCGAGAATTGTCGCCTTAGGATCGGTCAATCCCGAAATACCCTCAGAAATCCTATCCGTTAGGAAGTCAACCTTGGTATTGACCTTTGTGGAAACCCTACTTAGGGAGGACGAAAGCAAAGTCGTCACGAGGCCCCACTCGGATCTCACGGTGTTGAACTAATGATGGAGACCGCGGGATATATATGTCATATATCCCTCTCCCACTCACTATTTTAAAATTTTGGTTTTCTATTAACCGTTAATGCACCTAGATTCTACAGGATTAAACGATTAACTTTAATCAAGTTATCTAGCGCATTAGCTAATTAGAAACAAATTCTAATTAACTAATACATTATTAATGATTTTTAACAATTAAAAATCTAATCTATTAATAAATAATCTAAGCTTTTGTAAACTATTTACTAAGGTCAGATTATTATGTTAGTGTTTACCAAATTTTAACTATTAAAACCCTAACACTTTATTCGGTTCATTTATTATTAGGTAATTAATCATATTAATCCTAATTACAATAAATGACCCTATTAATATAACTTATTAAACTCTTTAACAACTAGATTAATATTAATGAGAATTACCAAGTTTTCTAACTATTAAAAAACTAATATTATTATTCATAGCCAATTATGTATATTGCCCATTTTAATCACATTAAAAAAAATACATAAAATATCAGGCTATGATTCATGTATGACATATCAAACATATTTGTGTAGGCACATCTAATCTAAATGACATACGTATGCATGACAATACTTTTATCATCACATAATATAAAGCATACATGAATTGACCGAGTACTGTGGATTATTTAACCTAAAAAAAAATCGGAATCTAAAATTATAAAAAAAATCCCAAGGCATTCCTTGGTCTTCTTATAATTTCCGAGTCTTCCAGTCTATTCAGGTCACTCTGATTCATCTCATGAATTCGAAACGGGAAATCTGCACGGAACGCACTGGGCAACACTTGCCAACGGAATCGTGCATGAACAGTACCATGTGAACAGTACCCGGTGAACAGTGCGATGACCAGTACATGTGAACAGTGCGATGAACAGTACCTGTGACCAGTGTCGATGAATAGTACCCCCTATGTGAATAGTACCGCCGTCGCGCGCGTTTCCAGTTCTTTGTTTACAGGTTATAATTTTTTTTTATTTTATTTACAATACAATAATAGAAAATAAAAATACAATAATAATAAAAAATTATACAACCCATAAACCCTAAATCCATAGTACCATAAAAATTTACGATCAACCATGTTTAAATTAAAAAATTTAATTATAAACATTCATACAATCATAAAGATGGTGCCTACACATTCATACATACAGGGGAATCGAAAACAATTTCATGTTACGAATAATAAATTGGCTCTGATACCAATTATTGATACCAATTATTGATATCAATTCCCATCTCATGGGTGTGGGCACGGTCCCAACTCATTGGGGTGACACCCACAGATACCTATCAGAGCACTTCTCTAAGAAGCCCCGGGCGGAGGGCCACGCTTCGTCACACGATCACGCGTGAGAGTTCCCGGGGATCGGCCAGTCGCCACTGCCTTTGCTCTGATACCAATCGATGATACCCCATTCACCGGTAGCGTAGCGGGACTAGGTTTTAAAATTTTTAATACATATCACAATCTGTATCTGTGACCAGTGAACTTGGGATCGTAATTATTTTTCAGAACTAATACATACAATATGTAAACACAAGAAATTGTAATCGATATAATCAGAAGAACATACCAACGTTTGGAGGCTCATTCACTTTACGATGTGCTCCTGTCTGAAATACTATGTGCTCCTGTCTGAACCACTCGATCTTCCTCGCTATCTCCCGGATCTAGTAACTGCATGTGGGTGCGTCACGGTCTCAGGAACTTGAATGCAGGATGTAGAGAAATACTTGAAGAAACTCTTTCTTCTTAATTTGGTGTATTGATCTCATGCACACATGAATTGCATCTCATGCAAAAATCAATGTTTAAAGATGTGGTTTAAAATATATATATATATCACGTTGCTGTGCAGTGTGCACTTCCTTTAGAACGCAAAAAACCAAAATATATACATATCTTTTTTTTTTTGTACTTGTTTCATTCACGCCACTCTTTTATGTTACATCACATACAATTGATATATATCTATATTTCTCACACACCTGCCCTTTCGTTTTCTCTTTTATATATATATATATATATATATATTAAAACCAAGTTTTACGCCCTTCTTTTGCTTTTATTATATATATTATATGTATAAAGTATTTACATCCTATACAAATTCTTCTTTTGACTAATGTTTCATGTGCACACACCAATTTGCATCCAATGCAATCTCTTATGTTATTAATTGATATATATCTTTTAATTATCCTTTTCAAATATATCTAATATATTAAAAGTGATAATAAGTATTTTAAATTTAAACTTAAATTCAAATACTTAGATAAATGATTTAGTAAAAATAAAATAATTCTATTATTTTATCTTCACCTAAAACCATATATCAACTAACACCCTCCAATTAATTGTTAATTAATAATTCATAATTATCAATATAATTAAATAATCTAATTATTTAATTAATTTAACTATTGACATTCATTAATTAAATAATTTCATTATTCAATTAATTCCTGAATATATACGTGTCACTTTTGTAACACAATTAATTGGACAATCCAATTAATTAACCGTGACCCTTGTTACCTAAATCGATCGGGCTAGCAAGAGGACCTAATGGACCCACAGTATTTTCTCAGAATCATTAATTAAACTCTTTAATTAATATTCCTTGATTATTAACTCTAGTGTTATTCCACTAAAAACCCGAAGCTGCACTCTCTCAACTGTAGACGTTTTTACACAGATCGATACAACTTGGTGTCCATTGATATTGCTATTACACATGGTGTGATCCTCCACAGTAGTTCATAATTAGAGCTAGGTCATAATGTCCGTTATACCCATCTAATTATATATATCCTTTAAGTACTGTTGATTCTATAATGAACAATAAATCCTATATCCTTATAGAATTAGGAGAGCGCTCATATTGTTCAAGCCCCGAATCAACCCTTAAGGGAACTACCATCTACTTCTCACAAGAATGGGTGGATTCCACTATTGCGTACAAACCTTCCCAGCCATAAACCAAACCGTAATCCCAACATACGGAGCATATTGATCGGGAACAGCATCCGACCTCACCCATGGTATATCAAAGACCACGATCTAACCTGAAGGAGTCGATAAGACACTCAGGATTAAGATCACCCACATATAGCCATCGGTAGTTGATATATATGAATCTCATCGGTAAACGGATCTTGGTGAGAGATTCATATAGATCATGACCCAGTCCTATATGATCACATCATACAAGGTGCCTCCATTCCCATATCTCATATGAATAATTCAGGATAGAATCATCGTACATTACGGAATGAACCGCAGCTATAGATTAACCACAAATAAAGTACACAGCTTTATTTGCTATCTATGGACTCTTTAGATTGCATGTCTCTTACTGTATCCATCTGTACATAACACTCATATACACAGTTCGAGATTACATCCGGCAATCTTGGTTGTTAAATATATGCACAAGTTATAAAATAAACAACACAACATGAATGAATTGAACTTTTTCTTTTATTTATTTTATAAATCTATTTATAAATTACATCTTTAGGGTATAAACCCCAACAATGACTTGGTTGCTCCAAACAGGAACAAGATGTGGTATTCTCTTGTTCATTGGTTGCAACCCATTTGACTCGTCAGGAGTCGAGTTCTTCTTAGTGGAGGAGAATGATGGGGAATTAGATAAGGATTATTATATTAGAAATTATCATATTGTGTTTAGAATAATTATCTCATTGTGAGATTACTTTATGTTTTATTTATCTTTATCAAAAGTTAGTGGTTATTTTTCTCATTTTGTTAGCTATAAATAGACTCCTTCAGAGCCTATTGTATTTACACTTATTGAATTGAATAAATAATTGAATTGTTGTGTTTTCCAATCTTCTTTTCTGGTTCTATTTCATTCTGGTTCTACATCACATCCAGTTCTTCTTATACACAAACCCACAAACCCACGTACTCCGTTTAAATTCAAACATATAACTGATAAAAACATTTCAACACCACCGATTGAATATCACAAAATACACATATCACTGATTAAAAAAGAAAAAGCAAAGGAGATGAAGCGAAATCATCTGGTCTAATACATGTTTCCTCCCCCGATGTTGTTTCTTTTCTTCCATCGAAAACAAAGTCCCTAAAAACACCCACAATTGTTGGATTCATTTCAACCCCTCTACTAGTCTTTAAATCAACATTTCACTTAGGTTTATCATTTTCTCTTGTGGGTTGCCATGGATGAGAGAGAACAGAAAAATAAAGAAGACTATATGGTTGTAGTTTAAAAAGAACTAGAGAAACCGATGAATTGGAGAAAGTGAGATTTGGTTCCCATAAATTATATGTGAAATAGATTTAGGTGTTTAATCTTAATATTTTTTTTGTTCTTATTTTAATTCTTTGTTCTTATTTTAATTCTTTGTTCTTACCTAGACTTTTTATTTAAAGATTTTTTATTTCTTTAATTTCTGATAAGATTAAATGACCTGATTACCCTTATGATGTAAAAAGTCAAGCTAAATCTAACAGTTAACCGTTTGGTCAATGGTATTAATTTGTTATTTGTCAAAGTGCAATCTAGTTGCAATTTTAGCAAAGGTTAGGTTACTTTAGTGCAATTTTCCCAAAATTTAATTTTGATTATCACAAATTTTAAAATCATTTTTTGCTTATTATTCAATTTTACTTTTGGTTTTTTTCATATTAAATTATAATTTATATAGTAGAAATTGTGAAATATGTCACCTTTTTTTTGTTGCAATGATGTCACCGATTTAACAAATTAAGTTTAAAAGATATCTATTATGGTGAACTACCAAATTGCTCTTAAATAATCTATTTTTTTATTCACATTAAACTTCTATCTACACTTTGAAAACGATAACTCCCCTTTCTCCCCAAAAAACTTGTCTTTTCAGATTATGTACAATAAGATAACATATATTTGTGATTTTCGTTTATATATTTTCATATATTTCTGTTTGGTTTAACAATATATCTATTCGTTATGATTTGTTGTCTAGTCTTTGTATAAACATGTATGAATATTTTATTTTTCAAAGGATCGAGCATTTTATTTTTGAAAATAGGGTTTAGTTAAATCGAGTATATTTGTAGCCAAATCGAGCATTTTTTTAATATGATCGAGCTTATTTTTGAAAGAATTGAGTATATTTTTGAAAGAATTGAAAGAATCGAGCATTTGTCAAAGGATTGAGAATTTTTCAATGGATCGAGATTTTTTTTAAATGATCGTGAATTTTTTTTAAAGGATTGAAAATATTTTTCAAACGATCGAGAATTTCTTTCAAAGGATGGAAAATATTTTTTAAATAATCAAGAATCTTTTTCAAGGGATCGAGATTTTGTTTAGAAAATTAGGTTTACTTAAAGCGAGTATATTTGTAGCAAAATCGAGCATATATTAGAAAGAATCGAGGATATTTTTTAAAGGATCGATAATGTTTTTCAAAGAATCGACCCCCGAATGCGTCTGTGTAGCTCCATTCCGTCGCCGTTCGAGTAATTGTCTAGGTTTGAACGAGACTTTCTCTCTCTACTTCACAACTTTGTCACTATAAAATGAATGAAAGAAATCTGATGTGAAACAACTATTGGGGGTATTTTTGTCCGTTCACCATAATAGGTGTCTTTTAAACATAAGTTATTAAAGCAGTGACAGTGTTGAAATGCCACCTCCAAAAAGTGCTATTTATGTTTTGAACTCATTTATATATTACTGATTTCTTGTGTAGGTTTTAATGTCAGGTTGATTGTCATATGTTTGGCCCTTTTGCAAATTTTAGAACATGATCAAATGAATAAAGTGATAACTTAAAAAACAGTTATTCTCTCTCTACATTAGTGGTAAATTGTTCAAATCCTACCGTACGCATTTTAAAAAGCATGTGTGAGGAGTTTTCTTCCCGGTTTATGAAAGTAGTTGTCTTCCGTTATGGGAGTAGATATCCGGATTGCTATTTTTTGATTTTGACATGTCACGATAGCCTATTGTAATACTTAAAAAAAAACAATCGGAAAATAGAAAAATTGGATCAAAATAGCACTTTTTGGACTGAATTTGTGCTGTTGTCACATACACACAGTTATTAACTTGAATATTAAGAATACCAAACATTAAAACTGGCCAAAATGCCAAGCTTAAACTGTAGATGTTGATTCTTGTTTAATGCTAAGGGATATGGGTTGACCGAATCGTCGGGGTCTATTTTCCGGACATCAGGACCAGAAGAATGTAAGCATTGGGGATCAGCAGGGAGGATTTCAGGAGGTATGGAAGCAAAAATCGTGGATCCTGAAACAGGTGAGGCGCTGCCTCCACGCAGAGCAGGGGAAATCTGGCTTAGAGGACCTACTATTATGAAAGGTAAATAAATTAGCATGCGAGTATTAAAAGTTCAAATATTATAATTACATTGCACCACCGAAATCTTATATCATATCAGAAATTCATACCACATGGTATAATTATATTAATGAATCGGGGGCGTTGAAGCTTTTCTCTTTCTAAAATATTATAAATTCTACTTTAATAGACAGCTTGGACATATTGTTATGTAGTGCAGGCTATATTGGAGACCCAACAGCAACTTCTGAAACACTGTTAAAAGATGGGTGGATGAGGACTGGGGATCTATGCTACATTGATGAGGCTGGTTTCATTTTTGTTGTGGACAGACTCAAGGAGTTGATCAAATATAAGGGATATCAGGTAATTAATTATTAATCTCTTTCGTTTAACTTGTTAATAGATTGTTATTTCAATCTCCATTAAAGGGCATTTTTGTTGTCATATATATAACTGGGACACAGGTCGCACCAGTAGAACTAGAACAAATTCTTCTGTCACACCCGGATATAGCTGATGCTGCAGTTGTTCCGTAAGTAATTTTCAGATTCCCAACTTCGGTTGCTCCAAATTTGTTAATGAAATAAGTGATTATTTGTTGAGTTTCAGATATCCTGATGAAGAAGCCGGTCAGGTTCCCATGGCTTTTGTTGTAAGACAGCCCCAAAGCAGCTTCAACCAAGCACAAATAATGGATTTTGTCGCCAAACGGGTCTGAAGCAATGTTGATTTCTAGCTCGTTAAAATGTTTATTTTATTTTTTCTTTGAAATTATTAATATTATTATTTTGATTGCAAGTAGGTTGCACCATACAAAAAAATAAGGAGAGTAGCATTTGTAAATTCCATACCAAAGAACCCATCTGGCAAAATATTGAGAAAGGAGTTGAGGAAGGTTGCTGTCCCAACTGGGTCTTCATCTAAGTTGTGATTTCCTTATTAGTTAATTTATAGCACAATGAAGTTATCTGTGCTGTGAAAAAAAATCATGTATTCATGTAATTAAAAAACATATATCACAATAATTCCAGATTTATGAAAGGAAAAATGCTCGAATCCATACCTTCCAAAGATATACATATATATGTACATCTTTTATAAACTTTTTATTTGTGTTTTATAATCTCTCTAAGATATGTTATATTTTGATACATCAATTAAATCCATATGTACGTGGCAGCAATTAAGTGAATATATGATTCACGATAATTTGAAAATAACTTTTAAAATTGAAAATATGATTTGAAAATATACTATTTTATAGAGAGTGCAGGCTTAGGAGATTTGAATATATAATATATACTATACGTCTATACAAGCTTTGCAGATTACTTATTATCATTTTGTAGGGATATTACGATATGGAATTATCCGATGGTAAACCTCTAACGTTTATACTTTGAGGTTTATCTTTCTAAAAAAAACTCTAGATAATAATAGGTCCCTTGCGCTCGCATAATTGAAATTGTCCTAATACACTGTCATTTATCAAACACTGAAACACATCATTGTCGTTCATCAACATTTAAAAAAAAAATGGAAACAATTAACGCATTGATTGTTTTTTTTTTCCGTCTTTGGTATCCCTTTATTCAACTCTAGGTAAAGCAAGAGTTAGATGCCTCAGCAGTTCCTTTGTCTCTTTCCCCTTTACACGTACTTATATCCACCGCTCCATCAATGTTTCCTAATATATATTAAACAAACTCCTCAATAGTAAATTTAGTGTAAAAATAGTAAAATATTATATTTATCTATTTGACACGTCATTTTATCATACTTCAATATATTTAAAATGTTATTTTATTTTATTTTTTATTTAAAATTATAAAAATCAATAAATATAATTAATGCATTCAATTTATATAATATTGTTTATTATTTAAATTTATAAAAGTCAGTTATTAATACATTCAATATAGTTATACAATGATATTTTTGTAATTAAAAAAACAGCATTTATTGTTATCCTAAATTTGGCATATGCTATTCATTGTGCCAAATTCGACACAACCAGTAGTATATATCAAATTTGACACAAGGGATAACATTTTGCACAAACAATAGTATATGTCAAATTTGACAAAACATTTGGTATTGTATTGTAGCATGTTTTTTTTTTCACTTTATTCCAAATTATTGTTGGTTTCGGGAACCGAAAATCGGCATCCGCATAGCGGAAGGGCAGTGGGCCCAGTTTTAAAAAATTTCATATAACCAAAATAGATTTAGCCGGATCGTTGTGATTATATTGATTTTAATATTAAACTGGAAATAGTACGGAAAGAAATAGTTACCCTTGTAGACTTTTCGTGATTCCCTTGATCCGAGTTCTTCCACTATAGGATCTTAGTGATTCTCTCGAACCAAGTTCTTCCACACATAATCTCCAACACAAAAGAACCGACGGGTGGACGTCTCAGTATTCAACGGAAATTTCGACTCCCGAATTTCTATTCAAGTTGTGTACTCAACTCTTGAGATAACAAGAAAAATATTGAGAGACTATCTCACAATATTCTTTAGAGGCTAGTATAAAAAACAAACTTTATTTTCTTTCTTTATATAGATATCTTTTTACAAAGAACAAAGAACTCTTCTTTGTTCCTTTTTCTCACCAAAAAACAAGCAACCTTTCTCTTCTTTTTGGTTCTTTTATAAACACGAGAGAGAGAGAGCTTGGGTGGGTGGTATAAAGAAGCATATAGTACGAGTGTTTTTCAACATTGTCTTTATAAAGTTTGAAAAATAAAAACTCATTTCAACTTAGTTTAAATGTGTGTGAAGAAAATAACATAAAAATCATTTTTATTGTCAAAATATGAAGACTTCATGTTTGCTCTTTAACAAAGATATATATATATATTAAATATTATTATATATAATCAATAAAACAATACATAAACTCATTTATGTATAGCTGATTAATTCTAAATTAATCGCTGAGCCTCATCAGTCATTATACCTTAATATTCAATACAGTGTTATTGAGATGGCATGGGGACACACGGACCTATAATTTCAAGCTCCAATAAATGTTTAATATTTAATCAAACTCTTTAATTAAACATTAGCTTTATTAATTTCAGATTTATTCCACTAAAAAACTGGAACTGCACTCTTGTCATTATAGAATTAATTACTCGAATAAGAATTGAACAATCCATTTATATAATCATTACATATAGATCAATCCTCCATAAAAAGTTCATAATATGAGCTAGGTTCAAGTCCGTTGACCTCTCAATGAACAATTATTTATGATCTTATCATAAATTGAGTGCTCTATTGTTCAAGACCCGAATCATTTACTCAAGAGAACCATTTGTCTACTTCAATTAAGAAGGAATGGATTCCATCTTGTATATTATCATTCACAACTAAGTATGTCATCATGTCTCCAAGATACAATGTTTTAGGTTTGACATCTTGAGCAAACTACACTGAGTAAGTCAAAAGACACAAGTCAATAAGTAGGAGTCTGTTAAATACTCAGGATTAAGATCGTTCCATATATGACCATCTATTTGATCAATTGGAATACTTTGTTTCAAGACGGAAATTATTGAAGAATCCAATTTATCGTGTCCATGTCTTGTATAATATTATTATACAAAGTACCTTTATTCTAATGTCACCACATCAACAGTTCGGATAAAACTGTTTCATTCTTAATGGGAATGAACCGTACTAGTAATTTTAATTAATTAAAGATCCCAACTTTAATTATCAATCACATACAATTAAGATTATTATATCAAACATAATTCTCATGTATATAACAACTTATATATTATGTTTAATATTATATTTAATAATCATGGAATTTTATGTTATTAATACAACAATAATAACATTAAATGTATACAAATATAAAATGGAATGTCAATCCAATTATTATTTCAACAAAAAATTAACAACATTTGTTCTTAGGGAATTTTCCTCAACAATTATAGCATTAGCACACTCAAATAGCATTGCATTGAAGATGCTTATATATATATATATATATATATATATATATATATATATATATATACATATATTCATTACTAAATTTAGTAATCCTAAAAATGATTTAGAGTGTGTTTGGTATGATTTTTTAAATAGAGCTTCTAGAGTAGATCTTTTTATAGTAGAACTTCTAATGAGTAGAGCTTCAAACAAAAAAGGTTTTTGGTTGTGTAAATTACAAAAAAGATGTGGACAATGTATTTTTAAAAATAACTTATGGTTGTGTAAATTACAAAAAAGGTATTGACAATTTATAATTAAAGAGTTGTATGGTGGAATATCTAAAATTTACAAAGGGTAATAGGGACAATTCATATGTTTCAAAAAAGCTCAAAAAAACTTTTTGGAAAAGCATAAAATTTGGACTTCTTCTAATAGACATAAAATAGCTTTGAGATTGAAAAAAAAAAAACTACGAAACAACTTTTAGTATTAAAAAAGTGTTTTTAACCGTTTCAAAAATCATACCAAACATACACTTAAACCGATAAAAAGACAACTTTCATATTTTATATTACAAAACTTTGTCCACGCACTTTATAAAAGCTCTTTCACCATTGTTGGAGTTGTGGTAGTATATATAAAATCCAACATCTACCCATTAAATCATAAAATATAGAGATACTCTTAGGACATTTCTAAAAATCTTTCTCAGAGGCCCCCATTAACTTAATTAAAGAAAGAGCTGCATTTTTACAGTTCCAATGGGTCTCTTAAAGATAGATATATCCACGGTACGGTTCAAACCGTGGAATGGAACCGAATCATACCGGTGTGAAATGAACTTTAGCCGTAACCAAAACCGTGGAACCGGGTTTGGAACCATAACTGTGGAATCGGTTTCGAAACCATAACCGTGGAATCGGTTTCGAAACCATAACCGTGGAATCGGTTTCGGAACCATAACCATAACCGTAACCGAGAGGGTGAAGATTCGGTTCCAGATCTCCTATGAAAAAAATCGGTCAGAAACCGACGGTTCGGTTCCGGTTTGGAACTGCTGGTTCCAGAAAAAATATTATATATATATATATATGTATATATTTTTAAATTTTTTTAAACTAAAATGTAAAAATAAAAATAAAAAAATGAACCGAACTGGATGAACCATCGGAACCGAAACCGAAACCGAAATCGAAACAGAAACCATGGACCAACGGTTCCGGTTCCGGTTCCGGTTCCGGTTCCGGTTCCGGTTCCGGTTCCGGTTCCGGTTCCGGTTCCGGTTCCGATTCAGGTTCCGATTCCGATTCCGATTCTCTGGTTTTGGTTCTGAATCTGGTTCTGGTTATGATTCAGTTCGGAACCGAACCTGAACCTGAACCTGAACGTAGACATGTCTACTTAAAGACCCCTCTTAAATGAGTTTTAATGGAACTCACCCCATTAATTAAGGGGTATGTGTGCTCCATATATTTAAGTTTAATTTATTTTTTTGAAAAACATTCTATATTTAAGTTTTAAATCTTAACATCTCTTTTATTGTTATAATTTGTTTTTTTTATTACCAATAACTTTAATAATTATAAAATAAAATTTAAAATTTTTAAAAAAATCATTGAGTATTCTCAGAATATCCTAAATATCTAATTCGATTGGTGTCAGATTTCAAATAACTCCAAATAACTCTACAGCGGCATGTCACGGGCCGCAAGCTTATAAGCCCAGGAGTCCAACAAAGGCCCTTACTCTGCCCAGCTCCTGGAAGATTCTAGAGACCTCTCCACAATTCCAACATTGGTCAAGTTTCTGGAAGTCTCTAGCAACTCAACCATCTCTACACCATTTTTGTACTAAGCTAGATAGGTGTAGAATGATCTAGAACCTTGTAAAGGCATGTAAATACATGTAGAGTATTCTAGTTAGATGTAGAATATTCTGGAGACTTAATCTCCACTATTATACCAGATTAGTCTAGAACATTCCTTAAGGAGGTGGCTCATCTATAAATAGCCAACCCCTCTCATTTGTAAACCATCCTAGAATTCTTACATTAATACATCTCTTCCTTTGAGAGTACTTGTGAGCATTCTAGCGATCCAGAGCATCGTGGTCTTCCTTCGCAAGTCCACCGATCCTCTGCCTCTGGGCTCCCCATTTCGACCCTCTCCCGACTCTCCTCACTCTAAATCGCTTCCGCATCTTCACACTCGGCAACGTTGGTCCAAGAACCTGCCCGAGTGTCTCTCTTACAAGGCTTACTTAGCAACTTTCCCACTGAAGTTGCCTAAGTGCCGCACGGGTGTGCCTAGATGAAATTCTCACCCCGTGACAAGTGGTATCAGAGCAGGTCGGTTCCAAGCAGCAGGGTTCGGAGCTCGTTACTAGGCAATCACAGCTAGCACGAGTCATGCACTCCGATAGCGAAGTTGTCACCAAAAAGCAATCACAGCTAGCACGAGTCATGCACTCCAATAGCGAAGTTGCCACCATAGAGTAATCACAGCTAGCACGAGCCACGTTCTCCGATAGCAAAGTTGCTCGATTCGAAATCCAAATACTTGTTCGTGGTGACCAACGTTCCCACAACAAGCAAAGCAAGTCCAAGACACTCTCCATCCAGGAGGAATCCCTGCCCGAGCCATGCAGGATGCAGCCAGCCACAAAACTTGAGGTGTTATCTAGTTCTCCCACTTCTCCACAGAACCAGCCGATCGTAGGCGTTCGAAGGAGCAAGAAGTGCGCAAGCCATGGGAAGCGATCGAAGGCACCGAGAGAAGGCACCCGAGATGCTGGATCACCTTCGAAACCTAGCCAGCCCACTTGCGTCGAGTTAAGGATGCGAGACTCGAATTCGGTCTTTCAAGGGAGGCTTCCCAAGCCGAAGACCTTCCGCATGAATGAACCAACTTGTGGCCAAATCCAACATACTCAGCGCCCACGCAACGAGGACGTTGCGAACTTAGGTGGGGGAGGATGTCACGGGCCGCAAGCTTACAAGCCCAGGAGTCCAACAAAGGCCCTTACTCTGCCCAGCTCCTGGAAGATTCTAGAGACCTCTCCACAATTCCAACATTGGTCAAGCTTCTGGAAGTCTCTAGCAACTCAACCATCTCTACACCATTTTTGTACTAAGCTAGATAGGTGTAGAATGATCTAGAACCTTGTAAAAGCATGTAAATACATGTAGAGTATTCTAGTTAGATGTAGAATATTCTGGAGACTTAATCTCCACTATTATACCAGATTAGTCTAGAACATTCCTTAAGGAGGTGGCTCATCTATAAATAGTCAACCCCTCTCATTTGTAAACCATCCTAGAATTCTTACATTAATACATCTCTTCCTTTGAGAGTACTTGTGAGCATTCTAGCGATCCAGAGCATCGTGGTCTTCCTTCGTAAGTCCACCGATCCTCTGCCTCTGGGCTCCCCATTTCGACCCTCTCCCGACTCTCCTCACTCTAAATCGCTTCCGCATCTTCACACTCGGCAACGTTGGTCCAAGAACCTGCCCGAGTGTCTCTCTTACAAGGCTTACTTAGCAACTTTCCCACTGAAGTTGCCTAAGTGCCGCACGGGTGTGCCTAGATGAAATTCTCACCCCGTGACAAGTGGTATCAGAGCAGGTCGGTTCCAAGCAGCAGGGTTCGGAGTTCGTTACTAGGCAATCACAACTAGCACGAGTCATGCACTCCGATAACGAAGTTGTCACCAAAAAGCAATCACAGCTAGCACGAGTCATGCACTCCGATAGCGAAGTTGCCACCATAGAGTAATCACAGCTAGCACGAGCCACGTTCTCCGATAGCGAAGTTGCTCGATTCGAAATCCAAATACTTGTTCGTGGTGACCAACGTTCCCACAACAAGCAAAGCAAGTCCAAGACACTCTCCATCCAGGAGGAATCCCTGCCCGAGCCATGCAGGATGCAGCCCGCCACAAAACTTGAGGTGTTATCTAGTTCTCCCACTTCTCCACAGAACCAGCCGACCGTAGGCGTTCGAAGGAGCAAGAAGTGCGCAAGCCATGGGAAGCGATCGAAGGCACCGAGAGAAGGCACCCGAGATGCTGGATCACCTTCGAAACCTAGCCAGCCCACTTGCGTCGAGTTAAGGATGCGAGACTCGAATTCGGTCTTTCAAGGGAGGCTTCCCAAGCCGAAGACCTTCCGTATGAATGAACCAACTTGTGGCCAAATCCAACATACTCAGCGCCCACGCAACGAGGACGTTGCGAACTTAGGTGAGGGAGGATGTCACGGGCCGCAAGCTTACAAGCCCAGGAGTCCAACAAAGGCCCTTACTCTGCCCAGCTCCTGGAAGATTCTAGAGACCTCTCCACAATTTCAACATTGGTCAAGCTTCTGGAAGTCTCTAGCAACTCAACCATCTCTACACCATTTTTGTACTAAGCTAGATAGGTGTAGAATGATCTAGAACCTT
Source organism: Dipteronia dyeriana (assembly GCA_032871835.1). NCBI lineage: Eukaryota > Viridiplantae > Streptophyta > Magnoliopsida > Sapindales > Sapindaceae > Dipteronia > Dipteronia dyeriana. The sequence continues at coordinate 19,444,829 of CM065295.1, read as the reverse complement.
GTAAAGGCATGTAAATACATGTAGAGTATTCTAGTTAGATGTAGAATATTCTGGAGACTTAATCTCCACTATTATACCAGATTAGTCTAGAACATTCCTTAAGGAGGTGGCTCATCTATAAATAGCCAACCCCTCTCATTTGTAAACCATCCTAGAATTCTTACATTAATACATCTCTTCCTTTGAGAGTACTTATGAGCATTCTAGCGATCCAGAGCATCGTGGTCTTCCTTCGCAAGTCCACCGATCCTCTGCCTCTGGGCTCCCCATTTCGACCCTCTCCCGACTCTCCTCACTCTAAATCGCTTCCGCATCTTCACACTCGGCAACGTTGGTCCAAGAACCTGCCCGAGTGTCTCTCTTACAAGGCTTACTTAGCAACTTTCCCACTGAAGTTGCCTAAGTACCGCACGGGTGTGCCTAGATGAAATTCTCACCCCGTGACAGGCAGCTTTGTTAGAATATTTATTAGCAAATTATCATTTGTCCTTATCTCATTGTTTGAATGGGTACAATTATTTGTACACCTAGCATATATACAGTAAGATAAGGCTCCCAAACCAAACGTAACCAAATTGTATCGATTAATTGATCCGGTTTCTAAAATTGAAAACAATCGTCTCTCCAAATTTTCATTTCTTGTAATCTCCTATCACTCGTTAAATTCACCAAATGAACCAGTACATGGATATGGATCCAAAGAGTGGTTTCAACTCACTTACAAAAACTTTTCACAGCCTCAGACCTCCCGTCCATTTTCCTCCGGAGGACACCCCACTCTCAGCTACCCAATACGCTTTCTCTCTCCGAGCCAACTCGCCATGGCCTGACTCAGTCGCTTTAATCAACTCACACACCGGTCAACGTGTTTTCTACTCCGACTTTATCCGGAAGACCAATTCCTTGGCCGCTTATCTCCAAAAAGTAATCCAACTCTCCCCAAACGACGTCGCTTTTGTGCTCTCTCCGAACTCTGTACAAGTACCGATCCTCTACTTCTCTCTTCTCTCACTTGGTATTATCGTCTCTCCGGCCAACCCAGTCAGTACCGAGTCAGAGATTTCCCGCCTAATTCAGTTATCTAAACCGGATATTGCATTTGCCACGTCATCAACGGTTCACAAGCTTCCAAGACTTAAATACCAGACCGTCCTCATCGACTCGCCCGAATTCGACTCAGTAATGACGAGTTCGAAACATCAACTCGATCCTGTTAGAGTGAGTCAGTCCGATATGGCAGCGATCATGTACTCCTCAGGAACTACCGGCAAAGTCAAAGGAGTGATGTTGACTCACAGAAACTTCATAGCGCAAGTTGCTATCTCTTGCGGTTCTGGGCAGCAGCAACTGCAGCGAGAGTCTCCGGCGGCTATGCTGTTTACGATGCCGTATTTTCACATCTACGGGTTTTATTACTGCTTGAGATCGGTGGCGTTGAGTGAGGTGGCGGTGGTGATGGAGAGATCTGAATTGAAGAAGATGTTGAGAGCCGTGGAGGAGTTTAGGATTACGCACGCCGCACTGACCCCGCCGGTGGTGGTGGCGGCAATATCCCAAGACGGCTTAACGGAGGGATACGATTTGAGCTCCCTTGAGGGAGTAGTGTGTGGCTCCGCTCCACTTGGGAAGGACTCCATCGCCGCATTTATGGCAAGGTTTCCAAAAGTTGTGTTTGTACAGGTTAGTGATCATGTTATGTTGAGGAAACTGTTTCATTGACCACAAACTAATCCAGCAACTATACAGTATCTGTATAGTATCTGAATCTAACTATAAAATATTAGGAAAGTTAATCTCCTGTATAGCCGATTCTTTGAAGGCTTACGGGTTAACAGAATCGACAGCGGGGATTTCCCGGACGGAGGGTCCAGAAGAAAGTAAGCATTGGGGGTCATCAGGGAGGCTTTCATGGGGTTTAGAAGCAAAAATTGTGGATCCTGAAACAGGTGATGCATTGCCTCCACGGAAACATGGTGAACTTTGGATTACAGGACCCGTTGTAATGAAAGGTAAATCAATATATTCAAGTAATTACTAATTAATATATAAATGTTAATTAAAGGACTCAAATCGGTTGTTTAAAAATGGTGTCTCAGGTTGTGTCGGTATTTAATTGTTTTTTTTGTCAACTTCTTCTATAGATATAGAAACATATTTCAATTCGATTAATTAGATACACATTGATACACCATTTTTTTTAGGGATGAATTGAGTCCTTAATTATAACCGTGCCAGCTACTAACAATTTTCGATACTGCCACAGGATATATTGGAGACGTGAAGGCAACTGGTGAAACATTGTTAAAAGACGGATGGATGAGGACCGGTGATCTATGCTACATTGACGAGGATGGTTTCGTTTTCGTTGTGGATAGACTCAAAGAATTAATCAAGTATAAAGGATTTCAGGTAATCTCCTAACTTATTTCTCAAATCAATCCGAATTACTGGACTTTTGAACTGTGTTTTACAATGTGCAGGTGGCTCCAGCAGAACTAGAACAATTGCTTTTGTCTCATCCGGAGATAGCTGATGCTGCAGTTGTACCGTAATTTTCAGTTTCTCTGGCTGATTATTTATACATTAATTACCTGATTATTATTATTATTCTATTAGTTCTCAACATATGTACATAAATTATAATTGCAGATACCCTGACGAAGAAGCTGGTGAGGTGCCCATGGCCTTTGTGGTAAGACAGGTCCAAAGCCAAACCAAAAGAAGTCCCATTAATGAAGCAGAAATAATGAATTTTGTTGCAAAACAAGTACTTATTGCTTTCCTTGCACTTGGCACTTGGTTTTGAAAATATGTTACTACATGATTGCTAGCTTCTAACAAATTCACTATATTTCGATTGCATTGCAGGTAGCACCATACAAGAAAATAAGGCGAGTAGAGTTCGTCAATTCCATACCCAAGAGTCCTGCCGGCAAAATATTGAGAAAGGATTTTATCAAGATTGCCCTCCCATCTAGATTGTGATTATCTTTTTAGTTTATGTTGAGGCCACCGGCACACTTTTCTCTTTAAATTTTGTGACCAAATCATTTTGGCTTTATAAATATTGTCCCCTCAAATTGTTTCGTGGCAAACATTTTTGGGAGTAAAAAAAAAAGATTAATTAGTTTCAAACCGATGAGGACGTAGCTAGCACGAGGTCATGGAATACGGATCCAATTCAAGTTCTCATTGGTCCAGTTACAAGAGCACGAGCCAAGAAGTTCCAAAATACGTTAGGTGGGCTGATTCAAGGGATTTGGGCTCAAGCAAGCACGTGGTGGCCCCTTAAAGGTGATGAACGAAATCTCCAGCCCATAACAAACATGATTCAAGTCCAAGAAAGTCAATAGACGCTGGAGCTGATTTAGGACTGAATAAATTGTAATTTTTATTTCTTGTTGCACAATTTTAGGCTGAGATATTAAGGAATTAAAGTCAAGATTGACTTCCTTGATTTGAGACTGAACTTAGCTTAGTTAAGAATGTTTTTGATTTGTCAACTTTCCTTTTTCGTTGACTTGAACACAATTTCAGGAATCATTGTAATAATCTTCGGATTTCTAGGGATTTCTAGGACTGGTCTTCTGTGGTCTTAGTACTATAAATTGTATCTTTTCTTTCAATAAGAGGTAGTTGATTTTTTATTAAAAAAATAGAGAGCAATTTCTCTTTTGTTCTTTGAGAACTAATCGGAACTTATCAGAATTTTTCTTTGGCATTCCACCCCGACTTATCAATCAAGTATCTCATCCTTGATTGTGATGTCTTCCTTTATACCAAGGTTCGCATCTCGTATAGGTGTTGGGTCGCGGTTTCCATCCAAACCAGATCATAGAACGATCTTAGTCACAAATAGACGAGGATTGTATCATTTGGTATCAGAACCTAGGTTTCTAAACTTAGGTTTAAACTATCCTTTTTCTTCTTCTTCTTCTCTGTATTCGTTTGATTCTAAAAAAAATCTATTATGTTTGATCAAATTCGGTAAAAAAAAAGTATCAAAAGTCTTGCTTGATTCCATTTGATCAAAATCGGTAAAAAAAAGTAAAAAAAATTTAAGTCGTGTAGTTTACATATATCAACTATTTCTATTCCTCTCCTTCATTCCGTGAATTGATATTCAAAAAAAAAAAAATATCGTTGTGGAAACTCGTCTTGTTTGGTTCGCTGTTTTTTTTTACTACAATTATATTAATTAATCATGTATAATAACACTGTAGCAGTGTTCACCAAGAATATATTAATTTACATTCAATAGTAGTAGTTTGTCCAAATTTAGTTTCCAAATTAACATTATCTTTTTTTTTTGTCTAAAATTTCCTTCGATAAATTGTGTTAATTTCAATTGTTACATTCAATTTAATCAATGAAAAAAAAAATATTGATGATATTATGAATTTGATTCCGTAAATTTACAAAAAATAGTCCTAGTCCCACAATCACAAATCTCTCTAGTATTGTCCTTCATAGGTATGGTAATAAAATCCAAACTTGTGGGATCCGTCTGAACACAACTCGTTTGGAGCGGATTTGGAAGACGAAATTACGATCCATGAACCCGTAAACCCGTATAGTAAAAGCCGAACGGGTTTGGATGTGGGTTTGGATTGAAAAAATAAACTCATGGGTGACTGCAAACACGTTTAAATAAAAATTATATGATATTTATTATTTAAAATATAATAAATCTAAACTCCAATAAAAAACACTTTTAACTATACAGAGAATATATATATATATATATATATCTTGTTTAAACTAAGAAATATACTTGAAATGAGTTAACATTTTCACTATATTAAACGTTTATAATCTTTAAAATTAAAATTTTCATATATTTAAATAATATATAAATATTTTTCTAAAAAAAATTGACGGGTTCACGGGTTTGATCTGTGGACCCGCTTGTTTTATGGGTTCGTAAACGGGTTTAGATTTCCTCTAAACCCACGGGTGAAACCCGAATCCAAACCCATTTATTTTTATGGGTTCGTGGATGGATTTGGATGACACGAATTATCACGGGTTTGAATTTAAATTTTATCGAACCCGACCCATTGTCATTCCTAACCCACAGTGGGTAAACATCACTATTGGGCGTTCTGGCGGCCCGCACTTGCTCTTTTCAGCAACCAAATTTACAGGTCCAACTGGAAAAAAGAAAAAAAAAAAAGTAGCAGTGTTGATTTCTCATAATCTGTTTGTGTCAGTAGAGGGAAATGTTGACGATTATGAAAGTGTACAAGTTCAAATTATTATAGTGTGAGAAACAAATCAAAGTAGCTCTTCCTGAAGCTTGGATCTTCGATTGTAGAGCTCTTTGTTCAACACACTTGATGGACATTCTCTTTGCTCAGATCCAAGCGGACCTACGCTCCAACGACGCCCTCCGTCAATCTGGCGCTCTCCTCCAAGCACTCCAGCAATCCGCCGCCGGCCGCGACATTTCCGTCATCGCCAAGACCGCCGTCGAAGAAATCGTCGCTGCTCCCGCCTCTGCAGTCTGTAAAAAGCTCTCGTTCGACTTAATCCGCTCGACGCGCTTGACCGCCGATCTCTGGGACTCCGTCTGCTCTGGAATCCGCACCGATCTACACTTCCCTGACCCCGATGTCACTGCCGCAGCCGTCTCCATCCTCGCCGCTATCCCTTCCTACGCTCTCCCCAAACTCATCTCCGATGCCAACGCCGAGATCTCCGGATGCTTTGATTCTCCGTCCGAGAACCTCCGGCATTCGATCACCGAGACTCTCGGCTGCATCCTCGCTCGCGACGATTTGGTCACTCTTTGTGAGAACAACGTGAATCTTTTAGACAAGGTTTCCAACTGGTGGGTTCGTATAGGCCAGAACATGCTTGACAAATCCGACAACGTATCGAAGGTCGCTTTTGAATCCGTTGGTAGACTGTTTCAAGAGTTCGATTCGAAGCGAATGAGTAGGTTAGCTGGTGACAAACTAGTAGATAGTGAGAATTCACTTGCAATTCGATCGAATTGGGTGTCGGCAATGGTAAATTTAGTGTGGAAGAAAAGAAATGCTTTGATGTCTCGATCATTGATTTTACCTGTGGAGAGTTTCAGGGCAACAGTTTTTCCGATTGTTTATGCTGTAAAAGCTGTTGCTTCTGGGAAAGTGGAGGTTATTAGAAAATTGTCCAAGGATTCGAGTGGGACTAATGGGACTCAAGTTGAGACCAATGCGGAGAAACTTGTTGGAGTCTCTGATGTGGTCTCGCATTTGGTTCCGTTCTTGGCTTCGTCACTGGATCCAGCATTGATTTTCGAAGTGGGTATTAATATGTTGCATTTGGCTGATGTGCCAGGAGGAAAGACGGAGTGGGCTTCACAGTCGATTATTGCAATTTTGACACTTTGGGATCGACAGGAGTTTTCGTCTGCCAGAGAGAGCATTGTTAGGGCTGTTGTTACGAATTTACATCTACTAGATCTTCATATGCAGGTTGGAATTCTCCTTTACCATCTTAGTTGTATTCTCAGTTGATGATGCAATTCATTTTATTTTTTTTATCAAATAAGAGAACTGATAACATTGAAAATTTTGGTCGAATGTGGCAACTTTGGAAATGCTGTTTATACAGGGTTGGTACTGTACAAATAAGTGATTAAAGAATGTTCACTAAATGAGTAGAATAAAGATGTAGCTGTAACAGTTTCAGTGTCATAATGATCACTAGTTATAAAGAAACAGGAGATAATATACATATGAGTAACATAATAGTGTGCGAGTGTTGTAGTAATTTATGCTGCTTATCTATGTGTTTTAGGATATAGGTATAAACATGATCTGACGCTGTAAACTTTGTGCTTGAAGGTTTCATTGTTTAAGAGGTTGCTTCTTATGGTGAGAAACTTGAGAGCAGAATCAGACCGCATGCATGCCTTAGCTTGTATTTGTCGCACAGCTCTTTGTGTTGACCTTTTTGCAAAGGAAAGTGTCCGAAGGGGTCAGAAGCCACTTGCAGGAACTGATATTGCTTCTCTTTTTGAGGATGCTAGGATAAGAGATGATCTTAATAGTACAACAAGTAAAAGCTTGTTTAGAGAAGAACTAGTGGCATCGCTAGTGGAAAGTTGCTTCCAGTTGTCCCTCCCTCTGCCTGAACAAAATAACTCAGGTATGGAAAGTAGAGTGATTGGAGCCTTGGCATATGGAACTGGTTATGGTGCACTAAATTGGACAGAGCCGTCTTTGGAAGTGGTGGAAGTTTGTAGGCCTTGTGTCAAATGGGATTGTGATGGTAGGACTTATGCAATTGATTGCTATTTGAAGTTGCTTGTTAGGCTGTGTCATATCTATGATACCAGAGGAGGTGTAAAAAGAGTTAAAGATGGAGCTTCTCAGGATCAAATCTTAAATGAGACAAGATTGCAAAACTTGCAGCGCGAACTTGTGAAAGATCTACGTGAGGTATGCATGTTTTATTGATCAGTTAATACTACCTTGTTAATTGGTATCAAATTTTTACTTGTTGGTAATGATTTCACATACCCAAGAATACTTCCCCTCGATGTGATGCTCATTAATATTTGAAATGCACTTTTGTGCTTTTGAAACACATTTACATTTGAAATTACACCGGTGATTCATTCAATGCATTGTTTCTATGCCCATCTTCTGCAATGTGGTTTCTGTATTGTTTAGACACAATATGCATCCGTACATACAGTACATTTAGTCGGGAACAAGTTGAATTCAATAGATGTTTCACTTATGCGGCTCTGTAGGCTTCAGTGCCATCCCACTTCTAATTATAGTTTTCTGTTAAATATACAGACAACAATTTTCAGGGGATTGGCCACTCATTGTGAGTGCTTCCTGCCACTAACATTTGACAATTGGGGGCAAGTTTTTTTTTTTTTTTGGGAGAAAATTGTGTATTCTACACAAACACCCTTACACCCCTCAAACTTAACAGCCATCTGTTACCGTTTATTTATTTGGAAAATATGGTTGTTAATTTCCATTAAACATTTTGTTTGAAATGGTTTTTATGACTTCTTTTCTCTGTTTGCTTCTTTATTTGTTAAATCGTTCCTTTTTTGTTTATTTTTTGCATAAATTGGATATTGAATAAATTTGTTTATTGATCCATATATCATACACCTTTGTGAATTTTCAGGTGAATACCCCAAGAATTTTGGCTCGGCTTATATGGGCTGTTGCAGAACACATAGATCTGGAAGGTTTGGACCCACTTCTAGCTGATGACCCTGAGGATGCACTGAACATTATTATAGCAAATATCCACAAGGTTCTCTTCAATATAGATTCATCTGCAAATACATCAAATAGGCTTCAAGACGTTCAGGCAGTTCTTTTAGCTGCTCAAAGATTGGGAACACGTAATTCTAGGGCTGGACAGTTGCTATTAAAAGAGCTAGAGGAGTTCAGAAACAATAGTTTGGCAGACTCTGTTAACAAGCATCAGTGCCGTTTAATTTTACAGAGGATTAAATACGTTTTAAGTCACCCAGAAAATAAGTGAGTGTAGCATCAGATATTTATCTATAATGTTGATTTTTGCTGAATGTTATTTGTTCTGGATATTGAAGCACTGGTGCAATTTCCTCTCATTTCCTGCCGTTGTGGAATATGTGCACATTGTCCCTAACCTGTTTTCTAAGAGTCTAACTACTGTGTGTGTGTTTCTTAAAAGGCTATAGATTTAACGTTCTAACACAGCCTTTTACCTGTCTAGGATGTGCTTTGTACCAGATAATGATTATAAGTCATTCCTCTTATCTAATATGTTCTGTAAAGCTTATGTTTGCTAATTGGTTTGCATCTTTGATTCACAAAACTGAGTTACATCGTATTTTTTTCTTTTCATTTCTTCCTTTTTTTCAGGTGGGCTTGTGTTAGTGAAGCCAGAGGGGATTACCCATTTAGCCACCATAAACTTACTGTTCAGTTTTATGAAACTTCTGCTGCTCAGGACAGAAAATTGGAAGGCTTGGTTCACAAGGCAATTTTGGAACTCTGGAGGCCAGACCCTAGTGAATTAACTCTTCTGCTGACAAAAGGAATCGACTCTACACCACTCAAGGCTTCTCCAACTGCCTATACTTTGACTGGTAGTAGTGATCCATGCTATGTTGAAGCATATCATTTGGCTGACTCAAGTGATGGAAAGATCACTCTGCATTTAAAGGTTAAGATTTATTCCTGTGTATTTTTAGATGCTCTGTAGGTCCTTTCATTGGTTGTTACTTTTTGACATGCTAAAATAAGTAATGAGTCTAAGATTTAAGTGAAATTCGTATATTACATACTAATTCTCCTTTTTCATAAAGGCTATTGACGATATTATTAAATGGAGTTGTGGTTATATATGGTTGAATATTAATGAATAGAAGTCATTTATTTTCCATTCATGAACTGTGAACTGCTTTCAAATAGACGTCGTCTATTGTTTCTTCTTAGAACCGTATATTGTGGAGAATATTTGGTACCATCTATATTTGATACGTTTAGTGACCTTGCTGGATAAAATGCAGTTTTTAAGTGTAGTAGAGACTTTTTCACCTTTGTATTAGTAATGTTGAATGGGAGTTTATTTGATACGTTTAGTGATCTTAACAAGTTTGTGCAGGTCACTACATTAAGATAGGTTAAGCATTAAGAATTTATCATGCTTTCATAGCATGCCATTATGTATTTGGTTCAAGGCTTAATGTAGTTACATTTTTCAAAAATTTAGTTCTACTCAATCATGAAAATATATTGTTGATAATCTGGATGCAGTTTCCCAATTGTTTTGGCTCAGTAGTCTCATAACAGGATTGCCATTTTTATGTCAGGAAATAATGTGTCATGGAAGATGGCCTAATATTTGGTTGATAATGTTCTCATTGTTGATTGGTGAAATTGTGGCAGGTTCTAAATTTGACTGAACTTGAATTAAATCGAGTGGATATTCGGGTTGGGTTATCTGGTGCTTTATATTTTATGAATGGGTCTCCTCAAGCAGTACGACAACTGCGTAACCTTGTTTCACAGGTTTCCTTCTCCCTTGCAATTTGCAATACATCTTCATCTTTCTTTTCTCACATTTATATGACTTTATGTTAAGCTGTTATTACTTATTACTGGTCCTGCTTCTGTCTCCAAACAGACAATTTGTTTAAATTTCTTCATGTGATATTGGAATCCCTATTTCTAATAAATGCTCCAGTCAAGACATTATATATATTCTGTTTTTAATGGATTTGTAAAGATTCATAGCCAGTTTTCACACGATATTGAATTCACTCAAACACCATATATACTAAAAACGTGTGCCAAGCATTATTGTGATTTTATGCGTTACTGTTTCCTAGTAGCATACATTGTTCTTTGAGATGGAGATGGAAATCTATTCTTTGATTAGTATTTCTTGCTAGTTTGTTGTTGGCCAGAGCACTTGGTGTCAACTTCCAAGTCATGATATTCTCTTCTTGATTTCACTTATTTGATAGCATAATGTACTTTTACTCGGCTTGCTCAAATTATTTTGTGATGAGATATCATGTTCTATTTACTTTATGACCTGTTTCCAGGATCCAGTGCTCTGCAGTGTGACAGTGGGTGTCTCCCATTTTGAAAGGTGTGCCTTTTGGGTTCAAGTGTTATACTATCCATTCTATGGAAGTGGTGCTATAGGAGATTATGATGGCGATTATGCTGAAGAGGATCAACAAATCATGAGACAAAAGAGAAGCTTAAGGCCAGAACTGGGAGAACCTGTGATTTTGAGGTGTCAGCCGTACAAGCTTCCTCTGACTGAACTTCTATTGCCGCATAAAATTTCACCTGTCGAATTTTTCCGACTATGGCCCAGTTTACCAGCTATAGTAGAGTACACCGGTACATATACTTATGAAGGGAGTGGCTTCAAGGCTACCGCTGCACAGCAGTATGGGACTTCTCCTTTTTTTAGTGGACTAAAATCCTTGTCCTCCAAGCCTTTCCACACAGTTTGTTCACATATCATCCGGGCAGTGGCCGGGTTTCAGGTAAATTTTACTCTCCTTGATTTTCTTTTTTCATTTTTGTCTTTGTATAATGATGTAATTTTTCTTGCATGAAAGTATTTCCATATTTTTTATCCTTACCTAAAACATCTTAGTTTCCTAAACTCATTAATTTGACCTTAGCTCAATTATTGGCTGTCATTTTGATGCTGATTTTCTCCTGGTTGCAACTGAAACAAGCATCTGAAAAAGAATGAAGCCTAAAATGAGTAAAAAAATGGTTGAAATGTCCTACTAATTGGAGGCGCAATTAAATATTTACTAAATTCTAGGTTTCGTTAGACTGGATAACAAATATTCTGCCTACATATTATTGTTTGCTGGAACCAGATTTAGTTGTTGCTTGAGCTTAATGATGTACCCTAGTAAAATTATAGTTTTATTTCCCAACTTGAAACAGCTTTGTTATGCTGCAAAAACTTGGTATGGTGGTTTCTTGGGTATGATGGTTTTTGGAGCCAGTGAAGTGAGCAGAAATGTAGACCTGGGTGATGAGACAACAACCATGATGTGCAAATTTGTGGTTCGAGCTTCCGATGCATCAATCACTAAGGAGATTGGATCAGATTTACAAGGCTGGTTGGATGACCTTACCGATGGGGGTGTTGAGTACATGCCCGAAGATGAAGTGAAGGTGGCTGCTGCTGAGCGGCTTAGGATCTCAATGGAACGGATAGCCTTGCTAAAGGCAGCCCAACCGAAAAAGAAACCAAAAACTGATGAGGAAGAAGAGAGTGAAGAAGAAGAAGGGGAAGATGAGGATACAAAGAAAAAGGAAGACAAGAAGGAAAATGGTGAAGATGGTAAAACAAAGGGACCTTCAACTCTGTCCAAGTTAACAGCGGAGGAGGCTGAGCATCTTGCTCTTCAAGCGGCCGTTCTCCAGGAGTGGCACATACTCTGTAAAGATAGAAGCATCAATGTTAATTAATTTCATTATTATTTCTTCTTGTTTCTTACAAAAAAAGGGTTTTGATGATATATTCCTTGTATTCGTGTATTCTAATTTTGATACGTGATCAGGCAGTAGTTGGAAATTTGATTATAGGGTGGCCATTTTTTATCCCTTCTTCCTCTTCTTTGTACATGTTGTACCGGCAAGTGTTGGTCTGTTCTTTCTGAGAATTGAATATTTTAGACGTATGTATGTATTGTCAGTAGAGTTTGATTAAAGGTGAGGTTGGTTGGTTTCCACGTGTGAACTTAGTTTTTTTCGTATACATATGATTTGATCGTAAGAAAACTTACATTGTGATTCTTGAAACTAGCCGTATTTTAACTTCTTGACTTGTTGACGTAGGAGTATGGAACATTGTTATACATGTACAAACCTTGTTTACTTTCTTTGTTTTCACTTGCTGTGTGGTTTCCTGCTATTATGGTATTTAACCTCATGTTCGAAACACATCGAAATATTGTTACCTGCTACTATGGTATTTTAAATGCCTTGGGACATTAAAAGAATATGTTTTGTCTTGGTACTTCAGGTCCGAAACATCAACCATCAACAGGCTATTTTATAAGAATCTCAGAACTAGGAATTATCCGATTGCATGTGCAAACATGATTTATGGTGTTTTTGGGATTGCTACAACTTATAAAATTATCAAAATAATCGTTTACTGCCTGATTCGAATAGCTTAAAAGAAAAGTTAAGGTAATCGATAAATAAACTTTAAAAAAACTAGGTAAATATGTTTGATAAACTTTATTAGACTATAAAAAGATGACACATAGATATAATACGATTTTTTCTCTGGTGGACACGTAACTCTGAGCATACTTATATGATACTTACTCACATCATAAATTTTTATCATGTAAACATTATTTGACTTATGTTATGAAAATACAATATGAGTGAATGTTCAACCAATATTACAATGTAACTTATGATCACTCACCTTCTCCAATTTATTCTCAAGTTTATGCTACCATTTATTCTCATGTTTATAGCACCATTGATTCTCATATTTATTGCTAATGTCTTTTCATCTTTGTAACTATTATATTGTGAGCATATAAAAGGGAGACTCACCAAGTTATAAACACCATTGAAAAGTGAGTATCATATTTTTATGTTATTTATCTTTTGATTTCTTTTTGTGTTCTTGTGCTATTATTATTAAATTCATTTCACGTTATCAGCACGAAATAGCTCCGATCAAGTAAATATTCTTCTTTATTTATTCTTTTTTCATAAGGTATGTAAAGTATATATATTGTAATTTGTTATTGACTCACAATAACAATATTCATCATATTTACAATTACAAAATATTATGAAATTAACAAGTATATTCCTACCCTTACATAATTTGTTATAAATTCGACATATTTGTGTTTAGGAATTTCTAATAATCATTTTTGTGATTTAGATAACAAAATATGTCGAATATCACAAAACTTGAATTTACTGCTCTTGATATTTCTGGTGACAACTATTTGTCATGAATTCTTGATGCTGAAATTCATCTTGATGCTAAGAATCTGGGAGAAACAATTAGAAAAAAAAAATGAAGCTTCTTCACAGGACCGTGCTAGAGCAATGATTTTCCATCGGCACCATCTCCACGAAGGATTGAAATCTGAGTATCTTATTGTTAAAAATCCATTTGAGTTTTGGATAAATTTAAAAGAGATATTTAATCACCAGAAAACAGTGATACTTCCAAATACTCGTTATGCCTGGATGCACTTACGATTGCAAGATTTCAAATCGGTCCGTGAGTATAATTCTTTATTATTTAAGATTGTCTCTCAATTGAAAGTATGTGGAGAGACAATAACTGAACAAGACATGTTAGGAAACAAATATTTTCTACTTTTCACGCCTCAAATTTTCTCCTGCAGCAGCAATATTGAGAGCGTAGATTTATCAAATATTCTGAGTTAATTTCATGTCTTCTTGTGGTTGAGCAAAATAATGAGTTTTTGATGAAAAATGATCAATCTCGCCCAACTAGAACTGTAACATTCTCAGAAGCAAATGCTAATTCATCAAATAATCGTGGCGGTTATCGTGGGCGTAGGTGTGGCCATAGCTGTGGCCGTGGTCATTATCAAGGCCGAGAGGGTCATAATAAGAAATCTAAACCAAACCACCATAAGTGGAATAAGAATGATGAAAAACAAGAAAAAGGAAAAGATTTTCAAAACAAACCCTCTAAAAATCATGATAATGCTTGTTTCCAATGTGAAGTAAAAGAGCATTGGTCGCGTACCTGTCATACACCTAAACACCTTGTGGAACTTTATCAAGCATCATTGAAGGCAAAAGGAAAAGAGGTAGAAACAAATTTCATTGATCATGATGAGCCGGTTGACATAACTCACCTGGACGTTTCAGATTTCTTTGAGTACCCAAATGGAAATATTGGCCACTTGATTGGAGATGGAAATGTTAATACCAATTAGCATTTTTGGTATTATTTTCAATGTGTTTTTCATTATGTTTTTGGTGTGTTACTAGTACTTAATTATTATTATGTTTAAGTTTGTTTTGAGTGCACTAGAGTATTTTGCTTGTGATCCTAATAATATTTTATATAGTGTGTGCTTTGAAGAAATAAATTTGTCTTATAATACGGTTTGCTTTTAATGAAGTTTGAATTTTATTTTCAATTTTTCTTAATCGATCTGTGATCTCCTCAATTTATATACATGAAGATGGCTTCGGATCACTAATGATTTGAACAATTAAAAGATGAATGATGGAGATGAATGTCTTGTAGACAGTGCCACAATGCACACAATCCTTCGAAACAAAAAAAATATTTCACTCACTTCAAATTAGCTAAAGATAATGTTAACACAATATCAGGTACTACAAACCTGATAGACGACTCAGGAAGAACAAATATTTTGTTACCAAATGGAACAAAATTACTCATTAATGATGCTTTATACCTAGCAATTCCAAAAGAAATTTGCTAAGTTTTAACGTTATCCGTCTTAATCAATACCACATTGAGACTACTAATGAAGGTAATATAGAATACTTTTGTATCACTACTATTGCATCATGCCGGAAGAAGATACTGGAAAGATTTTTTGGACTTTCTTATGGGTGGTATCAAACTGTCATACGAACTATAGAAACAAATCTTGTATTGAGCCAAAAGTTCAATGATCTAAAGACTTTTATGCTTTGGCATGATAGACTTGGTCATCCATGATCAATTATGATGCGGAGAATTGTTGAAAACTCACATGGACATTCCTTAAAGAACCTGGAGATTCTTTTACCTTCTGATAACCCATGTGCAGCTTGTTCTCAAGGCAAATTAATTACAAGACCATCCACAACGAAGGTCAATTTTGAATCCCCAAGTTTTTTGGAAAGAATTCATGGTGATATTTGTGGACTTATTCACCCATCTTGTGGACCTTTTAGATATTTCATGGTTTTAATAGACGCGTCAACTAGGTGGTCACATGTTTGTTTGCTCTCTACTCGTATTGTTGCATTTACAATACTTCTTACTCAAATTATTAAATTATGAGGAAAATTTCCTGATTATCAAAACAAAAACAAAAATTAAACTAGATAATACAAGTGAATTTACATATAAGGCTTTTGATGATTATTGCATGTCAATCGGTATTGACATAGGGCATCATGTTGCACATGTCCATACTCAAAATGGTTTGGCAAAATTCTTGATAAAACGTCTTCAATTGATTGCTAGGTCTTTACTTTTAAAATCAAAATTACCTGTTTCTTCATGGGGACATGCAATATTACATGTTGCATCGTTAATTCATATCGACCAACTAGTTATCATAATTTTTCACCTTCATAGCTTGTCCTTGGCCAATAACAAAATATTTCTCATTTGAGAATTTTTGGTTGTGCTGTCTATGTTCCAATTTCACCCCCCACAAAAGATAAAAATGGGTCATCAACGAAAACTTGGGATTTATGTTAGCTATGATTCACTTTCGATAATTAGATATCTTGAGCCTTTAACAAGAGATATTTTCACCGCAAATTTTACGGATTGCCAATTTGATGAACAAGTTTTTCCTTCGTTAGGGGGAAAAAAGATAGATAAACGACCTGGACTTATATGGAATGCATCATCCGTAGCTCAGTTTGATCCTTAAATAAATCGATGTGAACTTGAAGTTCAAAGGATTATTCAGTTGCAAAATGTTACAAATCAAATTTCAGATGTATTTACAGATTCAAAAAATAAAAAAAAATCACATATACCTACTGAAAATGTCTCAGCAAGGGTTGATGTTCCTGAAGGATAATTAGATAAGGTAAATGAAATTAAGCCATGCTCGAAGTGTGGTTGACCAATTGGTGTGAAAGACTTAGCTCCAAGGAAAAGGAGAATACAAATGAAGCTTCAAAATAGAAGTGGCTTTCTTGAATAAACTATTATCGAAAACCAGACAGTAAAAATTAATCGATTGGAAACTGATGAAATTACTCCCGAAGAAGAATATGTACCAACAAATAAGGAAATATAAAATTCCCCCGAAGAGGAACAAAATGATCATGTTGATTTACAAAGTACAGAAATTTTAATCTCCCCAGATGAAACTCATGAACGAATCTCAATAGATTATGTTGGTTCTAAGAAATTCTTGGATTGAATAAATAATAACATTGATGATAAATTTGCATTCGTTGTCGCTCTTGATATTATGAATAAACCAACAACAGTGGAAGAATGCCGACGTAGAAAAGATTGGCTAAAATGGAAAGAAACGATTCAAGCAGAACTAAATTCGTTTGAAAAACGTGAAGTGTTTGGATTGGTTGTCCTGACGCCTGAAGACGTCAAACCTGTCGAGTATAAATGAGTTTTTGTTAGAAAACGAACTGAGAAAAATGAGATTGTAAGATATAAAGCACAACTCGTAGCACAAGGTTTCTTGCAGAGACCATGTATTAACTATGAGAAGACTTATTCCTCGGTGATGACTGCGATCACATTTCGATTTTTTATTAGTTTGGCAACCTCATAAGGGCTTGATATGCATCTTATGGATGTAGTAACAGCATACCTGTATTGATCTATTGGTACCGATATATATATATATATATATATATATATATATATATATATATATATATATATATCTATATATGTGTGAAAATCCCTGAAGTATATAAAATGAATGAAAATTTAAAATTTAGAAGCTTGTATTCAACTAAGCTACAAAGATCCTTATACGGGTTAAAACAATCTGGACGCATGTGGTACAACCGCTTAAGTGAGTATTTATTGAAAGAGAGATATGTAAATAATCAAATTTGCCCATGTGTGTTCATTAAAAAAATCAGAAAATGGATTTACTATCATTACGGTAGATGTTGATGATTTAAATCTCATTGGCAATCTTGAAGAACTCACAAAAATTACATCTTATTTTAAAAAATGAATTTGAAATGAAAGATCTTGGTAAAACAAAATTTTATCTCGGTCTACAGATCGAGCATCTACCAAACGGAATATTTATTCATCAATCAACTTATACGGAAAAATTCTTAAAGCGTTTTTATATGGATAAAGCTTATCCATTAAGCACTCCAATGGTTGTTCGATCACTTGATATAGACAAAGATCCATTTCGTCCAAAAGTAGATGGTGAAGCTTCTTGGTCCTAAAGTACCATATTTAAATGTAATTGGAGCACTTATGTACCTTGCAAATTGTACAAGGCCTAACATTGCATTTGCAGTCAATTTACTAGCAAGGTATAGTTCTGCACCAACGAGAAGATATTGGAATGGTGTTAAGCATGTATTGTGATATCTTTGTGGAACGATTGATATGGGGTTATTTTACTCAAAGGGAACAAAATCACAATTATCCAGATATGCGGATGCTGGATACCTTTCTAATCCATATAAAGCCCGATTACAAACATGATATTTATTTACCTATGGAAGTATTGCTATCTCATGAAGATCTGTTAAACAAACAATGGTTGACACTTCCTCAAACCATTCGGAGATATTGGCAATTCATGAAGCTAACAAGGAGTCTATTTGGTTAAGATCCATGATACAACATATTCGGGAAACATGTGAATTATCTTCAATAAAAAAATAGTCCCACAATATTATATGAAGATAATGATTCTTGCATTACATTGATTAAAGGAGACTATATTAAAGGTGATCGAACTAAGCACATTTCACCAAAAAAAATTCTATACACATGAGCCGTAAAAGAATAGTGAAATAGATATTCAAAAAATATGCTCAAGTGAAAATCTTGTAGATTTATTTACAAAAGCATTGTCAACCGCAACATTCACAAAGTTAGTGCATAATATTGGGATTCGACAATTAAAAAGTATTTCTCAAACAATTGAGACAACAACATCAAAATGAGTGTATTGACGAGGGGGAGTAATTGTTTTGGAGGAAAATTTAAACTATATACTGTACTTTTTTTTATCCCACAAGGTTTTTCTCAGTAAGGTTTTAATGAGACAATTGTTATCACCTCTAATATTATTTTTCAATTATATATGAATAATATACTCTTTTTCCTTAATTAGTATTTTTTCCTACAGGGTTTTTACTAGTAAAGGTTTTAACAATGCATATTCTATGTAAAATGGACATTCAATGAGGAGTGTAATGAAAATACAATATAAGTGAATGTTCAACCAATATTATAATGTAACTTATGATTACTCACCTTCCACAATTCATTCTCAATTATGGTACCGTTTATTCTCATGTTTATGGCACCATTTATTCTCATGTTTATTGCTAATATATTTTCATCTTTGTAACTACTATACTGTGAGCCTATAAAAAAAGAGGACTCACTAAGTTGTAAATACCACTGAGAAGTTAATAAAATATCATATTTATATGTTATCTATCTCTTGATTTCTTTTTGTGTTATTGTGTTATTACTATTGACTTCATTTTAACCTAATAATATTGCTTTTTTTGATAAAAAAATTTGTTTAGATGGATAAGTGTGATATAAATATACTCACAATTATGTACCTACTAGAGAAAAACTATATGTAATACCATCCCTTTTCATTGTTCAACATTTTCTTAACAAAAATATTTTCCAAATTTGTTATTGAATTAAATAACAAAATTAATTAAAAAAATAAAATAAAAATTCTTTTACAAAAAAATATCAATAGAAGGCAAGCTCCTCCCTCATCACCTCCCTATAGCAACCGTTAGATGAAGCCGTTGGCTCTTCATCGCGTTGATGAAAGAGGAACGGATCTCCTTCAGCATTGGAGGAGACGAGATACGTCTAGCTTGGAGGCGAGAATCGCCTCCTACGTCTAGTGATCGCCTCCATCGCCAGAGGAGGACCGACCTCCTAGGAATGGCAGCTCAACCCGGTCGGACCGGGTACCCGGCCTTACCCGGGCCGGAAATCCAGGGTAAAACCCGGACTCTTTTTATCCGGCACCAGGTAAAGGTTGTCCGGGTACCCTGGCCGATTGTGTTCCGATCCGGGTCCGGGTATATCCGGAAACCCGGTCGGGTACTTTTAATTTTTTATATTAAAAAAACCTAATTTTAACATAAAAAATTAAAAGATTTTTATTAAACTGCAAACCTCCTGTTCTCTCTCTACCAATCTCCACCATCGAACCGTTTTCACCGGACCACCGCCTACAAGTCCCTCTTCCACCGCCGTCGAGAACCTCTTCTGTCTTCCGTCGTCGACCCTCTTCCCAGGTTTGTCTTCTCGATCTCTTCTTTGTATTTCGTCTTCTTTCTTTCATTTTTTTTGAAATTTCGATCTCTTCCTAGTATTTAGTTTCTGCTCTATAGAATATGAACTAAATAGAATCTCAGTGATAACAGTGACGATTGTTGCGGCCTTTCTCTTCTGGGCATATTTTGTTGGAGCTTCTGAGACAAACCCAGAAGCTGCTTTTGTGAAAAAAACCATCTCTTCCCACAAGATCGTCATCTTCTCCAAGTCTTTTTGCCATTACGACTTTTTCTCTCTATTCATTTTCTGATTCATATTTATAAACTGTTCAATAATTTCTTTTGAGATCTGAATTTTATTCCATGGTTTTGCTAGTTGTTTGATATTGGTAGGTGCGTACTTATGTTTGCATTTCTCATAAATGCATATCTAATTTGCAGAAGAAAAAAAATAGTTGTTTTCACTTAGATTATTGATAAATATCTATAGAAGATGCCATTGAAAATTCAAATTGACATGACTAAAAAATTTATACTTCATCAATAAAAATTACATTGAACCAATATGCGATAATGGGATGTATCAATTAATCTGCAAGTATTGGTTTGTTGCATATATCAATTACAATAACATTAATAGATTGATTTCTTTTGAATAAGATGATTGCTGTATCATCTGGAAATGTCGAATAAGAGTCATTTCGAATGAGACTAGAGTTTGATGTGTTTTATTTGAGAAATTTCGTATACAAATGAACTATAATATTATTCAAGTCATTGAATATGTGGAATTTAAATGAATTTCATGCATAACATTATTGTAATTATATTGAATTTAAAAGGATGATATAGATAGTATGTATTATGATTATGGTTATATTATCTACGTTGGCAAGGTGTTTGATGTAATGCCCAAATAAGATATTGGTAGTACAAATGATAGAAATTAAATGAATTGTATACAAGCTTTTAGTGTGTGATTGACTAAGATGTAGTCACAAGATGTGTTGTTGTGTGAGCAGGATTTATAAGTCACGGCTTGATGTGTTTTGAGTGAGGCAAACTAGTGTGGGTTGCCATTAATTGAAAGCTAGGTATGAGTGATTTGGCTTTTGTGAATTAAAATGAATGAGATTTTGGGTCTTTGATGAATATTGCAGCTCCAAAGGTGTGCACGTCCAGTCGAGACATTGGTAAGATTAATTGAAGCAATACTTTGTAATTTTAGTATTGTTTTGGGATTTATTTGAAAGGAGTGATTTCCTGGATATTGAATTTTCTCAACTGTTGACTTAGAGTAAAGTTGTTATATGAGGATGAATTACAAAGGTTGAAAAGCATGTGATATAATGTCTGGATAAGATTAATTAGAATTATTTATAATTTTACGTCATTATTGATCTTGAAAGAAATTGATGTTAGAAAATTTAATCTTGATTTATATATTATGATTTATGATACTTATGGAATTATGAATATACATATTTGTCAAATACAACTTAAACAAATCTTGTTTGATTCCAAAATGGCCTTAATTTCCATGGTATGGGATAGTTGCAACATTCTCATGCCAAATAGGATGAGATATTACCCATGTTTAGTGGTGCTTGTTATTCTTCTCATACCAAATAGGATGAGATAGTATTGGTTTTTTGTTTTTTTGTTATTTACAATCGTTAGTACAATACCCACACAAGCAATCGTTACTCATGAGAGGCCCCTTTTATATATATTCTGTATGTTATAGTAATTAAGGGTCACACACAAATAACAGATGCATGAAAGTACATATTTATTTTCTAGATATGTGAATACAACAAACTTCCTTTATGTGGAAATGGAATGCTTCCTCTACTGCGACAATAAAATCATTATAACTTGTTGAAATTGCTTTGCATTTCTATTCTTTTTAATGTTCATGCCGAGAGTCCTATTTTTTAATTTTCTATTGAGTGTTGCATTGTTGCTTAGCTATTACCATATGATATAGTTTTTGTATACTAACGTTTTAATTAAATTTTACAGGTTGAAATGTCTTCATCATAACCAAATATGGATTTTGATAGTAATAATCCATTGAACACTCAAAGTCAAGCTCCAAGTTAAGCTCCAAGTTATGACATTAATCTTGTTGATATAGATGACACCGAGTGTGAAAGTGGAAAGCAAACTAATCGAGCGAATCAGAGTACCAAAAGAAGTAGTTCGGGAAGACCAAAACAAACCTCTGAAGCTTGGAACCATTTTAAGAGAGAGATTATAAATGGGGAAGTAAAGGCAATATGTCATCATTGTGGTAAAGATCTAGCCGGACATCACAGGCAGGGGACTTCACATTTGCTCAACCACGTAACTTCCTGGCTTAAAAAAATTGGTGGCAAGAAACAAGATGGAACTTCCCCTAAACCTAATTTTGGGTCAGTGGATAATGATATTCTACGACAAAAAATCACAAAAATGATAATCATGCATGAGTTTCCCTTGAGTTTTGTGGACTATGATGGGTTTAGAGATGTTTTGGGCTTTTTAGATCCAGACTTTAATGGTATGAGTAGAAATACACTCAAAAGTGAAGTTATGAAGTTATGAAGTTGTATGAAGTAGAGAAGAGTAGAACGATGGTGATGTTGGATGAAAATACAAGTCGAATTGCTCTTACAACTGATATGTGGACAAGTAACCAGAAGAAAGGTTATATGGTTGTCAAGGCACATTTCATTGACAACACGTGGAAGTTGCGTAGTCGGATCTTAAGGTACTATTTATGAACTTATTTTACTTTTAAATAATCATATTGGTGAGCTTTATTTGATTTTATGTTTTAATTGAATTTTATTTTCATTGGATTTAATTAGATTCATATATGTGCCTGCACCACACTATGCGAGTACACTTGCCGATGAATTGTGGAATTGTCTGTTGGATTGGAATGTGGATGGGAAGTTGTTTGCGTTGACTGTAGATAATTGTACTGTCAATGATTCTATGATTAAAAATTATTTGTTGCCAAAGTTTTCTATTGGTTCATTGTTGTTAGGTGGAAAATTGTTTCATATGAGATGCTCCGCTCATATTTTAAATTTGATAGTTAAGGATGGGTTAGATGTGATTGGTGATGGAATTGAAAAAGTTAGAGAAACGGTAACTTATTGGTCACAATCAAGTAGGAGGTTGGAGCTTTTAGAGGATACCGCCATACGTCAATTAAAAATGAAGTCTCCTAAGAAGTTAATGCTTGATTGTAAAACTAGGTGGAATTCAACATATATGATGCTTGAGGTTGCTTTGATGTACAAAGATGTTTTTATTCGTTTACAGCAACGTGATAGTTAATATAAGAATCTACCTAGTGAATCAGAGTGGGAGTTGGCAAAAGTGATGTGTGAGCATTTAAAGTCCTTTATAAATTGACCAATTTGTTTTCTGGAACTAAATACCCAACAACTAACCTTTTCTTTCCTATGATTTGTGAAATTAAATTGTCATTGAAATCTTGGATTGATTCAAAGGTTGAGGTTATTAGATTGATGGCAATAAATATGACTCCTAAGTTTGAAAAATATTGGGATAAAATTCATGGGGTTATAGTCGTGGCGGTTGTGTTAGATCCTAGATATAAAATGGATTTGATAGATTACTTTTTCCCTAAGATGTATGGGATTGATTGTGAACTTGAAACTCAAAGGATATTTGAACTCTGTAATGATTTGGTTAGTAAGTGTCAAGCAAAGGAGAATGGAGGTTTGGGTGAAGGCATTGATGAGTTTGGTGTAGGTTCTAGTTTTACATCTAGTTCATCTTCTTCTTTTATGTGGGATGTGAAGGGCTTTGAATCTTATAAGAGGAGATATGGTCGTCAACGTAAATTGACATATGAACCAGAGTCTTATTTGGAGCAAGAAGAAATATCAATGTCCGAAGAATTTGATATTTTGTTATGGTGGAAGATGCAAAAAGGTAGATATCCTATATTGTCAAAGATTGCTCGAGATGTTTTGGCAATTCCTGTATCCACAGTTGCTTCTGAGTCGGCATTCAGTACCTGTGGTAGGACTTTAAGTTCACATCGCAGCAGACTCCATCCACGTACAGTTGAGGCGTTGATGTGCACCCAAAACTGGATATGGGCTAAAAGACGAGGTAAAAAATCACTTCAATTTATATTTATCTCATAATATAGTTTTATTTTGTTCTCTTTTTAATTGTTTCAATTGATATTTTTTTTGTTAGGTCTTGTTCCCGAAGATGTGAGAGGAGAAGTGATGGATGAAGATGATGATGAATAGCCATGGACTATAAAAGTGGTTATCAAGTGAAATTTTGATATTATTATTTTTTGTTATTTTGTTCTCTTTTACTATTGTTTAATTGTTTTCCTTTCAATTTTGCATGCATAGGACAAGTTATAAAAGGATGAGATGTTGGGGTAAATGGTACTTATCAGAATAATTCTAGAGTTAACTTGATTTTGATTGTTCATATTTTACATTTATCTTAAATATATTTACATTCGTGGCTGGTGTTCGATGTGGAATTGGTTGATGCTCGTTGTAACATTTACATTGCTACAATATTGTTTCAGTTAAATATATGAATTTTCTTGTTAATGAAATCACATATTGGCATGTTTTTTTAATAGAAATTGCAACACAACTTCTTCTAAGAGATCATCTACCTTAGAATATTTTGAAAACCAATGTTGGTTTTTTAGAGAATAGCATCCGGGTATCAAAAACCATGTCTCAGAGCAATTTTAAATTTGATCCAACTTAAATTGAACCGCAAACTGTCATACAAGCACATGACTAATAATGGATACCATAATATATACTAACAAGTAACAATAATATAGGTAAAATTAATGTTTATACACATTTTAGCCGTCCTTATCAAATATTATGCGAAAGGAATCTCTCTGTCTCTCGGATGCCCGGCCAGGTCTTTCCGGGTCGGGTGTCCGGATTATAACATCTAGGTTTTTTTCGGGTGGATACCCGGCCTTACAAAACCCGGATACCCAGCCCGGACCCGATTTTTTGCCATCCCTACGACCTCCTTTTCAACGATTTCTATGTCACCACTTTGCCGATAGTCAACTACCACCAAAAGCCACCATGTCACCACTACATATATATTTTGAATTTTAAAATTTTTCAGAATTTAAAATTATTATCATTAAACATAAGGGCATTATTATCTTGTTCATAGGATATTATGGATATTCTCAATGTAAGGGATTAGCTTTTCCAATAATCACTTTCAAAATCAACCCCTTACCAACTCAATATCTGATCATTGGAGAAACATATAAGAGTATCTCCAATACAAATATGTATTTTTTAGTTTCCAAATGGTGTCACATCAACATTTCTATTTATTATGAGCCCACTTTAAAAAAAAATAGAGAAATACATATTCACACCTCCAATACAGTAATATAAAATCAAATATACGTCCATTTTATGACCAATCATAATAAAACAATTATTACATTCTCTCTCTTCTTTTATTTTACAACTAAAAAAGCTTTAATATTATTGGTTGAATGAGCTAGAAATCCTAATCAGCATTTCTAAAAGAGTTACTACAATTAGAAACTTAACTCTATAATTTCTAGCTTTTTATTTACCACATTATCTCCATATTGAAGTTAGATAATTATATTGAAGATGGTTTTTCTAACTTTTTAATTATCTATCATGTGACAATCAATTTTCTCTAAATACATATTTATATTGGAGATGCTCTAATTCAACAAGCGGGCGTTGAGAGATTTACCAAACACATTTCTCAATCAGAAACAATCTCAAACGCACCCTTCTCTGTATGCTTTCATTACAGCACACGACAAAATAACTCAGCCTCCGCTCAAGAATGTATCATCATGAAACAATATCAAACTAACTGTTGATTGAAAAAACAGATACTCTGACCTCGGAAATGCGCATAACTAGTTCACGACTGAACATGGGATCATGATCAAATATACCAACTACTCATATATGATCAAAATGGCAGAAGAAAATTCTGCATATCTTTTAACATAAGTGTGCCGATAAACACAGAAAACAAACAGATGAATAAAATGTCTAACATTGTTCTCATCATAATTCACTTAGCCCAGACCCCAGCAATCCACTTCTCATATATTGAACTTCTGAGGAACAGTATCAAAGTCATCAAAATCAAATCTCTGTCGCTCTCTCCCAGCCTGAACATGCAAAATTGTTTGTTAGCAAATCAAAGATTAAAAAACAAAGTTGACAGATATCTTTAAGAATTGAAACTTAGCTGCTCACCTTTGCTAGATACAAAGGATCACACGATAAAAGTTCATCCATACCAGTCAGTTTCTTTGACAGAGCCATTATCCTGGAATATGATTTAACAAAGCAATAACTAACAGTAAACAACTTGAGTTTTATAAGACCCGAGCATGACAACCACTGTTCTTTGATGTCACCATGAACACTGACTTTAAGTTCAATAATATTTATTGCAAAACCATTTACTCAACAATAAAGGAAATTTTAGCAACGCAAACATATGTAATGCTCGTTATAAACTAAACTACAGGGCAACTAATCAGATTTTCCTTTGATAATGATAAATTTCCACGACTCAATCATGAGTTTCCGACATAATTATCAATGATATTCATACCTCTGGATGGATGAGTCAATGTGCTCAATCATCTCACACGTTTTATATTGTTCGGGATCCTCCAAGAATCTAACCATTCCATCCTTCTGGTTGATTGTTGCATAAATCTGACCATCTTGTATCTGAAATTTGACAAAAACTTGTTAAATATACAGCATATAATATAGAAGTGCAACATTAATGACACAGCACTGGCACTTCAAAATTACCATTTGAAGCACATGCATTTCTGCCTCCTTCGGGCTATTTAGTTGCACTGTGTTGGCAATATCTTGAAGGGAGAGAGTTAAATATGTTTGGGTCAATCTCTGGATATTTCGCTTATACATGGATGATATGACCTGCTTCACCAATCCAAGATTGTTGTCCTGGAAAAAGCCCAAAAGCTCAGAATAACCTCAGGAAGCCAACTATGGCTAACATTTTAAGAAAAGAAAAATGAAAGATAGAAAACTCACACTTTCAAATTTCTCCCTATTTACCCGAACATACGTCTCTAATTCTGCAACTTTTCCAGAGTTGTAATTATTGGCCAATTCGATGTAGAACTGTTGAAACAAGTATTGAACTTAAGTATGAAAGCAGATAAACAAACGCTATATTCCATTCCATCAAATTGATAAACCCCAAGAACTAAATGTATAAATATCTTGATAATTGGTCAAACAACAAAAATGTTGAATATTCCAATACAACATTTGATTGAATTAGTCTTCTAAAAAAACAAGAGAATACATATTTACAGCACCAAAGTGATGAACAACATTGGATGTGTATATATTCGATAAGTTCAACTTCTATTCACTTAATAAAAAATCACATGGTATGATAAAGGTGTTAAAGAGACCTTTTAGCAGAATACAGCATCCAGAAGTATTATTAGCCTGGCCTTCCAACTAATCCATAGCTATCTGATGTTTCCTATCCATTAGAGATTTTTTTAAACCCTTAATCACAGAACTTGCTCTTTTTAAAACTTTATCTTCCGGAAAGGCAGAAAACCAGGCTCCATATCACATGGTCTTCACTCAAATCATAAAGATGATGAAGTATATGGTGATGATAAAGTATATGGTTATCTCCTAGTAGTGGTGTAAAAGTGGGCCGGCCGGTGACAGGCCGGTCCGGCCGGCCCAGGGAGTTCACGGGCCGTTCTTGGAACGGCTCGAGGGCCAGGCCTCGTGCCGGGCCTCTGGGAGGAGGCCCGCCTGGCACGCCAATCCGGCGTGCCAGACCTGTCGGACCGGCCCGGCGGACCGGTCCGTCGGTCCGTTCGGGCAATTTTTTATTTTTTTTTTTTTTTTCAAAAAGCCTCCAACGGCTGGAATTGATTTCTAGCCGTTGGAGGAAATTAAAATTACCAAAACCCCCCTACAATCTTTTAAATTACATTTTGACCCACAAATCAAATTTTTCTATAAATACTTCCATCCATTTCATTTTCCATTAACTCTCTCTATCATTCTTTCAATATCTCATTCTCTCAAATCTCAATCTCTAATATATCCTCCAATTCTCTAAACTTTTTCATTCATTTTGGTTATTACTCTCTCTACAAAATTCTCTACGTTTTCCACCAACACACCAAATTTTAAAGGTACAATTTTGTTATTACTTTTGGTCTAACATATTCTCATAGTAAATTTATATGTTTATGTTTAGATTTGAGTTACTTAATGAAAACATTATCTATTTAGTTAGTTAGTTTATCAATTTTTGGGCTTTAATGTTAAATTATTTGTTTAGTTTATTAAGATTTTTAAGTTTAGTAGTAATTTTAATATTTGTTATTAATAAATTTAGAAAGTTAATTTGTATTACTGAAATTACTTTTTGTAATAAGTAAATGATGAATGTTAAGTGTAGTAATTACGTTTGATATTGTTTTTTTCATAAATTAAAATTTTTCATTTGTAGATTATGATAGTAAATTTAAGAGTAGTGGTTCAAATCATCAATTTTATGTTAGTATATTATGTTAGTAAATTTATCAATTTTATTTGTAGTAGTGAACTAGTGAATTTAAAATTTTATGTTAGTAGATTATGATTTTTTTTGTTTATTTAATTTGTTTTTTAAGTAAATAAATTATTGTAAGTGTCGTATTAGTTATAGTAATTATTGTTAGTAAATTAAGATTACTGTTAGTAAATATTGATTTTTAATTTGACTATTAACTACTATAGTGCTCATATTTTTATTCAGATAATGGATCCTAACCAGCAGCCTTATTTTCCGGACGGTTTGAATATGTTCAACGATGAATTTGATATTTCAGAATCGACCCATACTCAAGCGGGACCTTCTGGTTCCGGCATTACACCAACATCACGTCCCAGAAAATTAACATCAGATGTGTGGCAATGTTTCAACATAGTTCAAATGACACTCCCAAACGGGGCGTCTGGCCTCAGAGCTAAATGTAAGTTTTGCCATAAGAATTATGCTACAAGTACGGGGGGAACCGGAAATTTGAGACGGCATATGCACAAATGTATGCCTGCACATGGACAGGTAGATACTACAACCCAGACACAGCTTCAAAGGCACCCAGAAGGGTCCGTTACGACGTGGCAGTTCGACGCCATGCACGCTAGAGAGTGCTTGGCACGATACATTGCACAAACTGATCAACCGATCAATATTGGTGAGAGTCCATTTTATAAAGAATTAATCACATCTGCATATAACCCCCAATATGAACCTGTTTCTAGAACCACCACTAGAAATGATTTGATACGATTGTTTGAAACCGAAAGGGATGACTTAGTTGCTGAAATACAGCATTTAAGTCTCTGTTGCATTAACTTCTGATATTTGGAATGCATGTTCCAAACAGGACTATTTATGTGTCACGGGACACTATTTAGATTCTGATTGGAGGATAACAAAAAGAATTTTTGGTTTTCGTCCTATGGATTTTGCACATACCGCAGAAAACATTTTTAATGTCATAATGGAAGTTTTAAAAACTTATGAAATCACGCATCGCATTCTTTCAATCACATTTGATAATGCATCTGCAAATACTAGCTCTATTGCATTGTTTGTTGCAAGAAATATCCCGCAAGATAGAGGTTATTTCTTCCATCAACGGTGTGCATGCCATATTATAAATTTAGTTGTACAGACTGGTTTAAAGCAGGTAAGCGACCAAATAGATCGTATCAGAGATGCCATTTCTTGGATTTGCAGTTCTAATCCTAGATTCAATGAATTCAAGAGACATTGTAAATTAAACGGTCTCAAACCCTGACGATTCCAAACTGATATGCCGGTAAGGTGGAACTCTACTTATTTAATGTTGCAAAATTGTTTGAAATATGATACAACCATTACATGTTTTTATAACATGAAATTGACCGAAACAGGACAACTTAGTCCAAAATTACATTCCACAGACGATTGGTATGTGGCAAAGATTTTTGTTCAATTTTTAAAGATATTTTACAATGCCACTGTAACTCTTTTCGGGGTATATTACCCCACATCTTCCCAGGCAATCCATCAGATAGTGGAAATGTCTGAACTGTTAAACAGTTATAGAGAAGATGAACATCTAGGCGCTGCAGTTGTTGTCATGGAGACAAAGTTGAAAAAATATTGGGCTAACATTCCCTTACTTTATGCCTTAAGTGCTATAATAGATCCCAGGGTTAAATTATCTGGTTTAGAAGTTTTGCTTGAGTTTATTGGTATTAATTTGTCAATAGATTATTCAGAACAAATTACTGACATTCGAACCAAGTTGTTCGAGATTTTTCATATTTATGAGACTAGGTTTGGCAACATTGACATCCCTCAATCAACACGACCGGAGACAGAGCCGAAGCAAACAAGTTGGAGCCTTCTGAAACGAAGAAAAAAAGACAAATCAACAAGTACTTCTTCAGGGCAAAGATCTAGCCCATCTTCTTGTACCGAACTTATTAGGTACCTTGAAGCACAGTTCGATGCTGTTGAAGACAAGGAAGAGTTTGATTTGTTGTTATGGTGGAAGACCTATACGTACAGGTATCCAGTTCTGTCACACTTAGCACGTGACGTACTGGTTATTCCAGTGTCAACGGTGTCTTCAGAACAAGCTTTCAGCACCAGTGGACGCATAATTGAACCAAGAAGAAGCTGTTTGTCTCCAGAGATGGTGGAGGTATTAACATGCCTTCGGGATTGGGAGCATGCTAAAAAAAGGTTACAAAATCTAACTGTAGATAAAGAACTTAATCTAAATTTCGACAATCTATATATTGATGACCCTTCAGGTAGTGGTCAGGGCCAGAACTAGGTTATACTTTTACATATGTATTTATTATTTACTTGTAAGTTGTAAAACGGTTGCACTCTTTTTCCCTTACCAAGTTTTTATCCCACTGGATTTTTCTTGGTAAGGTTTTTAATGAGGCAATCATGTAGATATGTATTACTGAATTCCATAAGTGAAAAATAAATAAATAATTAAAAAATTGTTCGTTCTCTTTATTCATTTCAAATCCTAATAATTGTTCGTTCTCTTCATTCATTTTAAATTCTAAACCCTTAACCATAAACTATAAATCCTAAACCCTATACCCTAAATCCAAAAAAACGTTATTTGGAAAAAAAATTGGACCAAAAAACTAACCCGCCGGACCAGGCCCGTTAGGCCTGGCCCGGCCGGCCCGCCAGAGTGGCCTGGCGGGCTGGCCTGGCACGGCACGCAGGCACGGCCCGCCTGAGGCAGGCCGGCGTGCCGTGCCGGGCCTGCTTCTCTGGGAACAGGTCGCCGGCAGGCCCGACTCGGCCTGTTTCCAGAAATGGACTGGCCAGGCCGTCCCTAATGGGCCGGGCCAGTCCATTTTTACACCTTTATCTCCTAGTAATAATACCAAACAATGAAGAATTTCAAAACCATAGTGACTTTTTCACTTGTTCTATAAAAAAGATACAAGCTTTATTTAAATTTGGTTAGAAGAGAAATGCATGGGAAATAAATAATCCCATATGTATTCTTGTCAAAGGTCTATCAGACCATGCAGATTTAAAAGGATAATCATTAAGACATCTAATAAAAAAAGTTTAATGTATATAAAACTATAAAAGTAAGCTTTTCATTAAACCAATCATGAAGTTGGTAGTGATCAGGCATGTACGAAGTGGAAAACTCAAAATGGCATGCATCATGTGCCAACTAACAGAAAAAGAAAAATTATCTTCCAGTATTATTGTTAAGGAATATTCTAATCAGTGCTTTTACATTTTGAACTCAACCAAGTCAAATAAAGAATGCAGGAAATGAAAAAACTAACGCCGCTCAATTGCAGCTTTACCTGACAGAAGTTCTTTAGATTCCTCTGAGCTGCTGAAGAAGTGTACTTAGGGAGATTGGTAGAGAACTGTTGCCAAAAAAACAGAACAGATAACTGGATGTGTCTCAAAAGGTAGTTGCAACAAAGAAAGTTAAAGAATGAACTTGCCCTTGACATCTCACAGATTACTTTCACAAATTACGAGTTTAGCAAATTACTTTTGGTCAAGTTATTTTTTAATATCCTTCTCCAAGGCACAGTTCAGAGAAATGTCAAGAGTGAAGGAAAGAATATATCAAACCTGTCCATGGTGAATAAGGGAAACCAATATATATTTTTTGTAAGCTTCACAAGCAATAGCATTGATACTAGACATAGGAGCAGTCACAACCTAGAAAATAAATGCAGTTAGGATTTCTTATATCAAATTGTCATTATGTTTATTCGTAATCAATGATGTATGAATTGCGCTTTAAATAAATTACACACATTGTGTAGAAGCTCCAAAGCTTTCTGAAAACGCTTTTGTCCAATGAATATCATCCCACTGTCACAATGCCAAATGTAAAACACTGTCAGAAAAAAAAAATACCAGTGGATATACTGAACAAGTAAAACACTAAATCCCAAAGCATAAATATTTCTTAACATTTGATTAGAAAAAACGAGAGTTTGCCGTGAAAGAGTAAATAATTCATGATGAAAAATGGAAGCTACAAAAGAAATTACAAGTGTCAAATGACATAAAAAAGAAGACTGAAGACGATAAGCATCTCATTGTAATGAAAATTAAAAGTGTAGAAGTAAAAGAAAAGGAACATTAAGCAGTAAAACAGCAAATGCAACCCACCCATAATAACAATAGAGAAAAAAGTCCCTCGGTTGATTAACCTCATAGATGTCATCCTCCAAGACTGAAAGACCAGTTTTATAGCACTTTGACAATAAACAAAGTTGAAGAAACTCCGGATGTAAAGCAGTCAGGTGCTCAGTTGAGGCCTGAATCTTGTGAATAGCTGTCAGCAACGGACCCACACCTCTAATGGGTACTTCAAGCAGCATCACTTGTTCCTTAAACCTCCTACAAACGGTTATGACTGCAAACGGACACACACACACACACAAAACAAAGGTCATTACTGTATTACCCAACAACATTCTATACAAAAATGCCATGAAAACCAATTTAAGTTAAAATTTGCATACACTTCTCAGGCGCCAAACGAATCTGCTCTGCAACACAAGAAGTTATAAATCTGGCAATGATTGGAACCAGTGTATTGGCTCGCTCTTTTGTAACCGTAACATACACGCAAGGCTCTCTGTCACCAAAAATAACAAGCAATCAAAACTCAATTTTTCCAAAACCCAAATCACAGTTAAAAAAATTTAAAAATCATACCATACCCTTAAGTGATAATCGCAACAACAAACCACGATTATATATTCAAACGAAATAAATTTGAAACAAGAACCACGAAAAATTAACAGTTTATCCCTTCAAATTTAACAATTTATCCCTTAAAATTTTTAACAATTTATCGCTTAAAATTTAACAAATTGTTAAACCAAACGGATGCAACAACTTGACCATCAACAGAAACCCATGTCGAAAGCTTAAAAAAAATCGCTTTCTCGGAAAACAAACAATTGGGTATTTGCAAAACAAGATATAAAACATGTAAAGGCATAAAAAAAATAGAATCCTGATATAACATACAAAAACCATAATGAAAAGGAAAAAAAAAAAAGGAACGAGGAAATTACAAAAAATAAAGGTAACCGAGAGAGTGTTTGGAGGGGTCGAGCTGGTCGAGAAAGGGCAACAACCGAGGTGTCTCAGAGCGGAGCGAGTCATCGGCTGCTTTCAAGAAATTGTGAAGGACTGATATATCAGAAGCGCTGCTTGACAACCCTTGGATTTGGGTCACCAGATTTTCAACCGATTGCATGCTTTTTGATCGATGAGGTGAACTGTGAACAGTCCGGAGAACCAAGAGTTAGTGAGCCCTGTCAAGTTCCGAATCGGGTTTGAATTTGATCGCGTACGTGGCTTTCTTTATAAATAGGTGAATTATCGACTCGGCGTTAACTCAGTCGTATCCTTTGTATGTAAGTTTTGAGTGCACTCGGTGTTGGAATGGCCCAAGTAAAATATCCATTAAGTCCCTTTTTCCAAATATACCCAATACTCTATAAAGTTCCAAAATTTGTAATCTTTGCGCTCTTTGACTCCCCAAAATGTTTGTTTGCCTTGGTATAATTTGATTTGTGCAGTGTTTGTATCAATAGAATCCATTATTTTATGATGTGTTTACAGTAATCACAGCATATTACAGGCCAGTTTGTCACGTCATTTAAACTATGTAGTATTTGTATTCATTAAAATCTATTTAGAAAATCATACTACAATTCATAACTTGTTAAATTATCTCAAATTGATGTTTAGTTGTGATATTAAACCACTAAAGTTTCCTTTCAAAAATACCACTATTTAAAAAATACCACTAAATTCTATCTATGCTATAGGGGTCAAAGATTAAATAGCATTTTTTGGAGGTGGTATTTCAACATTGTCACTCCTTTAATAACTTATGTTTAAAATGCACCTATTATGGTGAACGGACAAAAATGTCCTCAATAGTTGTTCCATCAGAGTCTTTCATTCATTTTTTACAATAAGAATTTTGGAATAGAGAGAGAAAGTCTCGTTGAAACTCAGGCGCTACGCAGACGTATTTGGGGGTCGAGCTCGTAGCTCGCGGGGGGCCAGGGGGCAGCGCCCCCGGAGCTTTTTTTTTCTGGTCAGTACTTAAAAGGCTCGAAACCTTTACTAAAAAACTTACTCGATTTAACTAAACCAATTTTTGATCTGTTGTGTGTTGATAAAAGCTCGAAATCTTTCCAAAAAAGCTGGAAAATAGTCAAAAAAATAAAAGCTTAAACCAATAAAAAAAAAGCTCGAACCAAGAGAAAAAAACTCGGACTAATATAAAAAAAGCTCGAAATCTTTCAAAAAAAACTCAGAAATAGTCAAAAAAATAAAAGCTCGAACCAATACAAAAAAAACTCGAACGAATACAAAAAAAACTCTGACCAATACAAAAAAAGCTCGAATTAATGGAAAACAAGCTCGGACCAAAACAAAAAAGCTCGGACAAATACAAAACAAGCTCGAACTAATGGAAAAAAAGGTCGGACCAATACAAAAAAGCTCGGGACCAATACAAAAAAAGCTCGAACTAATAGAAAAAAGCTCGGACCAATACAAAAAAGGCTCGAACCAATACAAAAAAAAATCGAATTCTTTCTAAAAATTCTCGCAAATAATTAAAAAAAATCGCTCGGAATAATAAAAAAAAAGCTCAAACTATTAGAAAAAAAAGCTTGAACCAATAGAAAAAAAGCTCGGAAAAAAATGAAAAACAATGTCGGAAAATAATAAAAATAAAATCATACAAATTCTGGAAACTACATGTTCATATACGGATTGATACATTGTTAAACCAGTCACAAATGCATGAAAGAAAATAAGGAGAATTATTTTAAGATAACGTTTTTAGAAAAAGAATATAACTTTTTTTTTAAGTGTAGATGAAAGCACAAAAACAAATTTTAAGGACAATTTGGATAGTTCACCATAATATGTGTCTTTTAAACATAAGTTATTAAACTGGTAACATCATTATAACACAATAAAAAAAATGTGACATTCTTAACCATTTCCACCTATGTTATAATCTTTAATTAAGTATTTTAATTCATCGTGCACATATTATAGCATGATATCAACCATATATCACACACAACAAACGTCGTAGTTCCATGTATGAATTCCTCCTCTGCTAATTCAAATGATAATAAGGATTTTAATAAACTTTATTTGATTACTTTTACAGAAACGATAAATATTAATTTTTTTAATTTATGACTCCTACGAGTCTCCAAGATTTTTAAAAATAAATCATTTTGGTATCTAACCAAATTTTGGCAATCCACTCCGACTAAAAATGTAAAAAGACTATTTTCCCCTTAACAATCACCACCGCCCCCTACTATCAACCACCCCAAACCCAAACCAAACACACACTATCAAACCTAAAACCGAACTCAGTCGAACCCCCACCGTCAACCAGTGCCAATCTCCTCTCAGTTGAAGAGATCAAGAGGAGATCTGGGCTTGTTTTTGACGGTGGCCTCAACCCAACGAAGAAGGATTAGAGCGAGATCAAGAAAGAATAGAGAGGGATTTGGTTTGCGTTTGATTTGGGTACGCGAGGGTGGTCGTCGTGGTGTTCGTGCCGGCGAGTTTGAGCACCGATAGATGTTGGTGGGGTGGTTGGGAAGGTGAAGAAGGTGGTGGATTTGGTTATTTGGTGAAAGACGTTGAAGAATCTGAGAAGTTTTCGGTTTAAGGAGCAATTGTTTTGTAGTGCTTTTTGTGAATTCGAGCGATGTGATGTTGGTGATTTCTGGTGTAGATGGGTGTTGATTTTGTGGTTATGGGTTGTATGTTTTGTATGTGATGTTCATGAATGATTGTGGTTTGGTTGCGGTAGTGTTGATAATGGTGGCTATTTCCAAAGTTTAATTAAAAAAAAAAAATTGTTCTTTGGATTTGGAAATCCATTTTAAAATTTATTTATTTTTTGTTATTTTTAAATCATTTAAATATTTAGTGGAGGGGTAAAATAGTATTTTACCCAAATGAAGGAATACTGGAACCAGATGAAAATGATTTTAACCCAAAGATAAAACCATATAGAAACATCTACAGATCAAGCCAGAACATCAAAGAAGCAAGCGAGCAAATTCAAAGCCATAATCGTTGGAAAAGATGGGAGATTATCATGTTGTGTACAAAGACGTGGAAGGAGCGTCAACCCAATGGGACGACATACAAACAAAGTTGGGAAATTTGCCTCCAAAGCCGCCTGCCTTCAAGCCACCTTCCTTCGAACCAGCTCCGGACCAAGACTCCCTCCCTAAAGACAAATCATGGGTCGATAACAAAACCGAAGAAGAGCTTGAAGAATTGGAGGACGATCCCGATCTTGACGACGACCGCTTTCTCGAAGAGTACAGGTAACAATCTCTGTTGTTCCGTTTTTATATTTAGCTTTTCATTTTTGTTATGTTTTGTTACTTAGCATGTAATCCTATCAATTGGGATCTGTTTTATTTATCTTTTGATTTTGAAATTAATGAGCTTTTAGCTACCGGTCTATTTTTTGTATTTTATTTGATAGTTTGAGTAACTGAGTAGCTAATTTAGAATTTAAAGGATAGTTTTTAGTGAATTATTAGAATAATTCTATTTCTTTTTGTTGAATTTCACTTGTAGACAAGTAACTAGAACCGAGTGATTTAGTTGAAATTTTTCTTACCTTGAGCGGCTTGTGTTGATAGGAAAAAGAGGTTGGCTGAGATGAGAGAAGCAACCAAGCTTTCCAGGTTTGGATCAGTGATGCTGATTTCGGGATCGGATTTTGTGCGAGAGGTTTCACAGGCTCCTCCTGATGTTTGGGTTGTTGTGATACTCTACAAGGAAGGGTAATCTATTTAAGTGATTTGATACATTTGAACGTTTTTTTTTTTAACCAATTCAATTTGATTTATTGTTTTTGTTTTTCCAAATTATCTAATAGTTTTCCAGAGTGCGGGGTGCTTATGGAATGTTTGGAAGAATTGGCAAGAAAATACCCTGCAACAAAATTTGTTAAAATAATATCGACAGATTGCATTCCAAACTACCCAGATCGTAACCTTCCCACTCTACTGGTGTACAACAACAGTGCAGTGAAAGCAAATCATGTGGGTTTGCGTAGCTTTGGTCGGCGATGCACACCTGAGGGTATGTTATATATAAGCACACTTCATGGCTTTTCCTTTATTCTGATATATATTATTATTTTTTATTTATCTCATAGTGTTTTGTTGCTTTTCCTCACGAAATATTCAGTAGTCTTGAAACTAGACACAAATCACTATCATGTTATGGAAGCATATTTCTCTCTCTTCTATGCCTTTTCTAACACTTTACCTTATATTGAGTCTTTCACTTTGGCATGAAAAATTTGCAGATCATATTGGTAGAAGAATTTATCATAAGCTTTTGAATCCAAATGGTAAAAACTGGTTGGATATAATGTCTGCCAAAATGGTTGGCATGTAATGCCTTTTACTTGGCAAATTGAAATTGCACAAAACAGCATTGTTCAAAAAAACGTTATGAGGCTTACGCCTCATAACTGGTCAATGAGGCTTACGCCTCATAAGCCCGACTCGATACGCCTCATAAGCCCGCCTCAATAACGAAATCCTAAAAAACGTTATGAACTTGTTATTTTATATGATTAGTTGGTTACCATTTGAATTATGAACTTATTGCTTTAATTGTTGTTTTATATAATATGAAATTATGATCGTATTGGTTGTTTAATTGTTTTATGAATGATGAATTATAAACTTATTGATTGTTTTATGTATTTTAAGTTTTTATCTCTTCCTAATGAGGCTTACGCCTCAATACGCATTGAGGCTTACGCCTCGCCTCAGTAGAGGAAATCGCCTCAATACTGAAAACTTGTTTTAGAACACTGCAAAACAGTATTGTATCACATATTGAGTTGACAATTCCTGTTCAAAAGGACATTTAAATTTCTTTCATTGACTAGCTTAGACTTTAGTATGAACTTCTATTCATGTGGATTGTGGTCCATCCAATGTTAAAATCTTGAATTTGTTTATAAGCTCTTGTACTGTGGTTTATAAGCTATTTTGTGCATACAGCATAATGCCTATGTTGTTTCTATTCATTGTTTTTTCCTAAACCATCTACTAGGCAAAAAATATCAATTTTGACCACCAAAGTCAAAATCAGTTTTTTACTTCCCATGCCCTCGAAATTTGTATCTGCGAGCAATAAGCATATATTTTCTCTTTGAGATTTTAGTCCGCCATAGGTGTCTCAGCCTGGTGTCTATTTATGCCATCATGGAGCAGATGTTTTGGCTTAAAACTCCTTTGCAGAGTTCTCTATTTATTATTCCTATAATGTTTTTAGTGGCAATGAATGTGAACATGAATTCTGTGCTCTCCGGCCTTGTTTGTTTTGAACCTGCCTGAGTTTTGGATTAGTTTTCTTATTAATCTTGTTACATTTTATTTAGCTTTTCCCGTTGCTTTTCTGAAAAACCAGGTGTTGCATTAGTTCTCTGTCAATCAGATCCTGTACTAAATAATAGTCAGAGTGGAAGTGATCCATCAAGAAAAAATGTGATTGAAGGAGTTCGGAGGAGCTTTATTGAGAAAGTTGTGGCACAACATGAAGATGATGACGACGGTTCATCAAGTGATTAGGTTTTCAGTAATTATTGTGTTTGTTTTTTACTTGTGACGGAGCAAGCTTTGCTTAGTGGGTTCCCTGTTTTGACTGTTAATGAAAAACTTAGTTTGTTTGAATCTCTTAAACTAAGACATGTGCCAGTATTTATAAGCCATGTTAACTCTTCTACGAAAGTTTCTTTGACATTGATGTACAATTTTTGGATGCCAGTGACATTTTATTTTCAACCTGTAGCATACTAGAGGTTGTAGCCTTGTAGGTTCATTTGTTTGCTAATGATGTGACATTTTTTGTTGCATTTTTATTACCGAAATAGTGTTTGAACAGTGGGGTAACATCGTTTGATCGGTGATACAAAGAGTTTTCAGATTCTGAATCTGGAATCCGGTTGGTCAGAGTTGTGTGTAGTATTTGTTTCGAGAATGGCTTTAGATTACCAACTCTTGTGTAATAAAATCAGTTCTTGTTGCAATAACTGGCTGATAAAAAAGGCCAG
This sequence comes from Dipteronia dyeriana, assembly GCA_032871835.1. NCBI lineage: Eukaryota > Viridiplantae > Streptophyta > Magnoliopsida > Sapindales > Sapindaceae > Dipteronia > Dipteronia dyeriana. Next base: position 19,405,325 of record CM065295.1, on the reverse strand, counting down.
CATCTCATAAGATATATTTTACATTTTTACTCTTGCTTCCAAGAGCGTTTCATAAGGTTTTGAGGGATTTTAAACAATTGGCATGCTTGCATGCATGATAAGTCTATGTACTCGATTAACAAGATTAAACCATACAGAATACCTTCTATATTGACTCACTTGCCCTCTTAAAAACCTGTGGACAAATTTGAGCAACCAACCAACATTGTATTTGTTCTTTATTTTTTTATTTATAATTTTGGCCAATTAGTTAACGACCTCTTCAGTTTGTTCAAAACATGCTCATTCCTTGATTCCTTCATGTGGCCTCAGATGCTCGAGGCTGAGGGAGCGAACCAAATAAAAGAAATCTTAAGATAATAGCACAATTTACATAACTTTGGTCTTTCCTTTTAAACTTGTAATAGTCTAGAATGGATTGAATACTTGAATGCATTCTTCCCTGAAAACAAGAAAAGAGGCAGGAATGTTTGGATGCATTCTCCTAAAGTTATTAAACCAACTGTTGGCCCGGTTTAGTTCTACAGCTTCAGCAAGCAAAAGCAAGACCAATCAGTCCCCTTCTCCCGCCACGATTCAAATTTAGACAGAAAAAGGTTCAAAAACCAGGCACGACAGCCATTCTAAATATGAGACAACCTGTGCTCATACTTTTTGTTGTTACATACAAGGCAGACGATAAGGTTTCCCTATTAGACAAGCCAATAAAGCTCCAACTGCTTTTCAAGCAGTAACCTCTGCTTCAACTTCTCTCTTTTTGCCTCTTTTCACGTTAGGACCCTGTTGCTGCTGCTCCTCTTTTTTCTGAGCTCGAATCAAGGCTCGTCTGGCACGGGGCCGCATTTCTCTAACTGTTCGAGGAGGCATCACATATGGTTCAAGCGGCCGGTCACCGAATGGATGCTCATTTCCAACAAATATCCTTAGTTTTCGATCTCTATCCTGCATTCATAACAAGATTTTGTGTAAAATAAGCCAATTCTGAGAAAACAGAAAATATTAAAAGTAAAAAATATGTCAATATTTGATGCATTCACCTAAACGAGCCATTCTGTCATGCCCCAAATTCTAGGTACGTGATTCGTCCTATTTTGTCAAAATCAAAAGCAAGTAATTTTGAAAATATTCCTACTTCAAATTATAACCTCAAGAACATTCAAAAATTTCAGTATGGTTTCCCACGTTTTAGAAGCTTCCCAAAAAATTTATTCATCTGCAATTTCAATTTCCGCACTTCACAAACATTTCCCATAACAAATAGAGACTCAGTCTCCTCACAGTATCAATAGATCACTTCATATATCACAACTATCACCACAACATAACATATAGTTCCAAATCTACAAAATTTACAACACTTTGTTATATATTTATATCTGCAGCTCCATATTTAACTAATTGACTATACATCATTTAGTCAATATTTCCAGAACTTATATCATTCTCTCCGAGAAATCTAATCTAATCTTGTGATCTGATACCACTCTATCATGCCCCAAACACTAATTTTCCTCCTCTTCTGAATTTTACCAACCAAAGACTATTGCTCCAATAAAAGAAAAATGACAACATAGCTAATAACTAACTTAAAAACCCAGCAATCCTATGCTGTCCAAAATTAATTCGGCCCTAAAATTACCCTTTTAATATTTTCTTGAATGCCCACTATTTTTCATGCGCAATTTCCACTTTCAAAGAGCTACTACAAGTTCAATTTGCTTAAATTCATTCAAAACTTGCTTACCCATTCTCAAAGCATTAATTCTGAGCTCTAACGGAGATTTTGAAATCTTCATAGAGAGATCTCAGTGAAATAGTAATTGCAACAATACATTCAATTAACTCATTGTATGAGTACTTGAAAGACCAGAATATTTATGTAGAACAAGAAATAGGTTCACAATACCATCGTCCATCAACATCTACTGGATGGATTAATAACACAAATTATATGAAAACTTTATGAATCCTTAATATGTGTACTTATTACAGAATGAGCACATAGAAGATCCTTAATGTAAGAATGAACACAGGCAATGAAAACTTCAACAAAATTACAAAAGGTTTTAGAGACAGTCAAATGGATAGATGGAGATCAAAAACATACAAGCGAAAGTTAATCCACTCTATCATGAAGGCAAGTTCTGGGGGGTACATTCATTTAATATCTTGCAACATCAGTATATTTGATTTTGATTCTGCAACTCCATTTAACTAAAAGCTTAGCTTGCTGTTGTATATAGGCACATAAAATATATACACACTTAGCATATAAAACTTTTAGGAGCGAGCAAAGAAAGCAGGATGGACATGTACACCAAAAATAAATAACATCTTACCTAAATTTATTGGCATCACAGCTACTTCAAAGAAACCAATGCCTCTCGAGTAAATTCTAAATTGCATGATTGCAACCCTAATTTTATCTGGTTATACTGATTTTACTTTTTTAAAGTAATATTACATGCTTTGATCCAGAAAAGAATTCAAGTTGTGAAGATATTGACTTCAAAGATATGAAGGAAGATTGCCAGAGAATTTATTTATAACTTTCTTAAATGTATCACATCAAAATGACATAACTTCTCTAAATGAGGGTAATTTAACAGAAAGTTCATTTTTGTTCCACACCAGTTCAAGTACCTTATTTAGCACCTTCTAGCACAAAGAGTTGTGAACTACATTTACCATAAGTGTTTAGATGATGAAATCTCAAATACATGAATTTATTGACTCTGATTTGAAAGCAAAACAAATAATAAATAAAAAGCGAAATCAAGATGGAAGCTACCAAAGCACATCAGGAAAGTATGTAAAAGTGCACGAGAGAGAGAAATTTCATGTCAATATAACTTGCTTATATTATACTCACATCACGCAATTTGTTTCTTGGAAGCATACGTAGGACAGCTTTGCGAATGACTTCCGTAGGGTCCTTGGTCAACTGGTCCTTTAAACTCCTTTCCTTGAGGTGGCCTATATACCTATGGGAAATAGGTAATTCAAATTTAAGAAACAAATAAACAAGTTAAGCACTTAAGCAGAGTGATAAAAACTGAAAATTTGAAATCAAAGACATAGCCTCTTCATGTCAACAAACTTGGAAAAACTAGCTTATATTTTGTTTTTGGTTACAATTAATACCTGTACTCTTACAATTTATCTACAAGGAAATCATTTTGGATTTCAATCAAAACCGAACACTAGTCTAGTACTGATATGAAAACCAGAACATAAACATTTAAATTTCATGTTGTCAACTTTCCGATGACACATTTGGTTCACAGAAAATAACAACCAAAAACAGTAAAACTTGCCCTGTATGCCAGCGATAGAACTTATCGGTAAGTTTTCTCCCAGTAACACATACATCCTTTGCATTGAGCACAATGCACATATCCCCATCGTCACGATTAGGAGTGTATATTGGCTTATCCTTGCCTTGAACCACTGTAGCAATTTGAGATGCTAATCTACCAAGGACCTATGAAAAGGGGTGTTACCATTAGCTTTCATGTGCTTGATGACTTGAATACAATACGAAAAGATTAAAACCCATCAGGTTGAGAATACATCAAAACAACATATATAAGAAACCACTTGCTTTGTTAAAAAACAAAGCTGCCCTCTAGGCTCTAACAGCTTATTTGCACAAGGAACTACCCATCACACTCTAGATTTTTTCACCTAGACAAGCATCAGAAGTTTACAATACATACAAGTCATGACGGAAGTTTTCGTCCATGCCAACACTTACAGAAGTTTAATTTTTCCTGATAATCTATCAATACAAAGAAATAATATAAAAGAGAGCAGTACATTCCAACCTGGCCTTTAGCATCGAAAACTCTCCAACGCAGACCTTCCAGATCGATACGCCTCAAGCCAGCAAGTGCTTTCTGCATAATTAAACAAGGGTAATTTCCCGTTATCAATTGAACATCTGTGAGACTGTGAAGACTATAAAATATCAGGAAACGTGCCAACTGGCGACAGAGGCATCAGTAAACTTTGAAACGTTTGAACAAGCTCGTGTGTCATTCTCCATATTAGTAGTTAGAAAACCAACAGAACCTATATACAAATTATACCTTGAAATGCTGAAATCACAAAGTCCGCAAACACTTTCACAATAAATAAGCAAAAACACGATATGGTTAAAACTACATTCGACCAATTCAATATTTCGTTTCGAACATTTTACGAACAGTTTGAATGCATTGTAGAGGACAAGCTTAGTACGATGAGATTTAATCGATCTATGAATTATAGAAAAATAAGTAAAATAAAAAAGAAAATTGCCTTTATGTTGCCATTGAAAGACGTAGCTGCTTGGTTTGCCATTTCTCTTACTCTGTTTTCGCTTCCTTAAAATAAAAAAACATTCACCTGGGTGAAACGCCTATCAAAGTCACCATCAGCAGAAGCTATATAGAAAAAGAAAAGAAAAAAAACCCACAAAATAAAAAGAAAAAAGAGTAAGGCTGACCTGGTGTAAACCCTCAAGTAGGGTTTTTTCTCCTCCGGGGAAGACGAGAAATGTTGAAAGCTTCCTTCGCTACTTTGGAACTTCGCTTTTGGGCCCTGTTGGGCCCAATATCCTGGGCCCAAGCCCAAAATGTAACTCACTGCATATTTCAAAGTTTGAGAAAGTTACATGACTCAAACTCATAATCTTATGTGTAATTATGAACCATGCTATTATAAGCTTTTTATGATGTTAATCAAATTCAATATTACCACCACCTGTACTTCCAATATGGTTTAGATCCAGTTTAGTATTGTCGTGCTGTGAGGAAAAGTGTTTTTGAAATTGTTGTAGAGGAAATTGTTGTAGAGGAAATTGATTTTGGAATTGCTGTGGGAAGAATCAGCTGAGTGTTTGGTAAACTGATTTTCAAAAGTGCTGTGAGAACTAAATGCAATTTCAATGTGTTTGGTAAATTGAAATAAAAAGTGTTGTGCGTGTAAAATTACTAGAATAACATAGACATCTAAATGGTACTAATGTGATATATTTTACATTTTTCTTGTTTATTTGTATTTAGTGTTAAGTGTTATATAATTATGGTACTTTATTGAATTAATTTGTCTCATTTTTATTCTACTTTATTTAATTAATCAGCTTCTCTTTATTTCTTTATTTCTTTATTTTATTCTACTTTTTTTTCATTTTTTTTTACTTTATTGAATTAATTATCCCTATTTTTTTATACAGTTATGACAACATTTTTTTTCGTACAGAAATATAAATCCAATTTTTGTTGTTAAATTTCGTTAAAGGCAAGGACAAAGTTGGAAAGTTAGTACAATTTCATTTAATATCACTGTAGCGCGTTTTCTAAAAGTAGAAGCCAAAATCCAAAAGCATGTATTTGTAGCTTTTCAAAAACTCAGTTGGGAGAAGCTAAAAGTGACCAAAAGCACACTTCCCCACGATTTTACCAAACACCCTGCCTTAGGTCCAGAATCACTTTTGGCCCTAAAAACAGCTAGGGAAGCAATGTCAAGCTGAGTCTTAGTGTCTTAGACTTTTAGGTTCACCGGTTTTTTTCTTCTTCTTTTTTGCCATGTATTTAACAGTAACAAGTTTGCCTCAAGGAGTTAAGGATACAGTGAATTAATTCAGCTACAGCTACATTTGTACATCATAATGAGCAGAATATGTCTATCAGAATCTTTACTTAAAACCCTCTTTTCTTCCTGATCAATTTTCTTTATAAGTACTATCCAAAATCCCACATTTTTTTTTATATCCCATTTCATTGACTCTTTCTCCCAAACAAACTCAAAACACTTAAACAGCTAGGAATTGGATAGCCTTAAATGGTTAGAGTAATTTCTATATATTTTTATTTATATTTAGTTGAATGATTTTAATCTTTTAGTTTTTGGTTTTTTTTTTTCAATTCATAATGATTGTCAAAGGTTTTTCTCAAACACCGTTCGGCCATTCTCATGTATCATTTTCTTATCAAAACAAAATATTTCTATATGTTTTTTTTATTCAAACACTTTAGAAGTTTGTTTATTTGTATGAAACACTCGATAGTTGTAAAAGTAATTTTGTATTGATTATGTTTTGATATATTTTTGAATCTTTAATAAGGGGATCACTATATTGTTGCTATGTAACCCAGCTTAGCATCCTGCTCATCACCGTCATTGTAGAAAATCAATGACCTGTGAAATGCTCTGTATTTATGAACGATGGATTTGATAAACAAAAATATATATATATATATATATATATATATATGGAAAGGGACTAATAAAAAGATGTCGCAAAAGTCATTATATTTAGGCATAATTGATACAACTGATCTATAAAAGACTAATTGTCACAAACAATTGCAGAATGAGTGCTGCTAATTAATACTATAGCAGGTCCTGTCTTACAAGTACAAGAGGACCTTTGTTGCTTTATGCATACATATGCTGATAAGCATATATATTTTGCTACAGAGAGCCAAGGCGGGGGCAAGCAAATTATATATATTGTTTTGAACTCATAAAATCTGTATCACCTTGTCTCAGCTGCTTCCTCCTCCTTCTGGTTCTGTGAGTACCTGTAACAGAAAAACCATTACCAGAAATCCTTGTGTCAGTCCCTTAAAAGTTGAATGCAATATTTTGTAATCAACAAAGGAACCTGATTGAGGTGGCTGGCCTTGTCAATATGAAATAAGAGCAAGCAAATATTGATAAGAGAGATCATGTCCCATCAAATTCAATTAACCAGTATTATTAGCCATGTCATTATTGTGTGTCTCTAAGTCTAAGACGAAGACATGTCACATGCCTTGGTGTTTTTTTTTACTGGAACCTTTAGTCATCACCCTCTTCGTGAACTGAAACTTGGGTGGATGAACTGGTGTGATTGCAAAATCCAAATACACAGAAACCAAATATGGAGTTGGAGAAAATTAGCAGGTTACCCCTGAGCGTTGAGGAAACGAGAGAGTTGATAGAGTTGCACAGTCTCATTGGAGGCATGACATATGAATAGGTGTAAGTTGCGCGGCTGTACCATCCAAGCAAACCTCATGAACAAAGCTGAGTATACACACATTACTGCAACAACATAACCAAACAAATTAAGCATCTACATAAACACCTTCTAATTCGTTTCATTTCATTTGACCAATCAATCATGTATATGTATAAGAAATCACCTCCAGTCATGGTTCCGGATATCATTTCCGGGGGTTTTTGTGCGTCTACAACCGCCTGTTAGAAACATAATTAATCTTAATCTTATCAGCTAAATAATATGAATATTTTATACATATACAGAGAAATGTTATGCAGCATAATTCTCTAGTCAGGTCTGATTCTCAGGAGCTAAAGATTATCACATGTGATATAATCCATTGACCCGACTAGAGAATGACCCATGTTATGCATATGTATACACACCGCAAGAGGAATGCTCCAGCCGAAGACAGGACCCCAAAAATGAGTTGTTTTGGGACCAATTGGGCTGTTCCAAAAAGTTCTCAGGATTTTCATTTACGACCTCTCTGTTGCAAATTGTCCTATATGCGTATATACAGACACTGTTAATTCAATGGTAAATTGTCAAAATTTGACCAAATTTTTTTATATCATATATCGAAAGCAAATATTTTGAATCTGAAAAAAAAAATGCAAATGAAACCTGGGGTTTGAATAGGCTCTTTGCGGTTGGAAACACTGACAGTAGAATCTTGATGGAAGTGAGGAGGAGATTACAAGGAGGCCTGAAAACTTGGAGAGGTTGAGGATGAGATCCAATTACTAGTCAAGAGTCAAGACAACCTGTTCCATAAGGAACAACTACACTGCTTAATATTTTAAGTGAATTATACGTGTCTTGTTTGATATTTTGTAACATATACTCCAATAATACCTATTATTTAATACTTTAATACGTGAAAGCATTGTCTTTAGACCTCGTTTGGTTATCTTTTTTAAAAACCACTGTCGATAAAAGATTTATTAAAAATAGGGTTTTTTTAATATATATATATATAATTGTTTGGTTAGTAGACTCTTTTAAAAAAATATCTATTTAGAGAAGTACTTTTCCATGAGCTTTTGTCTAGTATAGGTTTAAACTCTACTAGTTTTTACTCAATTAAAAATAGTCATTCTTAAAAGCTCAACCAAACAATTCTAAAAAATCAAAATAAACGTTCGTAGACCTTTTGAATCAGTAGAAAGCTCAACCAAACGAGCACTTAATCTTTCACTTTGATACCCGTTTGGTGTTGAAATTGAATCGGATCTAATTTAACTATTTTATAGAATTATGTTGGATCGGATAAGATAGGACTAAATCAGTAATATGATATGTTTGATGATTAGAATGAAATAATAGTGACTCTTCTTTGGTATAATAAATGATTGGATAAAAAATAATTGTATAAGATTATATTAAATTAATTTTTAAATAAATAAAATCATTTTAATTCAATTCAAATAAAAGAAAACTAAAATTATTTTCAATTTAAATTTTTTAAAAATTATTAAAAACTAATATGAATGAGACTATAGATTTAAATTTCAAGAAAAAAAAAACAACAATACAGTCATATTTCAAGAAAATATGATAGCAAATTATATTTATAATTTCAATAAATTATTAATTTATAATATGAATGAGACTATGGATTTATACGGAAGGTTTTTAAAAAAATATTATCTTAACAATTTAACGATGCAAGAGATAACATTGAAGATTTTCTTAAAGATTTTTTTGTTTTATAAATATTCTTAAAATTAATAAATATTATTATGTTTCCATTAATAAGAGTTAATTATTGTATGATTTGATTTTATCAAATCAAATCTAATTTCCTTATTATATTTGTTTGAGATGTAGGATTCTAATAATTTCAATTTCCATTTGTGTTTTTAGTTTTCCTATCTATACCTAACATGGATTTTAGTTTGTAATGATTAATAAAAAATTCAGAGAAAGTATTTCTGTTTATCCAAATTTCGGTAACTTTGTGAGGATTAATGAATTTTGAAGTCTATTATTCTGATATCAGATCAACAGAATAATTTAACGGAATCGAATAAGTTACTCGTGTATTTACCGATTGTTATTGGTGTGAATTTTTCCGCTGCATCACTATTTGTCACAAGCAAATGCAATGCGAGTGCTAATCAATCATTATAGTAGGTATTAAAAGTACATGATTAAGATTCTCTGTTTAACCATTTGAGGCCAGTACAAAAATCAGCACAGTAGAACTAGAATGTACGAGTAATATCTGAATCCATACAAGGGGACCTCTGTTGCTTTATGTCTACGTATATATTTTGCTACAGAGAACAAAGGTGGGTTCAAGCAAATTATATATGGTATTTCTCATGAAATACCATATATCACTTTGTCTCAGCTTCTACCTCCTCCTGGTTCTGTGAGTGCCTGTGACAGAAAATCATTATCAGAAATCCTTGTGCCAGTCCCTTGAATGCAATATTTTTTAATCAACTAAGGAACCTGATTAAGAGCAGATAAGATATATCATAATTCATAGCAAAGATTGATAAGAGAGTCCATGATAAACCAACCCTCCCCATCAATTCAATTAACAGTACTTTTAGGCATGTCATTATTGAACCGATGTGATTGCAAATTCCAAATATGGAGTTGGAGCAATGGACTCTATAGCAATTAGCAGGTTACCCCTGAGCCTTGAAGAAACGATATAGCTGGTAGAGTTGCACAGTCTCATTGGAGGCATGACATACGAGGAGGTGTAAGTTGCGTGGCTGTACCATCCATGCAAACCTCATGAACACAGCTGAATATCCACACATCACTGCAACAACATAACCAAACAAATTGAGCCTCTTTTAAAAAAACACAATCTAATTGGTTTCATTTCATTTGATCAATCAGTCATATATAGGTATAAGAAAATACTTCCAGTCATTTTTCCGGATATCATTTCTGGGGGTTTTTGTGTGTCTGCAACTGCCTGTTAGAAACATAATTAATCTTATCAACTAAATAATAAGAAAATGTTATGCATATGTAGAATAATGTTATGAATAGTAATTCTAGTCAGGTTTGGTCCAGAAGTTTTTCATCGGGACCTAAGGATTATCACATTAGGTCTAATGGAAAATTACAGGACCAGACATGACCAGAAAAGGATCCATGTTATGCATATGTATACATACCGCAAGAGGAATGCTCCAGCCGAAGACAGGACCCCAAAAATGAGTTGTTTTGGGACCAATTGGGCTGTTCCAGAAACTCCATAGGATTTTCATTTACAACCTTTCTGTTGCAAATTGTCTTATATTAATTCAATGGTAAATTGCCAGAATTTGACCAAATTATTTTGTCATAAATATCTAAAGCAAATATTTTGAATCTGAAAAAAAAAATGCAAATGAAACCTGGGGTTTGAATTGGCTCTTTGCGGTCAGAAATATATGTGAAGCGAGGAGGAGATTACAAGCAGGCTGAAATCTTGGAGAGGAATGAGGATGAGATCCAACTCAAGGTAACCTGTTGTGTAAGGAACTAAACTACCGATTCTTTTAACAGAATTATACATGTCTTGTTTGAAATTTGTTAGTTGTTTCATTACATATACTCATATAGATGGGCATGGGAAAATGGACCCAAAACCCCGTTTGGGAGAAATGGGGATGGGGACACCCACACCCATTTCCCCAATTGCCAATCCGCCATCACCTTTTCACCATGTTTCATCCCACTTTCTCGGTTGAGTTAAAATTAAATAATAACCCAAATATCTAATACAAATACTTCTATTATTATACGATAAAAGTTGAAACAAATTTAAAGTTAGAGTTGAAGCAAATTGGTGTGTTGTGGCGTGGTCTAATTGTAACTAGGATTGGAGTCAAGGATAGGGTTAGATATTATTAGTTAGGAAAACAAAATTAAAATTAAATCTTTGTATTAAAAAAAGTTGATGTTCGGGGGAAATTGAGGAAATGGGGTTACCCAACCATTTAGATTTGAGGGAAAATTTCCCCCCAGACTGGGGCTTGAGGGATGGGGCCCGTGGATAAGTTGCCTGGAAAATGTAAAAGAAAAATAAAATGCTTCATTTCGGTATCCAAAAACAGAATATAATTGCCAAAAAACTCTCTCATATTCATATGAAACATTTGTGTATCCTTTTTCTTTAAAATTCTTCTGGTATTTAAAAAGTAAATGAAGAACTACATATATCTGACAGAAATTTTACTAAAAAAAATCCAAAATTTCTATGTGAAAGGCAACTGGAACCTATTCTAATTAAACTGATCTAACATGATCAAGGCTAAGGATCATATCAACAGGAACTCTATTTCTGTACAGTAAAAGTTAGTTCTGCAGTTTTACAGGCGAAGAACTGCACAGCTTTGGTCCCATTTAGGAACTTTTAGGACTAGCATGTCACCATTAGCATCTTCTTGCTTCACATCCACATACCCTTTACTTTTCAACACCTGCAAAGTGATGACATAGAGACCCTTGTTAGAGTTGAATCACATTTGTATTTGAAAGTCAAAGGACGTTTGATATTAAATAAGTATACAACATTGTGCATTTGTGCGTGTGAAAGAATAAATTCATCTATTGATAAAACGGTTTCTCATTTTAAGAGCCAACCTGCGAAGAAATGATTCTAAAACACAATGATGGTACATACCAGTATCTCATAAAAGAGTCTTGCACTTTCTTTCTTGGTTTTTCCTTCCAGAAGTTGCATCAAATTCAATGCTTCATTCTCTCTTTTCTTTTGATTTTGAAATCTTCTATGCAAGTATCTCACCACCATTCTGTACACCACAAGTTAAGAAAATTTAAAGAGAATTCTACAAGAAATATTAAGTTTAATATCTAAGTCAGAAGTGATAATTGAAGAAACCCCATCTGGCTATCCATGTTACCTGGTTCTTGCTGATAATCCATCTGCAATCAAATGAAAATTCAGATAAGAGTGCTGCATGAAGCAACATACACAGTCTAAAATGATTTTCAGATCCCAATATACAAGGTTAAAATTAATACAGGACTCACCTAGTTCTGAGTTATCTGCTTCACATGAATCTGACTCCTGAAATAAAATTCAATAAATGAAATTTTAAATACTAACTACTTCTCAATATTTCAATTAAGATATATATATAAAAAGAAAAAAAAAATTGAAAGTGAACTGCAATTTTAAAACCAATAAAAGACAATAACATTTAACTTTCTAAGGCAGCATCATATTTGGTCAATTTCAAACTTAACATGTCTAGATAGTTAATAATATTATAAGAAAAACATCTCTACAGAAAATCTAATGCCGAATAGGATGAACTGCTAAGACTGTAATATGTGTGGCAGTATACCCAATCCTTTAAAAGGGAAGCAAGTTTGCTATAGTCATTACTTCAATCCTTTACCTCAATAAGCAGATTGAGATCACAATCTTGATCTTTGCTTGAAGATGGATCTTTCTCTACATCCTGAAATGAATGATCTTGTGTTATTGTATCTGAGTGAGAAGCTTTCTGGCTCTCATGAGTCTCATATGGTCTTTTCTCCCTTGAGTGGAGAACAGGTGTTTCTGGAGCAACAGCTTGTTGCTCTGAAGATCTACCGGTAGGATCTTCTGGAGCAACAACCATTTTCTCTAGAGATCTGCTCGGTGTCTCTGGAGCAATAGCCGTTTTCTCCAAAGAGCTGCCTGCAGGTGTCTCTGGAGCAATAGCCGTTTTCTCTAGAGAGCTGCCCGCAGGTGTCTCTGGAGCAATAGCCATTTCCTCTAAGCATTTGCCTGTAGGTGTCTCTGGAGGAATAGCAATTTGCTCCAATGATTTCCCGACAGTAGAAGATTTTTGCTTGGGAGATTCCACAGTTTCAGCAGTTTCCAAAATCTTGGACTTCTCTAGGAAGAAGAGGGGACTAAGCTCTGATGAAATACCTGCACAAAATACAGTTACTAAAGATAGCACTAGTTAAAAAGACACTAAATAATCTATAAAACTTACAAGGAAGCAACGGCACTAAGAAACCTTGCGAAAGATTTGATATTCGAAATGCTTTCCAAGCACTGAGAGCAGTACGAGGAGCTTTTCTTCGTTTTGACACCAAGTCACTTGCATCTTCTAGGCATTGCTTCATTACACTGTAAATTGAACAGAAGCCATCATGTCTCACAAGCATGCCAAGATAAAATCATTCTCAATTAATGGCTTCCTCAGCCTTTGCTCTATTAGAATAAAGGCATTCTCGTAGGAGTAATTCAAACATGGACATGTGACTAAATGTAATGTTATTTTCAGTCATACTTGCATTGAATATGAAGTAGGGTCTGCAAAAGACACAAATTTAAGGTGACACATAAGTGACATAATACTGTCATATGAAATATACAATTCTTTCGACCTTGGGTGGTGTAGCAACAGTTATATATGAATAGGCAGATACAGAGCTCCAGCACATTTAGTGCATGATTGGCACATCGTATCGATCTTCATAAAAGCAATACCGTACCAAATCATCCAAAACCTGTGTTTAATTGAGTTTCCAAGCCGTTGACAACATATAGTAATACAGTGTACATCAAATTACTAAGGATGGAGATGGGATTACATTGGATACAATAAACCAATTATATTTAAAATGAATAAATAACATACGCACAATTTGTAAAATTAAAAATTAAAATCAATTTAATAAAATAAAAAATTGTAAGCATAAAAATACAATAAATTGCTCCAGAAATGGTATTTATAATATTGTACTAATAAATATTATTTAAAATAAATAAAAGGATTTTTTACTTGATCCAAAAAGTATATGAATGATCTTCCCAAAAAAAGAGTATATGAATGAACAATAATGTAAGCAAATAATAAAATATACTAAAATAAAATATTTCATCTTTTAATAAAAATTATCACTTTTTACCTTTAATGTATGCACAATAGTTAATCTGAACTCCACAGCACAGAACAAAGTTTATTTCAGCCCAAGATACCACTACCAAAAAAGGGGTATAATATAAAAATCAACTTATTAAGAAATAAATTGTAATAAAATGAAGCATTTTCATCTTTTTTTCTATATAGAGTACCAAGGTCCAAGGTTAATTTGATACCAATTATAACAACCCACTCTTAAGTAGGCTGATACAGTATTGTTTTTAGGTTTTTACCCAAAAAAGTTTCATAATAATTTGGGGACGCAAGTTTACGTTAAATTCATGCAACCATTATCAGAATTAATTAGAATTACATAATAATGTCAAGTCGATCAGCTACAGGTCAGCTAGAAAGAATTTTTAATACTTTGACAGGTTGAGGGAGTAAACAATGAAGTAATAATAACTTACTTATTAGAAAAAATTATCACATCATCCAAGCAACATTTTCTTTTTCTCAACCTGGGAGTACGATCCTTGATAGCTGGGGTAGGGACAAGCATGAACTCCAGTGTAGTAGCTCCTGCATTAAAAGAAAGCATGAGAATTAGATAAAATTAATATATATATCACAGGGAACCATGATAGCTATATTCAGTTTCCGCTAAATTTTACAAGGCTTTACATGAAAAAGAACCCCCGCCTTGATTCAAAAAGAGAATAACAGGACAATTCTCTGATGCAGAAAGTTGACAGCTTAAACAATCCCTTTAGAGGAAGCACACATTAATAAATTAAACAAGTTTATTACTGAGAAAATATGAGAATTATATCCTTTTAACTTCTCATTTACCTGAAGCATCTGGGAACTTGGATTGAAGAGTTGCATCAACTGTGTTAGACACTGGATCCTCTTCTTTCATTGAATGACATTTACCATCTCTTGACAATGACATTTCCATGGAGTTCATCTGCACCACATGATGCTCTTCACAAGATGGTTTAAATAGTTCTGGACGTTCCTCCTCAAACCCACAAACCATTTCAACATCCATAGATACTTCTTGAGGGAATCTGTGGTCTAGAAGCTTCTCCGGGCTTGCTGGTAAGTTACTTAGATTATTGTCTTCATTTATAACCTGGCACATCTCTTTTTCTGACTCTGCCATATGTGGAACCTTCATCTGTTCTCCATCAGATTGATTGTCTTCACTATGTAACATAGATACTTCTTGAAGGAAACTGTAGTCTAGAAGCTTCTCCGTGCTTGCTTGTAAGTTACATAGACTATCGTCTTCATTTATAGCCTGGCACATCTCTTCTTCTGACTGTGCCGGATGTGGAATCTTCATCTGATCTCTATCAGATTGATTGTCTTCACTGTGTAATTGAACAAGGTCTAGAGGTTCTTCTCCACCCCCAGGAGACCTGTTATTCTGATGCTTCTCAGTGCTTGCATCACCTTGCACTCTATTTTCCGGCTGTGCTATTACTGGAACCTTTATCTGCCCTCCAATATTTTGATCTTTACCAGACAGGTTAATAGAGTTTGCATGTTCTCCGTCATTCCCACAGAACGTATCAAGGTTCACCCATTCATCTTGAGAGGAACTATTGCCACGATGCTTCTCCAAGCTTGCATCTAAAATGCTTAAATCATGTGATGTGCTTACATCCATATCAATCTCCATTGACTGAAATATTAAAAAACTGAAACGAGAATATGAAAAATGGGATAGTATCAGAATTTTGATCTGGCCCATAATTAGCAAAATATGAATAGTAGGAGTCCTCAAAATAAGAAATTGAAATTGAATTTGAATTTGAATTTGATTCTTACTCTTCCGTTGGAGTGTACTCAGTAAAATAAGTGTCATCGAAGGCAGGAAATTCCTCATAAGGATACTGCAAACTTACAGAAACAAATAAGTATACAACTCAAATAAGCTAGTTAAACATGAATAGTATTATTAGAAGTTATGGCATAAGCTTTTGGGATAAATGGTCATTCCACACAGTAATTGAACCTATTTGATCAAGATTTGAACTTTGAAACACTCTATTACATTAATTAAATTACAATACAAAGTAAGATAGATCTTTTATCTATGGACAAGCCCATTGATTAGATTTCACCATTCAAGGAATCATAACTCACAATAGAGTTCAAATATTATAGTTGTTCCTACAAGAATTCAACAAAACTAAAATAGTTAAGCATCCCTAACTGATTGATTCAACAACGTTTAAGGATTGTTTGTTAATTTTGCTCAACTCATTGATAGCTATTAACTGTGTATGTTGTACAGTAATTCCAATAATGGATAGGATTAAACTGAAGTTCTGGAACTAAAATAAGAAGAATCAGTAAAATGCCTCCACACTTGAATTAGTTTCTTAATATTCTCTAAAAGTCTTAACACACACCATAAAATATGTTTTATATTCTATTCTATATGTAACATGTCTTTCTACAGAAGTCAATTAATACAACATCATGTTACAATAACAATGTCTTGATTGTCTATATAGCTATTCATTTAGATTCAAGACTTCAATTTTTCAAAAGTCTTATCGAAAAGAAATTTCTCAGAGAAACTCATGCATGGATAAGTATGTGCAAAAATCAATGAAAAGGAAGCATCTTGAGAGAAGCTAAAACAGATAGATAAATGTACACAAGAGGCAAATATATAGAAGTGGATAAAAACCATAATGTTTTAAGAACAAATACATTATATATATACCTTGCCTAGAGAGTACGATCCTGTTCTACCAGAGTTTGAGGCGCCATCTGTATGTTAATGTAAAGTTATCAATACACGAAGCAAGTAGAATGACACTATTAAAATTTAAAACAGCCGGTACCTTTAAGTGTGATCTCTTCATAGGGCAGCACGTTGTCTCTGAGATAAAAGAGGAAAACACACAAAGAATTAGTGAAAGACATAAGAATGTTTTACATCACTTGATTTGTAAACTAGAATAGCTCACCCATCAGCATCTTCAACATCTTCGACAATCTCCAGATCAAAAGCATCAAGTTCAAACCTGTCTGGTAGAGTAATCGAGTAAAATGGTGCACGCTGGACTTTCAAGTGTGTCTTACTTTTTTGACTAACCACAAAGTCATTAATCTTAATCATCGCGTCCTTACAGTCGTCACACAGATATTCAACTTTTTTGGAGTATATCCTGACCAAACCTAGAAGAAGGTAGGCCAGAACTCTATATGTCATGACATCCAATTCTTTTTGCAAAATCTCATCTGCAAGCAGCAACCAAAAGGAGAGAGAAATAAATTGGGATCAGAAATTTACAGTTATCATCATGAAAAAAAATCTAAAATTTGCTTGCAAATGGTGATACTACATTGAAGATGTTACCTATATTTTACCTGATATATAAGAAAATACATATATTACAGTTATGGCCTTATAATATTCATGATAGTTGATTCATCTTATGATTTTCATGAAAGTTGATTAGCGTGCCTTCATGATCTGTTTCGTGCCTTCATGATCTGTTTGATGTATTCCAAGGCATTTTTGTATTTCCTTTACCAACTACCAAATTTTTGATTACTGATTGACTTAATTAAAGTGGTAACAAAAATGGTTTCGACAAAACAGTCATTCAACATTCAAACTGCTATGATACAAAACAGAAATTTCAAGATGCCTTAGGGTTTAAAACTCCTAATACAATAAAACCTTTATAAATGAATTATCGATAAATTAATAACATCGTTTAAATAATAAAATTTCCCAGTCCCAACTCGGGCCAATGTACTAAATTAATAACATCGTTAAATGCATAGAATAATTTTTTTTTATAATCTTTTAAGGCCTAACGATATATAAATTAATAATTGATTAAATAAATAAAAATTCATAATATAAATTAAAGAACTTTTTACTTGACAACATCTATTTTCTCAATTCAGTTCTTTCTCGAAATATGCACATAAAGTCGTTTGTCTTTTCTTTGTACCTAAACTTTTTGCAATGCATACACCACATTTGGTATTTTTTTTTTTCATTTTGTAGGAAATGGTTATTTCAGGTTACTACCGATTGAAAGACCTTTTTTGGAGAAATAGTTTGGTAAAACACAACTGTCATCTCGATCATGCTCATCATCGATAGACATATTCATTACCCCATGAATAATCTCTTCATTAGTAGGCGAAACAAGATATGAAATTTATAATGATTTGGACTCTAAGAGTAAACTAACGACTATTTATAAAGATTATAACATCTTTAAACACTTTATTTTCTTGGGTATTTAATTTTGAAGCCACACTCATTTTATGTATCTACTTATTAACTTACATGTATGTACATTAATTTTTGGGTTTCTATGTATGAACATATATTTTTACTTTTATGTATGTACAGACATGTATATTTTTACCATCGTGTGTAGAAGATCTAGGCCTTTGGTCTTTATATGCCCATTCTCCATTCAAATTCTGCCAAATAAGTACCTAGGAATGATCCCTATGATTTCTAACCATAGTTGATCCATTCCATCACAAAGGTTGCATCTTGAAGCTCCGTAACCTTACATCAACATTTTCTATAAATTTGGTTTTCCTGTTTTGATCATTAAGATTCATCACATTGCAAAATATTTCTCAGGGGATGCCTCAAGGAGAAGCGTTTGACAACTACAAATGATAGGCTGCTATGATTTCTAATCACTAAAGAACATCTAAGAAGTAAAAATCTACACTTAAGATTAATACCTAATGCATCCAAGCACCAATTATTTCCTTTTGCATCATTTGATTGTTCGTTATTTAAATGTCCCCGTGTTCAAAATTGTAGCAATAAACAGAACCTCAAATCACAATCTGAGCCAATTTGCCAACTGAGTAGAATCTACATCCCCTAGTTTAACAATTTTATGTATGTATCTGTGTGAAATGCACAAAACCCTTCACAGACTCGCACTTAATATGTGAGATAACTATGTAATAATCAGTGTCCATATCCAATGCCCTAATTGCCAAATTTCAACGAACAACCAGCGATACTCAAAATGGACTTTTGAACAATATTCTTCAACTTACTAAAGAGACCTGATGCCACTGTACAAAACGAATCAAAGCTAGAAGATTCAAAATAGTGGCCAAGGAACACAGCCGTAATCTACATTACAGGATGAATTACTTCAAAGCAAAACATGGTAGTATTTAGAAGAAATAGGGAAAAAAATTAAACCCATATGAATTTAAACCGATTCAGCCAGTACACAGAATACCCACATAGAAAAAACCACTTTCAAGCAATTTATCACACAACTTATAAAGACCCAAACATCCTTACAAAAAATCAATTTCTATCTCCGAGCAAATCATACGAACGTTTATCTTCAGATTAGAATAAACAACACAAAACAAAAAAGAGAAGGCAAACAAAAACTCACATTGACCCTTTGTTTAGTTACCAAGAAACAACTACATGAAACAGATATTCCAACAAGCATTACAAAGGAAGCCATATCAGAAGAAAAGAAAAACGAAAATGTCAACTTGATCATTTTATTCTTCATTGTAGCAAAAAATCAAACCAAAAGTTGGAAAAAGTTGGGACTTTAGACAAACCAACAGAGGAGGAGATGTCAGCAGTAAAAACTTGAGCTTTTTTAAGTCTTTTGAAGCAGTAGGCAGCAACCCAAATGATTCCTAAAGAGCCTTTCCTCGACAGAAGACACTGTGAGTAGAACATGTCCTTCTTCTTCTTCTACCTATCTTTGCTGATTCGATTCTGGTTCCAAAATTCAAAACATTGAGAAGAAGAAAGAAAAAATGGTGTTTGTTTTGCTTGCAGCGACGATAATGAATGAAGAAGTTTGTCTTTGTTAGAGAAGAAACGGTCGAGTGGTGCATTACACAAATCTCTCTGCAAATACAATTTTCGTTTTTTAATTATTAAAGAGAAATATTTATGTGCCTTTTTAATAGAAAACGACAGGCCTGTCATGTCGTTTCGTACTTGTCTTATGGTTGGTCAATGATCACAATAGCTGATTTTTTTTTATCGTTTTTGGTAAAATCATCAAATATCAGTGTTAAGGACACGTGTTGCTTTTCTGGTTATACGCGTAGTGACCGACAGTAGTTTTTTCATGTTTATCTAGCAGTAAATTTGTTAGTTGTGAAATTAGAATACACGTGTCAGCAAATAATTCTCACCATTGATTTGACCACGGAGATACACACCACTCACTGTCACTATTCATTGACCATTTATACCTTTAATCATTCTATAAACACAAAAATTTCCTTAACAAAAACACACACACAAACACAAATTTTCAATTTTAAAACTAAGTTATGATGTATTCTTCTGTCGGCTTGTGAGGGTTTTTTCTTTTATTATTTAAAATACCTTTATAGACCGATCACTGTATGCACGACCAACGTCAATTGTTGTTAATTTGCTATTGATAAAAAAATCATTTAGCTTATAAACTTGCAAAATATGTACAACCAGACTCGCAAGGATGAGACTGTGAGAGAGGCCACACAAACTAATAAAATCATTTAAATTTGAGAATCACGAAACCAAGAAACTACAAAATAGTCTCGATTTATTAAGAATCTATCCTTTCAATCAAAAAACAAAAACTTATTAATATATGTGATTATCCATGTAATCTTTCGTGGAATTGTAAGGTATGAAATATGAATATTCTTACCTTCCAATTCCAAAAATCAATTTATTGATTATTATTGTATTAAATTTAAGTACTGTGGCGTGATCTAATATAGTTTAATGTATTGTGATAAACATGGCCCAATAACATATTCACAGACTATAAATGGAAATTGAATAATGTTACCATTGATTTAATATTGGAAAAAAAAAACTTAAATAAGAGAATTTGACATTTGTAAACATCACAGACACGGTTATACAATTCCCTTCCATTGAACCATGATATCTCAGTTAGTAAATTTCTATAAATTAATATGTTATTAATACATAAATTATTTTTTTATTAATGTATTGGGATATTAAATATTATTAATTTCATGCCTACATTTTATTCCACTAATCAATTAAGATTTAGAATATACATTTAGACAACAAAAAATTCAAGATTTAAATTTTTTTATTAAAAAATCAAGTATATAAAGTGTAATAGTCAATTCTATATGTAATTCTTAACAAATTATTAATTTATAAAATGAATGAGACTACATATTTATATAAAAGTAGTTGTTTTTAATGTATTGTCTAATAATTTAATTGAAATTATTAATTTATCTCAGTCATGACTGATAAAAAATATTATTTTAAAGAGATTATTAATTTATAGAGGTTCTCCAACAATTCCACATTTGTCAATTAAATTGTAAGATATGAAAAGATCCATTTTCTTAGGGTCGCATTCCGAGTCATGTTTGTTAATCTTGATAAATCACTGACACAAAATCACCCTAACCTACAATTAATAATGTATGGCAGATCGAATCCATTGGATTTACCATGGTCCAATATTCGATCTAATCTAATCCAATTGGATCGAAGAAACTACAATCTGATCTGATCCAATTGCAATTAGATCTGATACAATCGGAAAATACTTAAATATGATCCGATCCAATCGGAAAATACTTAAATATGATCCGATCCAATCAAATGGTTCAAATCCATATGAAGCAATTCTTAATAAATAAAAACTAAAATATTCATAAAAATAATAAATTCAAATTATTATTTCATATAGTGCTTCCAATAACATTAATAAACTAATAATTATAAACATTAAATATAGGGAGAACTTTAAAACTAACCATAAAATTAGTGGGTTTATTGTTTTTAACAAATATTAACATTTTTATTGTTTCTACCAAAATATTCACTATTTGGACAAAATTGCTCTTCTTAATATTAAAAAAAAAATCTCAATTTTTTCTTCTTCTTCATGGATAAAAAGCAATTTTTTTTTTCCTTCTTCTTCTTCTTTCAAGATCTCTAGTAGTCTTCTACTTCTTTCCGGATGTGTTTAATTGTGTTAGACTTGGTGTGTTTAATTTGATATTTGCCCAGACGTGTTTAATTGATTTTCCATAGTGTGTTTAATTGATTTGCCCTGATGTGTTTAATTAGTCTACCCTAGTGTGTTTAAATGAGTTACCCTTGTGTGTTTAATTGAAATATCCTGGTGTGTTTAATTGGGTTGTCGTAGTGTGTTTAATTGATTTACATTTGGTGTGTTTATTTAGTATGTCTTTATGTGTTTAATTGATCTATCCTGGTATGTTTAATTGGGGTTACCGTGGTGTGTTTAATTGGTGGTCTGATGTGTTTAAAGAAATCTGGGAATTTCCCAGATTTGAATAGATTTAAAAATTTTCCATATTTCCTCATACAAAAAAAAACTTTGAAACAATAAATGTTAATTATTTAGCAAGGAATTTATGTTTCAATAGAACATAATTTATTTTTAAAAAAAAAACTGGAAAAATAATAAACATAATATGGAAAAAAAATCAAAATAAAAAAAAACCTGTAATTTTTCTTTAACAAAATCAAATTTAGAAAAAAATTAACAAACATAATTGGAACATTCTGCAAAATAAAAAAACATAGAATTTTTCTTGAAATAAAATCAAATCTAGAAAAAAAAAAATAACAAACAGAATCTGGAAAAATTCCAAAATCCAAAAAATCTGATTTTTTTAAAAATTTGGAAAAAAAATTAAACAAAACGAAATCTGATTTTTTTTTAAAATAAACAATACCCAAACTTAAATACAACCACAACCATGAACCACCCTTAAAATCAACAACCAACACTCAAATTTGAATTGGGTCTTCATAACCCAGATCTGTAAACCAAAGAAGAGAGAAGAGAAACAAAAAAAATGTTTGGATTAAAGAGGAGAGAGGCATGGAGAGGAGATTTGGTTGAAAAAAAAAAGGTGAAGAGAAAGAGAGGCGTGAGAGAACGAGAGAGAAAAAGAAGATATTGAAGAGAGAAATAAGGAGGAGAGAGAATGAAAAAATGATTCTGAGTTCATACCAAATGAGAGAGAAGAGATAAAGAAATAATGAGAGGCATTTAGTTCTTCACAGCCAATTAATGTGTAAAAACAATAAAAATACTAATTTTGGGTAAAAGTAATAAATCTCTTTATTTTTTGACTAAAAATATGTATTTCCTCTTAAAAAATATATGTTACAAATATAAACATAATAAAGTCATCCAAAAATTTAAAATAAAATTATAATCACCCATCATAACAAAACAATTTATAAAATATGAAAAAAAAATATTTTGTAATAACGTGTTTTATATTGAAAAAAACAATGCAGATAAAAAAAAACATTTTGTATTCCCTATTTCTCTCCCTATTTTTTCAAAAAGGAAATAATTAATATTAAAGTTGTTAAAAAAAATTAGGATAATGGTTGATATCAAATCCTTTTATCAAACCTTTGTATCAAACTTGATGTGTTTGCTATCGGATTTAAATACTTTGATTTGGCTGTATGCATTTATCAAAACATTCAATGATCCACATGTCAAATTAGATGTAAATGTTGGATAAAATGATTGGATGTCTACCATTATCCAAAAAATTAACAATCAAAGTGTCAGCAAAATGAAGAAAGATGAAGAAAAAGCAAACGAGATTCTTGCATTTGTTTTATGCATTTTTCATTTTTTTTCTTTTATTTTGATTAAGTAAAATAAAGAAAAAATTAGTCATATATTTATTATTTATAATATTTTTAAAAAATTAAAAGAAAGGACATATTTTGTAATAGGAGGGATGTGTTTACAAGAATTGGTATTTAAAAAAAAAATAGTGGAATATACATTTTATAAAAAAAAAAAGAGGATATATATACGATTTTTAAAAGTACAAATATTGTCATTCTAAGAAAACAATATTAACAAATACTTGGTGTGGTTTATAGCACAATAGAATATGGAGTTGAATCAAGCCCATATTCTATGGGTCGGCAAAATAAAAAACCCGAGTACACACAAAATGACAAAATCACCATAAACCCTTCACCTGCTAAAACCCTAAAAATCCACCATTACCAGAACACAAGAAATGAAGCCATAGATTGACCGTACCTGCGCTGTCAAAGATTAAATAATAATAAATTATTCCAAACACAAATCATGGCCATGTATCTGAGACGAGCAGTCTCTAATCGAAACACAATTCTGTTTCTTAGAAATGGAAGCTCTGCTCTTCAGTCTAGCAATTGGTCTCATTTTCCATGCTCTTCCAAGATCGGGTTTTTTGGGACCCAATTCAATGACTCAGCTTTTCCCGCTTTCGATTTCCTTCGAGATTCTCGCCGAGGTTTTGCCAAAGGCAAAAAATCAAGTAAATTCTCTAACCTCTATGTCTCTCTATTTATCTTGGATGATGTCGTTTGTGGAGTTGTTGTTATTCGATTGGTGGTTGTTGAATGTGATTGTTACGTCTTTTGATGTTTGGTGGCATGATTTTAGTTATTTGGCTTTGTGGGTGTGTTTTTATTTTGTTGCAAAAAGTGTTTGGTATACTACAGTTTGCACGTTGTCATGCATTGCCTATATAAAGCTAATTTAAAGACTGCGTTTGTAAGCATTATTTTATCAATTTCAATTTGTAAAAGAAAGTGTTTATATGATATATATTACCAATTCCAATAAATTTTGTAAGGGAAAGTCGATTATTTGACTAGAGGACACCTTGATATGGAAGAATGATCCGATCCAAGTAAGAAGGATGATATGGGAAAGGGTAAAGCAATGATATTACCATGGTAGAGCCGTAGAAGTATTGGAAAGTAACTAAATTTTAGCAAATTGCAGAAGATATGGCTGAAAATGGGGTGGATTGGAATTGTATCCAAGTCATGTTGAATTTATTTTACAAAAATTACCCTAGTATAGTGCTTACAAGCTAGTTTTATATTCTTTTTAAGGTTCCTTAGCTGATGTTACTTGTAAATGTTTTTCCGAATAGCATCTTGCTTTACTTCTTTAAATTTGGATCAATAAGTTTGTGCTTGAACTTTTACCATTTTACATGCCTAGAGGATGATTCTGCTACTGGGAGCACCGTTGAAATTGTGGATATTGGGCCCGCTGTTAAGGAAACTGCCGTCTCACAAATGGATGCAGCAATAGTTGCACTGTCGCGAGAATTGACCAAATTAAGAACAGGAAGGGCATCACCAGGTACTTACTGCAGGCCATCTTTATTTAATTCAGTTATAGATTTTTTCTTGTCTGATAATTTGTCATTTCCATATATGATTTTTTTTTTCAGGGATGCTTGACCACATCATTGTAGAAACCAGTGGCGTGAAGATGCCCTTGAATCATTTAGCTGTGGTTTCAGTCCTAGATTCTAAAACCTTATCGATCAATCCTTACGATCCAAATGTAATGATGTATGCCTTATCTAAATGCATTTATAATCTGTTTGATTCTTATCTTTTGCTGCATATATACCTCACCCATTCTCATAACTCATGATATATAACAGCAACCAGATTCACAGTTACAGAGATCTGGCCTGTGAAATGAATAGCTTTCTATGTTAATTAAATTACAGCTGCAAATATTGTTAGAAGCCAGAAAAAAAATTATCTATGTTTTTTCATTTAATTAAGTGTAAACGTGGAAAATTTATTGTAATAAGTTGGAGCTCTTATTTACTTTACCCGATTAAAAACCTTACCGTTTCTCATGCTGATTAGTAATATCTGGAACGACCTCAGCCCAATCATATCTAGCCCATGATGGTGCCTGTTTCTTGCAGACCCTGAAAGAGTTAGAGAGTGCAATTGTGTCATCTCCACTGGGTTTGAATCCTAAAGCGGATGGGCAACGGTTGATTGCAGTTATTCCAGCGTAAGCACTCATTCCATTTCAATTTGTTTCTCGTTCGTCTGCCTGGATGGTATAACCTTCTTTCTTTCTCGGAAATATGAAGTTTCAGTAGTTTTCAAATAAGGACATGTCCATATCCCAAATAACAGTTTAGTGTGCCTATGCTTAAATTGTTCTTGGGTTTCTTGATTGCTTGACTGAATCACTTTTATGGTTTGTATTGACTAGATTGACCAAAGAGCATGTTCAGGTAAGCTCATATTGATGGACACTTATTTTTTAATTTTTTTTCTTGTTTGCATATATATCCTTACAATGCTAGAGCTAAATTGTCTTTGAAATTTGGACCAGGCTATGTGTAAAGTGGTAACCAAGACTGGTGAAGACGTTAAACAAAGTATAAGAAGGGCTCGACAGAAGGTAATTCAATTCAACATTAGTTGCTCTATAGTCATAAAGGGATAAAAACTTTGTGAAGGGTTTTCTGTTATTGTCACAAATATTGAAAATGTGTAAGAGACTAAGAGTGATGATGATACAGGTCTTGTATAGTTCACCCGCAATTTAATTGAGTTAAGATAGTGCAAAATATATATATATATATTTTAGAGATATGGAAATCATTTTTTTATACTGCAAGTTGAATGTCAACTGTCAAGTCCAGCATATTTGAAATTTTTACTTATCTACTCATCTGATAAGGTTATGTTACAAGATTCCTATTTCTATTGCCTCAGTTGTTTATAATTTATGTTGTACTGCACTGTGAATGCTCCAATTTTGCGTCTAAGCTGATAATTTTCTCTGTTTTACAGGCACTGGATACAATGAAGAAAGCTGGTTCAAGTTTTCCCAAGGATGAAGCGAAGAGATTGGAGAAAGAGGTGTGCTTTTAGCTTTTATACCATCTAAAGAAAATTAGACATTTGATTTTGGATTTATCCCGTTTCTTCACTTCTTTTGCAGGTTGATGAGTTGACTAAAAAATTTATCAAGTCAGCAGAGGATATATGCAAAGCAAAAGAGAAGGAAATTAAAGAAGGCTGAGTCTGCCAATACAGTATGGATATCAACTAACCTCTTTTAAGTTATTGACACCTGAAAATCCACAAAACGTTGATTGATCACTGTTTTCTGTAGATTTTGACAAAGATAAGCAATTGAATTCGTGAGAGTGAGGCATACATATGCTGCATTTATACGAAGATTAAGAGATTCAATTCCCTTCATTCAAATCTATTATACATTATTTTCTTGCTGCCCGAGGACGATACAATGAGAATTTGATAACAATGATTCTTACTGGCTTCATGGCTTTTTAAGTTTCAAAGGCCACATGAAGACCGGGTTGAGATTCGCATTCATGTGTAATATTTTTGTTTATTAGACTCTCCATGGAACAAAGATAGCTTTTTAACCTACAGACAAGCCTTCCCACAAACTTCAACAGGATTCTGTTGTCAGGCCTTCTTGTCGGAAATGTAGTAGAAGCAGTATTGCTTAATTTTTATCAATGTCACTTTCATTTAATTTAACCCTTGAATTTAATTATCTGATATTTTATATGAATGAATTATTTCAACAAAAAATCCTATTCCCGTTCAGCTCTCAGTGGAGCACCAAATTCCAGACTGATGCGGATATTACCACCCAAAAAATTTCAAATGACGGGCTTTACGCAGCAATTGAACTTCAGGCAATCAAGTCAGAGATTAGTTGGCTTAAAACCTTAAAGAATTTTCAGTTTGTTGAAAAACGAAATAACGAGTCGTGCTGTGATTTCTCTGAAGGTTAGTTATCAGTTATTGTCGGACCATATTATACTGGGTAAGTGAAATTGAGAACTCTCATCTTACAACAAGGAGAGACCAATCTACATTTCTCATTCAGATGAGAAGCATTTACAACTACAGGAGATCAAAACCTTACAAAGAAAATACAGCTATTCAAAGTACTTCGAGAAAAAATACTTCAAACTTCTATACATACTTCACAGCCACACCTTCGATCATTCCTCACTCTATTTACCGCAACTGGCTTCTCTCGTCACAAGCATTATTCCCCTTGCCAACAGCTCAGCCATTTCCAACCCACCATCACACACAAAATGAACCTCCTTGTTCTTGGTGGTCACTATCCGAAACACCCCAGGTTTATCAGCATCACCTTTGCACCGCCTATTCCTCTGGAATATCAAGCTAGACCCCAACTCTGCCTCTCGGCAGATCACGTTCTTCCGCCTTGAATTTCCCCACCGTAGGACACCTTCTGAGCCCAACATTACAATTTCCTTCCTGTGCGGACTTCCTTTACCTCTCTTGGTGTGTTTTTGTACACAGGCACCACTTAAAATGAGCTTCCGAGCAACATCATCTAGAATCACACGTTCTGCGTCATTTTTCAAGCCTGATTTTTTTCTCGCAAGTGAGAGAGCAGTTTCTCCTCTAGCATTCTTGATATCACAAATGGCTCCACTGGAGATCAAGAGTTGACACATGGGTCCACTGCCTTCCCTGGCTGCTAACATGAGTGGAGTATAGCCATCACCGTCGAGCATATTGACATCATAACCCTTACTGGTCAACAACTTAACTGCCTCCAAGTCCCCACGACGTGCTGCACAGTGTAATGCATAGAACCCTCCAGGATTACGGTTTCCCTTTTCAAGTGCAAATTCCAGCATCACTTTCTCAAACAGGTCACGATCCTGGTTCAACTCAGTCAGTGTAATTGCCGTTTCACCTGATTTGTTAAGAAGCTTCACATCGGCTCCAGCATAAACCAGTAGGCGGAATACTTCAACATGACCCTTCAAAGCGGCAACCATTACAGCTGAGAAACCGTTATCATCCTGATAATCAAGATTAAATTCTCTCCATCTGATTAGAACTTTAAAGGCCTCAATATCACCAGCCTGGGCTGCAAACATTAGGGGAGAGAAAACTGATATATTGCTTGATGTTGGAATTTTTCCAGCCTTAATGACATTTAATACTGCTTGTTGAAAACCCAGGGACCACTGATTTGATCCAGCGATTGCACTTGCAGTTTGACCAGCAACATTAACTAAGCCAAAATCAGCACCAGCCTGGGCCAAAACTTTGAGACACTCTTCTTGCTTATATTTAGCACTGATCATCAGAGCCGTGTCACCGGATTCTGTCTTGGAGTTTATATCACAGTGAGAATCGATTAGGGATTGAAGAACTGTGGAAAAGCCAAGACGGGCAGCCAGGTGTAAAGGCCGGAACTCTGTTTTCTGAGTTGTAATAGGGCATTCTACGTTGGCACCACAACTCAAGAGAACATCGACTGCTCCTACGTTGCCACAAAGGATTGCATGGTGAAGGAGAGTTCTGCCATAGTGAGGAGTATTGGGGGAGAGGTGTTGCAGGAGCATCCGCAAGATGGAACCACTAACTTCAAAATACTCCACTGCACACCAGGTGATGATGTAAGGTTCAGCAAGTCCGGCACCCACTCGTAACTCTTCACCTGTGGTGGTATCCCATGACCATGCTCCAAGTCGTACTTTAATATCTGTTTGTACACCGGCCTGTTTTATTACGTTAGAATGAAAGCAGGACATCAGTTGTATGAAACAATGAACAGAAAAGAGAAAAGAAATGACAGCAAAAAATAGAACAAAGTCCATCACTTTCATAACCAGTATTGTGTTTGTAGAAATATAATCCCATCACATACACTAAGGATATTACATCATTAAAATAATGTAATAGAGGCGATCTACCCATAAGTGCCAAATAGAGTACTCAGGACTCCATTTTTCCAATTCCCAAACTATTGACTTTCAAGATTAAAGAACAAAGATTAGTGTCACCCCAGGAACAGGAAGAAGACAAAAAAAGAGGCTACGTACAGTGTGAATGTCATAAAGTTAATGAATACGAAAGGACAGTTCATCTATAGAAAAAGTGAATGCATTTAGTACAGAGAAGGTGAAATTGACCGCAAACACAATTGGACCCTTTTTGAAACATCCATTATCTAAAACTTTGATTCTGAATGGTGGACGATTATAACAGTACCTGAAGTAACAAACGGACGACAGAGACCTGCCTACTAACTACAGCAGCAACAAAGGCAGTACAGTCAACATTTGTGTGCAGAGAAGGCTTGAATGACTGCAGCAGAAACCGATCAGTTGCATTCATATCAACTCCGCACTGTCATTAAGAGCAATTATGTTAGTCAGCAGATGGAGCATATCATATATCAAATATTCAAATGTCATGCAATCCGATTTAAGATATTATAATTCCATGGAAGTCACACTTAAAACAAATAACAGAAATCCAGTCATTACTCATTAATCTGGTTTAATGGTAATTCAGTAATAAATCATCAGACTATATTTTTTTTCTAGCATTTGCAAGGTGCATCTAGACAGCTCGTAGCTATACAAGATGGTTTACCTTCATTAGAGTGTCCACCACATCAACAAATCCTCTACAAGATGCCATGACAAAAACATGCACAGCAACATGGGGCCGAATCATATCAGAGCCCATCAGTAGCTCCACCAGCCTTGCTTGACCGTGACAGCTTGCCTCCAGCAAAGCCTCCTCACAAGCTGGTTGAGAAGCACCGGCTTTCAGTAAGATCTCCAAAATCTCGAGGTGGCCCTCCCTTACTGTTACTGTTGTCGCAAAGCCCCTAAAGAGTTTCTGGTTCACATCAGCTCCAGTGCTCTGTAATTTGTTACAATGAAAGGTGGTGAAAAGACTTGACAACAAGAAAACAAATCTCGCCATCTTTTCTTGAATTTCTCATATTTTTTCTCAATATTTTGATGAAATTTAACATGAAGAAAACAAACTACCAGTCTACTACTATAGTAACCATCTTGGAATCTTCATTGAAAGCAGAAAATAATTGGCCACACACGGACAAAAACAGGGAACAACAACAGTGCAATAGACAATGAGGCATTGAACTTTCATGAAACAGTATATGGTATTCATTAATTAGATGGGTGAGGGGGATGCATCATGTGTACTGTTATGTACTTCAGGTTATCGCCAATGGACCAGGACAGCTCAACATGGGGCTTGCATACTATATTTCATTAAAAAAAAAATCTTATGCTTTAATTATGCAGGCTTTTATTTCTCCCTTGTATATTTATTTACTATCTGTATGCATTATCTCCTATAAATATGTATTCAAGCGATTCCATGGTGAAAAGCAGAACCGTATTCAAAATCAGTTACATATACAAAATATTTAAGCAAATTTTCCAGAAATAACAACAAAATTGCCCATTAAGAATTTGAATCGGATTTGCATGAACCCTTTTTAAAACAAAAGTAGAATAATACTAGAAAAAAGTGTCATAACGTTGTTTAATGAATGTAAATCAGGCAATCAATATGGGTCCAGGGCAGGAAAAAGCAATAAAGCAAAGAAGACAATGAATCTGTAAAGATACAGAAGGCATAAAGAACTTTATTTTGGAAGATAATACCCGCGTAACATGAAACGACCTTAACTTCTCAAAATCTTGAGAGCAAAAAGATCGAAAAAGTGTAAAACACCATGACATCAGCAAATCTCAAACAAAGAAGAACATATAATTCAGCACATAAAGTTGAAAATCAAATGGCTAAGCACCTCAGATGAAATTTAAACATGCCTTTCTGAAACTTTAAATATCTAAAATACCAATCAAACAACAAATGAAAGCGACAAGTCACGAGAAACCAAAAAAGGAGGGAGTTCTCCTCCTTAAATTTGAATAACAAACAAAAAAGATATACATTTAAAATCTTTAATTTTATCAGAAATCGTGAAAATGAAGGTAAAGAATTAGTGAGAGTTTATAAAACAGTAAACACTTCAAAATTCGCAAATCAATTAATAGTTTTTTTTTTTTCTTTTCAATTTCGCTAAAAATCAACAGTGTAGTAAATGGAGCTTTGAATGTCGACTTCACCAACAGTGATCTGATCAGTACTTTTTTTTCGTAGTAATCTCTCACAACTAATATATTAATAATTCAACAAAATGTGAAAACTGATTAAAATAAAACTAGTACCAAATCAGACAACACAGCTTTGAAAACATTCAAACGAGCTTAAAAACGCAAGAACTTTCTCCAAAAACGACCTCATAATAAAACAGTTTCAAATCTCAACTTTTAAATTTTTTTGGTGATCTGATTTTTTTTCTTTAATATATATATCAAATGCTCCAAATTTTTTTCATAATAATCACAAAATCTTCAAAAAACAGTGAAAACAAGCAATGCAGATTAAACACGAACTTAAACTCAAATCCAAATGTTTTTAAAAAGTGTACATAACTGTGGAAAAACAGTTCAAAATGATAATGCAAATAAAACAGTAGTTCAAAATTTGAATTTCTTATTTCACAATGATCAGAACAAATACCAGTAATTTCTTCACGAGAGTGACATTTCCACTATGAGCAGCTAAAAACAGAGGCGTGACGTCAGTCTTAAACTCCTCGAACTCGACGCGAACCTCGTTCGCCGATTCCTCTCGAAGCACCACCTCGGTCTTCCTCGTCTTCAAGGAAACGGCACCGACGAAGTTCACATCAACGAACGGATCGGCAATGCAGTCCGTCGCCGGTTTGAGATCGCCGGCGAGCGTCGCTTCAAGAAGCCTCTGCGACACCTCCGCCTCGTAGTCGACCGGCACCACCTGCTTAACGGAAAACACCGTCATTGTTGCGACGATGACGTGTCGAGGATTCAGTTTCGGTGTACGGAGTTGTTAGTGCTGCTACGGGTGAGATTCGTCGAAGCTGTTTATGTTCTCTCTCTGGAGACGCGAAGCTCTAGAGAGAGGAGAAACTTTGAAAGAAAGAGAGCGCCTAGCAATTGGAGAGGGAGAGACAAGGACGGAGGCTTATTTATTGGGACGGTTTTTAACCCTTGTTTTTTTTTTTTTAACCACGGTTAAAAAAAAAACGAGTTAGGGTGGTTGGAGTCTTGTTACCGTGTCATTTACGTTTGTTGCCCTTTGGGGGACCCATTTGAGAGGGTGGCTTTAATTTAGTAAAATGGATGGATGAGCCACCGTCATGACTCGGCTCGGCTTGGGATATGTATTACGTGTACCGTAGATCGAATGTGAAGATTGAATCCTGGGCGTTTAGATGTTTAATAAATCAGTAAATATTATTAAATAAGAGAAAATATAATTAAAAATACGAATAAGGGATTAAGGTTAGACATCCAATCCTTTTATCGGATTTTTACATCTAATTTGATATGATAGTTTACATAACATATTCTTATTAGCTGTCACATTATGACATTGTCATATTGTCGAATGATCAATTAATTTAACGTTTACAGTTTTGTTTTGTTTTTTTTTTTAATTTAAAACATTAAAAAGTATAATGATATGAATAATGTTACGATATGACCGTTGATAAAGATGTACCATATAAACTGTCATATCAAGTTGGATGTAAATGTTGAATAAAAAGGTTGGATATATACCATTATCTTAAAAATACTCATTATTTTTTAGATTGAATGTATGTGTAAAATGTTTTATATTATCGATAATAATATCCAAAGAATGTACATAATGTATTGTAAAAAATATTAATTATTCTGTTAGTTTTTGACAAAATTAAATGTTTTGTTTTATTTATTACTATTTGTGTTAGGACCTAGGAGAAAATAGATCTAAATCACAACATTGTTGATGATCTGAAGTTATTAAAAATCAGTATCATCTCAATAATAATAAAAAATATCTAGATATAAAATTTACAAAAAGTTGTTGAAGAGGGAGACAATATTAATAATGAGGTGAATATTTGTATGAGAAAATAATGGGCAAATGCAAAGAATGTGAGAGGTTATGAACTATAAATGTGTTGATTTGCATAATCTATACGTGATATTCAATGATATGGGGATCCCACTACGAAAAGGTTGACACTTAAATGATAAAATGAGACAATGTAATCATATTATGGTTAACCTTTTATCTCAAATGAAAATATACACAATGCATTAATATAGAATTTTTATTTTTTTGAAAAATTATGCATCACTTTAGCTGCTCCAAATTATAGTCTATTAACAATTTGAATTAGGACCCTCTCCTTAAGTGTAATTATAATATATGATTGTACGAGAGAAAAAATAATAATTAAATCATGATTATACATTTTTTATTTTGTTTAGGTATCGATAGATTAAAAAAAAAAAATACTAGTAATTCTTTTTTTAATCGTTACGATGTAACAACTCAAAACTAAGACACAGTAGATTCATTCTTATTTGCCACCAAACCATCTTTAGTCCATCGATGCATCCTTTACACCGTAAAAGTGTCCTTGTAACTTATTTTTGCATCACATGTCTTTTAAGTCAAACTGGTTGCACTTTGTCATGTAAATCTTTAATGGTACATCGAAATTCCGTATAATAATTATATTTGTACATGTGTGTGGGTATTAAAATCTGAAAAAGCATATATAATATCAAATATACAAAATGTATAATAAAATAGGGGTCAAAAAATTATTGGTATTATTTGAGGGGGGGTGTTGTGCAAGTATCACCACTTTACTAATGTATGTTTAAAAGTCACAATTTAACGTGTTCAGACTAAAATATCCCGAAATATTAAAACAGTGAGGAATTTATCGTTTTCTAAGTCAGAGAGAAGTAACAGTCAAACCGACGGGAAACTAATCGACGGTGAAGTGACCGGAACGAGATTACACGAGAACAACTGCGATTGAGAAAGGTAATATTATTTTATTTTCATCGTTTTTGTTGTTATTAACTTGCATTACATGTTAGAATTTAGTTTTGTTGATAGGAATTGTAGAAACCGGTTAAAAAAGAGATATGAGAATGGTTTAGGTTAGGGTTTGTAATTTGGTTGAATATCAGTTGAGGAAGATGAAATCTGGGTTATCGAGATTTTTTTCAAGAGAATCGAGCTTATTTGTAATTGAGTCGAGTTTTTTTTTCTGTAAAAATTAGGTTTTGGTAAGTCGAGCTTATTTTGTAATGTTTCGAGTTTTTTTTTGAATTGGATCGAGTTTTTTTGAAAGATATCGAGATTTTTTGAAAAGGAATCGAGCTTTTTTAATAGGGTCGAGTTTTTTTTTAATTGGATCGAGCCTTTTTGAAAGGGATCGAGCTTTTTTGACAGGGGTCCAGCTTTTTTAAAAAGAATTCAAGCTTTTTTCAATAGGTTCGAGCTTTTTTTGAATCGAATCGAGCGTTTTTGAAAAGGATCGAGCTTTTTTGAAAGGGATCGAGCTTTTTTGAAAGGGATCGAGCTTTTTTGAAAGGGGTTCGAGCTTTTTTTTCATTGGATCGAGCTTTTTCATCATGACATCGATCTTTTTTTAAATCAATATAGCTTTTCTTACATAGGATCGAGTTTATTTTCAAAATTTTAGTGAAATAATTAGGTTTTGGTGGGTCGAGCTTTTTTTACATTGGATCGAGCTTTTTCACCATGGGATCGAGTTTTTTTTACATAGGATCGAGCTGTTTTTACATAGGATCGAGCTATTTTGTTATGAGATCGAGTATTTTTTTCATATGATCGAATTTATTTTTAAAGAGTCGAGCTTTTTTGTCGTTGGATCGAGCTTTTTTATCCTTGGATCAAGCTTTTGTGTTATGGGATCGAGTATTTTTGTCATAGGATTGATATTTTTTTGAAAAGGGTCTAGCTTTTTTTGAAAAGGGTCTAGCTTTTTTCTCCTGGGATCGAGAATTTTTGTTTTAGAACCGAGCTGTTTTTACATTGGATCAAGACTTTTTATTTTGGTTACGAAATTTGCTCTGTTTAATGATGTTGTATTTCTGTTACATTGCAGATGAGAAATAGGTTGAGAGATTCGCTTAAAAATGCAGAAGGAGACTGGTACGAGGGCAAATTGACTCGACACAACCATTTTGATGCCATTGGCCATATAGACGACACGCTGAACCGTGTCCCTGTAGAATTTGCAGATGAAGATCGGCGTTGGTTAATGGCGTCATGTTTTGGGCATTTCCTGACGATACATCGGGAGATAAAGTTTTCGGGTGGTATTATCCATCGGTTGCTTTTGAGGGAGCTGCATCATAACGGTCCAACAGATGAGATGCAGTTCATGTTAGGGAACCAGTCGATGAGGTTTTTGAATGTGGAATTTTACCTGATCACCGGACTACGGTTTGGAGTTGTACCAGACACGATAAAGTATGCAGCAGTGGAGAATGACATACATCAGCGGTACTTTCCTGGAGACGATGAGGTGTCGTTGGAGGAGATTACGGGTGTTGTCACCGGTGCAGAGTTCGGAAAGGCGTACGATGCTGTCAAGCTTTGCCTCATATTTATGCTGAACTGGATACTGATGGGGGTGGATGAGAGATTCAAGATTCCAGTTTGGCAGTTTCGGCTGGTTGAGGATCTAGATGCGTTCGACTCGTTACCGAGGGGTGCCCACTTGTACAAACATTCTATTTACTCATTCAAGCATGCGCTTGATAGGCGACGAGACGGGTTCGAGTGACGCCAGCAGGAAAAGGGCGCTGACGTACACACGGTGGAGACCTATAACATATATGGTCTATCTCACGCCCTATTGGTAAGAACTTCGAACTACAAATTGTACTTTATTGTTGGTGTCCTAAATATTATGGATATTTATCGTACTTATCTTTGATGCAGATATTTGCTTTGGAGGTGATCCCTGAATTGGCCAAAGAGTTCAGTGCCCGAAGGGTTACTGATCTGACTCCCCGTATTTTGAAGTGTGAGTTAACCAAACAACCGAGAGGGAAGAAGCTGGCAAAGATTTTCAAAGCCAGGGTATGTATTTATTTTTTTAATGTTTTTATTAGTTAGTATTTGTACAATTACATTGTTCTAACTAATATTTTAGATGTTTACGATGAAGGAACTGGTGCTGACACCAGCTGAGAGACAGACACCGTACTATGCCTGGCTAAACGAAAAGGGGGGGGGGGGGGGCTGTATGTAGAAGATGACATGGATGATATGCCGCATTCGGTCCCTGATCAGACTACCTTTGGCGGGATCAGTGGTACAGAGGGTGGGGGTTTAACAAACAAGACCAGTGACAGTGAGGGATCTGAGCCCTCTGCTGGGGGTTTAAAGCCCAGTGATAGTGAGGGATATGAGACAGACCCTCAACAAGAAAGGCATATACGGGTTCGTTTTACCACCCCCAGACATGGTACATCTGCAAGGGATTCCCGTGGGCCTGTTGGACGTGATGGAGATGTAAGTTGAAAATAAAGTTTAGTGTTTTTTATTAACACGTGTTGATAGTTTTGTAATAACAATGTAGACATGATTTCAGGTTCCGTGGGGACATGTTGAACGATGTGCATGAAGCCCTCCGGAAGAGTGAGGAGGATCGACATCGTCAACACTTGGAGTTGGTGGATATGATCCGAAAGAGTGATGAGGATTGTCAGGGCCTTCAGGGGTCGACCATACGTACACACAGGGATGGCCCCCCACCTCTTGATCCAGACTTTAGTCCCGGAGATTCGACTGATAGGTATACGGGGGGGACAGACATGACAGTTGGACGTAGTCAGGACCCGCTTACCGGGGGGGTAGGTCCGGAGAGGCAACCTCAGTCGCATACCAGCGATAGTAGGCTTGGTTCACGTACAGCAGTCGGGTCGGACCCCCCAGCTGTCCTATCTGGGTCCACCCAAGCTCAGAGGTCTCCCTCACCTCCCAGCACATCGATTCAGCCACAGCAGTCCTCTCCCTTACCCAGCACATTTGTGGCGTCTATGTGGTCCCCTCCCCCACTCAGCATATATGTGGCGTCGGCACGGTCCCCTCCCCGACCAGCACATCGATCCCCCAACCTCTCAGCACATCAATCCCCATACCTCCCAGCATATCGATTCAGCCACAGCGGTCCCCTCCCCCACCCAGCACATCTGTGGCATCGGAGCGATCCCCTCCCCCACCCAGGACGTCTGCGGCATCGGTGCGGTCCCCTTCCCCACCCACCATGTCTACCCAGGCTCAGCGGTCCTCTCCCCCTGATAGCATGAAGACCCAGGCTTAGCGGTCCCCTCCACCGACCATTACATCGAAGTGTTTAGTTAAGCGCGGATGGCAATTGATGAGCCCTTACACATATCCATGCCATCCAAAAAGGTTGAGGACACGACCCGAGTCCGTGGAACATATTTTTGACCCCTACGGACTAGTGGACACTGACCAGGTTACAGCATATAAAGCCTTTAAGAGGAACATCAACGGGGAATTGTGAATCTAAATTCTTCTAATAAAAATGGTTGTATATTTAATGTTTATTCAAATTTACGTAAAGCTAAGTTAATTCAATCATTAAACAGACGTGATATGGACGTGCTGGCACCAATGGATGCCAGATGGTTCATACGTATGCAGGGAAACTTCATGGACTTGGAGGACATGGTATGTACTTACGTGATTTTCATATTAACGTTTGTGTAAGTAATATTGTATTGTTAACAATTACGGTGGTTTTATTGTTTATCAGCATATGGACGCATACCTCCATATACTTTGCAAGCGTCAGCGAGGATTCCCCAATGTGTACAACCACAGGATCAATGTGTTGGATACATAATTTTATGTAAGTAGTTATAAATTTTAGGAATCGAATCGCATTTTCTAGTTTGTATTATTAATATGATATTGTAAATGCTTGTATGTACAACCACTTATGATGTACATGTGAGAGAGGATGATGCCTCGAGATTTGCATGTGGAATATGTTACAATCCCGATGGTTGGAAGAGGACCTTCTGACGGTCCGTGGAGCAACCACGAGTGGAAACCGCCCATGGCACGATGTTGACCTGGTAAGTGTTAAACGATGTAAATGATTTAAAATATAAACTGTTAGTATATCCTAACCTAACACCGTATGTATACTATTACATGTCCTGATTCTGTGCAACGTTGGGGGCCAACATTGGCTGGTGGTGATTCTGGGGAAGATTGACATTTTTGACCCCTGGAGACAGGAAATCCCTTATCCTATCAGGCATCAGCAGGTATGACTATTACTGTGGTTTTTACCCTCGATGTTGAGTGACGCGGGGTTCCACACTACATGACGAGGTGGTCGTCGGGCGTTCCCTCAAGAAAATAAGCCCTTCTGGTCAACCTGGTGCCTACTTCTACAGTCTCCCAACAAAAAAAAATCGTAAGACATTCTATTTCATTCACGCGGTTAGATATTCTTTAAGAATGATTTCTAACGGTGTTTTATGTGTCCAATTGCAGAGGTGACTGTGGTCCCCATACTTTGAGACTTATCAAGTACTTACTGGCAGGTCGAAGGCCTTTTGATTGGTCAGAGGACGACATGGAGATCATTCGGGAGAAAATGGCTGTGGAGATTTTTTGTAACTCCAGGCCCGCCTAGTCATTGGTTGTATATTACCATTTTTTATGTACAAAGACATGTAATTAATTCATGAATATTAATTCATTCATTATTCATTCATTAATATTAATTCATTCATTCATAAGTAATTATTGCAATTCCAAATTATTACAATCTGATACAATTCCAAATGTTTACAATGTCATCAAAACCTTGTCATTCATTCCCTATTAGAATCAATGTTAGGGCATGTCTGTTTGTTGTGTCCAATTGAGTGACAGATACTACACTTGCAGCAGTATTCATTGGGAACACCTCTGCTTGGACCTTTATTAATCATAGGTGGATTAGAGCATCTCCTGGAATTGTGTAGTAGTCCTCTCCGAAGACGAGACATGGCGACCCGCCCTCAAGCGTCATGTTTATCTCCTGGAGTTTGGATTCAAAATCACCATCTGAGCAATGTCAGATGGCACAACCCAAGTGGAAGGATGACTCACCGGCATAATAGAAACCGAGTACGCGTCAATAAGTGTCTGTCTCTAGTAGTAGTCCGACCACAAAGTTGTAAAGTCCAAGTTTCTCTCCCTGTAAAAAATATTGAAAACGATCAGCTTCACGTTTCAGTAATAATCATCTCACAGTACAGCTTGAAAGTAATGTACCGTGCCGCCGTAAGAGCGTGAGAACATGGAAAATGATCCATTTGAAATTTGTTGCAAGTACAAGTCTTCCGGACTAAGTCAACAGTCCACTGTTTTTCAGACCGCTTGACCAAGAAAATATTCCAGTCTACTGGATTTATGGTAAAAAAACCACACTTCTCCACACGTTTTAAGAGCACAAGATGTGCTGCGTCTGTCAACTGATGACACATGGTTTGTACAGCTCTATAGCGATTGTGAAACCACCGTTGCAGCATATTCCTTATAAACTCAGCCAGAGTCAACATAGGCAGTTGGCGTGCAAATTTTAGTCATGAGTTTATGCATTCTGCAGCATTTGTTGTCATCACCCTGTACCTTCTTTTTGGGTAGTGTACACGGGACCACTTGTGTGGACCAGCATCAATTACATATTCATATGCATTCTAGTGCAAGTTTCTTAACTCTTCCATATGCCGGTTATATTCGAACTCGGTGTATGCGCGGGCTGCTTTGTCCATTATTACGGCAACATCCTTCCTATGAAATCGCTTCTTAATATTTTCAGCAAAGTGTCAGCAACATATGGTATGGGTGGCGTAAGGGAACACTTTAGAAATCCCTACTTCAATGCTTGCATGCCTATCAGAAATGAAAACTAGCTCATCAATATGACATAGGGCACCCTTCAAGCAATCCAATAACCATTCCCATGAAAGGTTGTTTTCTGAGTCGCTGTACCCAAAAACAATTAGATACACCTATTTGCCATCTTGTGCTGTTGCAACAAACATTGTACCCCGGAATTGTCCCTTCAAATGGGTACCATCAACGGTAATGACTTGACGCATACACTTTCGGAATCCTCTAAGTGAGGCACCAATCAACATGAAGAAGTACAGAAATTTACCATCTTCGTCGTACTGTAAGTCAGTGATTGTGCCAGGATTTTATTGTTCCAAAACGTAACCAAATGATGGAAACAGTTGGGAGGTTTCCTCATGCGTTCCATATATCAGTGACAACGCATAATCGATGGAGGCGTGTGCCTTACTGTATATGATTTGGATTCCATACATTGATTTCATGTCGGCGATTATGTCCTTCGGACGCATTAGTCGACCATCTTGTTGTTGAAGTCTAGATGTAATAACTTCTCCAATTATGACTGCACTAGCTTGTCGGTGCCGACGGTGAATTTCTTCTAACGGACAAGTGTGTTCGTTGACAAAATTTCTTACTTGAAAGTATGTGCCTTCATCTCTCCTCACCGTTCTTAACTTCCACGTACAATTTCCCATCAAACAAACTAGATGTAATGTTGTCTTGCTGGACCTTTTCACCTTTCACTCGAAGTTATGCCACATTGCAAAATGGCCTACTAGTCTCTTCAAATTCTTTTTCGTTGGAAAAAATTGCCCTTTATATATCATGCTTGTAGGTTCATCTTCAACCAAGTTCCTGCTTACACCCATACCAAACGAGTATGATTCTGCTCCTGGAATAACCCATGTTGTGGCATTATCAGAATCATCTAGAGTTACATTAGCCCGGACCTCGGAGGTCCCAGCTATATCTGGTGCACTTGAACTAAATCTGTGTACATGTCTTACACATCTTTCCATTTGGACAGGTTCTTCATTATTCTGATTGTCTTCTACATTTTCTACAGAATTGAAATTGCCCTCATTATCCACCTCATGAATCACCCCAACATTCAGTGTTGTATTATGCTCATTGTTGATGTCATTGTAGATCTCATCGTATTGGTGGTTGTATTTTCTACCATTCATCTCAATTTGACAACCAAATACATCATCGAATTGAGGTCCCGGTATATTATCATGGGTGGCTACTTCCGGTGAGACAGCACATATGTTTTCCCGACCATCAATCCCACTTCTTTCTGTGAACAACTGGTTACTTCCGCCTGACGATCGAAATTGTTGGGTGTTATCACGATCAGCGATATCTTCACCAATGACACCTCCTGCTGGCCTCTCGATTAGACTAATACATACTTGAGGGATCACCCTATCTTCCCCTAGCATAAATTGAACATCATCATTGTTTCTTATAAATGTACGACATGTAGTCCCATGAACAAT
This sequence comes from Dipteronia dyeriana, assembly GCA_032871835.1. Classification (NCBI taxonomy): domain Eukaryota; kingdom Viridiplantae; phylum Streptophyta; class Magnoliopsida; order Sapindales; family Sapindaceae; genus Dipteronia; species Dipteronia dyeriana. The sequence continues at coordinate 19,363,424 of CM065295.1, read as the reverse complement.
TGATAGAGACTGTAGATCAGTATTGTATATGTTCTCATCAAACTTCACAATGGTTTGCACGATCGACACTAGTTCGTCGTAACTCAAATTATTTGACACATACAAATCTTGGTTTTTGAAACCTAAATACCTCTGATTTCCGTCGGGTAATTGCTCCCATCGACCGTTGTAAGATAGTAAGATATGATTATTCTCACCCTATCCATTGTCCGGTCAAAACTATCATCAAAAACCATTATTAAGAAATAAATATTTAATATTAAATTTACAATTATAAAGGATTAAACAAAAATCAAAAGTGTAAGCGATGAAGCTTTTTTTTTTACTGATCGAACTTTTTTTGTACATGCTCGGGCCGTTTTTGTACATAATCGAGCCGTTTTTGTACATGATCGAGTCGTTTTTATACATGATCGAGCTTTTTCTAATGGGATCGAGTTTTTTTGGTTCAAGACCGAGCTCTATTTGTACATCATCGAGTTTTTTTTAATATGGCTCGAGCTTTTTTCAAGTATGGCTCGACCTTTTTATTTTAGGGATTGAGTTTTTTTGTGAGGAATCGAGTTTTTTTGTGAGAGATCGAACTTTTTTTGTGCGGGATCGAGCTTTTTTTATGAGGGATCGAGCTTTTTTTGTCAAGGATCGAGCTATTTTTTTAGGGATCGAGTTTTTTTTTTCTAAGAGAACGAGTTTTTTTTTAGGGATCAAACTTTTTTTTGTACGTATCCACCATCTATTTTTTGGATCGAGCATTTATTTTAGGGATCGAGCTTTTTTTCAAATGTTTCGAGCTTTTTTTAAATGCTTTCTAGCTTTTATGCCCAATATTTTAAACTTGTTTGCACCACTTCAACTCAACTCAGCTAAATATATATACAAAAAAATATACATACATGTTCATTCATTATTTTTTACAAGTTTTTACAACTCCCAGACATAAACAAATAAAAATTTAGACAACATGTTCATAAATGTTCATACAGTGTTATACCACACAGAAAATACAATAATAAATGGAAATGAATATCATAAATATTAATTTACCTTATTGTGCAATATCTGGAATGGACCTCGTTTTCTGAAGAAAAAATGGAGTAGTTGATTGATTTTCAGAAAACTTTTTTGGACGACAGCTTTTAAAGAATAAATAATCGATTATTTAAGGGCAATTTCGGTAGCTCACCATAATATGTGCCTTTTAAACTTAACTTATTATAACGGTGACATCACTGCAAGGGACACAAAAAAAGGTGACATTCCTCACCATTTCCACTAATAAAATAAGGGGATATTAAGATTTTAGTCCATCTAGTTTACGTTTATCCGGGTTTGGTCCACTAGTTTTTAAAATTACTAACTTTAGTCATTCCGTTAAATTTTTTGTCAAAATACACAAACTGGCAATGTTAGTGGGTACAATGACCAAAATACCCCTAAAAAAAGTTTCTTATGAAGGGCAATATGGTAATTTTGTATAAAAAGACCATTTTGCCCTTAATTTTGTTTTGAAATGACCATTTCACCCTTAATATATATTTATTAAATAAAAAATATATTTAAAAAAAAACCAAAAAAAAGATGGATCCTTTTTTTTTTCAAAAAATCTAATCTGGTGGCCACATCTCAAAACCCAGATCTTCTAAAAAAAAAAAATTGGATTTGGTGGAAGTCCATATTGAATCTCCACCGTCCATCTCATGAGATGGACAGTGGAGATTCAATATGGACTTCCACCAAATCCATCACTTATAAAAAAATTAATTAATTTTTTTGTGTGTGTGGATATGGAAACCCAGTCCATTAGCCATCATCATCGACCACAATCGATCCCAAGGTCCAAACCACAATCATCCAAAAATCATCATCATATTCAACATTTTTTTCTACCCCCAAATCTTATCAAAATTTCCAGAAATCACAACACACCAACACCATCACAACAATAGACCACCATCATCAACGCAATCATCACTACCACCATCGTTGTCATCACCATCGGCCACCACCATCTCCATAGCTGCCACTTTCACCTTCCCAACAACCCAAACCCCAAAAACGATCCCCAAAAAATCTCTCTCCACCATCAGCCACCACAACAACATCCCTTACCACCACCGTTGATCCAACTCTATCCAGCCACATCTGACCCGATCTAGCGGAGATGAAGAACAACCATCACTGTCGCCGATCTAATGCGAGTCATCCAAGTCTGCCGTCGCGAATCATCCATCACCATCGTGCTAGAACGCTTCACCTATTACCGAACACCAAACCCCATCCATCACATTTCCCGATCTGATGAAAATGTTCGCCAAAAGTCTCGATTTTTTTTTCCGATTAAGTGATCTGATGATTGTGATGAGGTTGAGTTGGATTTTGAATGTGAAAGAAGATGGAGAGAGAGACGGTGAGACTTGAGAGTGAGGGAGAGAGAAAGAGACGATGGAGAGAGAGAGAAACAGTGAAGATGATCGTGATTTAATATTTTTTTTAAATGTTTAATATTAATTATTTTAATATATTTTTAAATTTTAAATTTTTTACATTACGAAATACCATTTTTACCCTTATTAATGAAAAGCTTCTAGAAACTTTCTTCGAATTTCCCATAATGCCCCTTTGACCTAACGGAAGTCAACGAAAAACAAACGAAAGGACTGGATTATGTATTGTCAGATAACTAATTGACTGAATTAAGTAATTCCAAAAACTAATGGATTAAACCCAGATAAACGCAAACTAGAGGTACTAAAATCATAATAACCCTAAAATAAGCCTTTAAAATTTTCAACAATATTTTTTATACATCAAATTACAGTGATATTGCTTTACAAAAATTTAGTATCTAAATGACGTGGAAACACTTTATTCTATTCATCTAAATGAATTAATAGATTAAAGTATTGCAACATTATTTGGACATTAAATTTAGATAAAATAGTATTACTTAATTATAATTAATGAAATTTCATATTTTCTTCGATCAATTACAGACTTATGCATCTTTCCTTTTACATTAGTAGTGAGATTTAAATCTTATCATTCACAATAATATTTTTATATAGGGAAGATTTTCATCTAGTATTATCGTGAGAGATTTAGAATATATATATTTTGATTATAAAAGTAAATAATTAAATAAATAAAAAACGTACCTATCTAAGAATCTATCTATATCATATATTTATTTAAAGATTTTACTATTAATAAAATTCGAATAATTAATTTGAAAGTTATATATCCGAATCTCAAGGTTGTCAATCTTCCGATCGAACTAAACCGTTGAGGCACAGTTATTAATGTTCATTAATGTTGTTAATAGTCAATGATGAATTAAAAATGAAGTGCAATAAAATCATTTAAGATGTGTGAGGGAATGGAGACAGTGGGGTGGCAAGCAGGCATGGTCGAAAATCCAATAGGATCGGCTTTTTACACGGTCATGATTCATCGTCGTCCAAGTAAGTGACAGGGTCAAAGATCTGTTTGCCATTTTGAGTCTGAAAAAGAGTTTTAAAAAGCTATAATTTTATATGGATTTACTCTTTTGAGTTTTGGGTCTCTGGTTTCTGGTCAATACGAGTACTGAAGAAGCTACCTTGTCTTCTCTGATTCACTGACCTCCACCAACAATCGCTTTTGACCACTCCTATTTCCACTTTCACTTTCTCAAACAGTAGTCAGTTACCCGCCAATTTATGATCTTGTCAAGAATCATTTGGTCAGTGAACAACCGGCCACTGCCTCAAAAACATAATTGCATCGGTGTTTATTTATATCATCTTTTCTTATATATATATATAAAAAAGGAAACTGAACTGCGAGTTTACTAACAACAAATGCTAATCTTGTAAATGAATTCAGTTCATTTTCTTGATTATAATCTACTATCTAATACTATCAGGTAGGTTACAAATTAATTACAACATTCATAAATTTATACACATTGAAAACCAACAAGTCTTAACATTATTGTATGGATAAGTACTAAAATGTACTAGTCATCATCTACCTAGATTGATGGATTTTTTTTTTTATATGTTTGTGCTACTACAGTACGGATGCATGGAACTCTGGAAGGTACGATATTTCCACAAGATATAGGAGGGTGACATACTGACATGAGTGTAAACATAATACACTACACAGCTGGATTTAACAGAGAATTGGCATAGGGAGGATGGATGGGATCAAATTACAGGATGGAGAGAGATCTTCTGCTTGGACTTATAAAGGCAAAGGAGAATGGTATGCTTATGATCGTAATTGATTAATTCAATTCAATGGTCTGTGTGCTCTCCGGAGAGGAGCTTTTCCATGCATCCCATGTATATACATAATGTATTCCAGTTAAGATCGTGCCATTTGTGATTTATTAGAGTTTTTTTCCATGATGTAAGGATTAAGGAGTGTAACTGGCTAAATTTATGTAATTAATTTGAAAAAATAGATAATTGGTCCAGTAATTTATCTCTCACCAATCACACCCTTGTAAGAAGGATGTGTGTTCGACTTTATCATTTTATTCGAATTCTAAATTAATATAATATTTTCTTAAAAAAATATTTTTCCTATCAAAAACTTACAATACGATAGTTATGGATCGAAAACATGGTAAGATAATAATCCCACAAATTAGGGTCTAATACCTTAGCTCTTTATGAAAAATTCCCGGAGATAATCAACAAAGAAAACCTATGAGTTCGTCCGACATCATATTCCACGTGGCAGGGGTGATCAAATTGAAGTTTATATAGCCGACCCACAACTAGGGCATACTAGAATACAAAGAAGAAGAGAAGGCAAGCAGACAGCAGCACAGTGGCTTTTTATTTATTTAATTCAAAGTTGAAGAGTATGACACTCCCCTGATCAAAATTTATAAAAATACTCGAAATTTAGAGACCAAAACAAGTCCTTGGAGTCTGAACCCTAACTCCCCGATCCTAATCTCTCTCTTACTTTGTCCTTTGCCTAAAAAATACCATTATTTTGTTTTTATTATAATAATAATAATTAATAAAGCAGCATGCTCATATCAATTATCATTTTAAAATTATTACAAAACTTATCATATATATCTCCTGTATAAATTATGACAAAACTAAGTAAGAAGATTTAAATAACTTTTGATAAAAATAATTTTATTATTAAAATAAATTATTGACATGGGACTATACGCCATCAAACAACATATGTTTGGTCTGGATATCTCTTCTCATAATATCAGAAAGAATAATCACTTACGGTAAGACTTAGACTCGCACTAGTAGCATAAAAGAAGTACATTCTCATTTGTGTTGGGAATAATAAGCACTTATGATAATTTTAAAATCTATAAGGGACGACTTCAAACCCAGGATATAAGGGGTTTTATCACTTTTTTGAATTGTTTTTTTTTTGTTGATAAAATTGGAACATAAACAATCATATATTGAAAACCCCCTAGACATTATCTAAAATTATAAATGGTGGTAAACATCACTTTAATAACTTACGTTTTAAAGACACAAACGTAAGTGACTTATTATATTATCCTTACTTTACTTTTCCTTTCTTCTCCTACTACTTTATATTGTCTTCTCTAACTTTAAAAGCTTTGTAAATTGGAACTTAGTTTAGTGGCGCTCACTCACGGGGGTCGAAGGCAGCGCCCCCAAAGATTTTTTCTCATTTCCTATGTTGTCTTGGTTTTGAATCTTCCATTGTTAAACACCAGAAACAACAACATAACAGAAACAGAGGAGCATAGAACAAATACCCAGTCATTCTGAGACTTCGTTATTGTGTTCCGAGACTTTGTGATTGCTTTCCGAGGCTTTTGGGTTGTTGTTCAGTGCTCCTATATTTCTACTATATTCATATTCTCCAACACCGAATCCCCAATTCGAAACCCTTCATTTTCAGAGAAGGTTACATACTTCGTTTTTTCAGAGAAATCAAAAGTCGTCATTGTGTTTGGTCGTGGTCGTCAACGACGACATATGCGCGTTCATGGTCCACCGTCATCGTCGGTGTACGTGTGCTCGACGATTCGTCAGTTCCACCTCCATTGATGGAGGATTTTGAAAGAAAAAAAATAGTGAAGAAGGTTACTATAGAGGTATATTTATCCGTTCATCATAATATGTGCCATTTAAACTCAAGTTATAAAAATGGTGAGTCTTAAAATACACCATCAAAAAGGTGCTAGAAATTTTTTGGACTCAATTGAAAGGGTCACCATTGCATTTAACTATAATATATAGTTGGATGAATTCAATATTTGAGGATGTAGATCCTTCTATAGAATAAAACAAAATCTTTATGGGCTATTATTGATTAAGTCCCTATGTTTTTTTGAATTATTTATTTTTTACTCACTTATTCATTTTTCACTGGATCAATCCCTATGTTTTCAAAAACCATTCAATTTTGTCGTTTGTGAATCAACCGTTAGTCAAATTAACGGTTCTAAGGGTATTTTCATTTTTAAACAATGATATGCCACATGTCAACACATAAATAATATATATATATATATATATATATATATATATATATATATATATATATATATGTGTGTGTGTGTGTGTGTGTGTGTGTGTGTGTGTGTAATAAAAATTAAATTAATATATAAATACAAATTAAAAATTATAAACAAAAAGAACAATTAAAAAATTATAATAAAAAATGAAAATTAAAAAAAAAACAATATCTCTTTCTTTGCTCTCATCATTTTCTTTATGTGTGATGATCCTTTTTTTCCACCAACAAACCAATCCATGGCTATGGGAGAGACCTTGCTCTCAGCCTTTTTTTCTGTTGTTATTCAAAAGACTAGTGCCCCGTGATTTTTCCTTCATTCCACATTTAGATTTGGTGCGTTCAAAGTTAGAAATAGGAGGAGAATGTTGTTGAAGATCAAGGCACTCCAGATTTGTCTCGATTTCATCACTCGATGGTTGATTCGTGGGTTTGAGGAGTTGGAATCATGGGGTTGGGTGGCTGATGGTGGTTCTAGGCTTGGTGGCTGGTGGGCTTGTTTTTGGATTTGGTGGTTTTTAGATTTCAAACGGTGGTTCGATTTGCTTTTGGTGGTGGGTCTTGGTTTGATTTGATGGTATTCTGGGCTTGCTTTAGTGGTTAACCTATTTTTTTTATTGGTGGTGGTTCTGGGTTCGATTTGGTGATGGAGGTGTGATTCAGTTTTGGGTTTTGTGTTTTTTGTCGTTTGGTTCAGTTCCAGGTCTTGTAGTGGTGGTGGTGGTGATGGTGGTCAGAATCTGTGTTTGGTTATGTGGGTGATGTTGGAGTGGTGGTGGCTGGAAATCAGTTTATCATTGATGATTAGATGATAGTGTTGATGATGATTTGAGATGGTTTTGGTGTTTATAATGATTTGATGTTGGTTTTGTTGGTGGTTTGAGATGAAGATACTATTTTTTTCATTTCAATTTTTTCGGTTGGAGGTTGGAGGTTGAAGGTTTATGATGTGTTTTTTTTTTTTTTTTAAGTTTCCAATTGTATAATTTAAATATTCTATTTTCTTGTTGGTAGGTAAGGTGGATCTATTTTTATATTTCTTCCACCCCCCCATAAATAAAATTAGGAAAATAAAAGTTTTATTTTTATTTTATTTTTATTTTAAAATCAAAAGTAAAAATGTCATTTTGCATTTTTTGCAACGGTTGACTTTCAAAATACCGGTCAGAGGGATCAAAATGAGTGGTTTTGAAAAATATAGGGTCAAATCTAGTGAAAAATGGATAAATGAGTAAAAAATAACATTTCAAAAAAGGACATGGACTAAATCAATAGTAGCCCAATATTTATTAGATCACAAATTGAATGAGAGAATAGTATCCAATGTATAGAAGAATAGTCACCATTGTGTTTGGTTGTGATCGTCGCCGACGACATACGTGCGTTCATGGTCCACCGTCGTCGTTGGTGTACATGTGCTCGTCAATTGGCCGGTGTACGTGTGCTCCATTGATGGAGGATTTTGAAAGGAAAAAAAAATGACGAAGAAGATTACTGTAAGGATATTTTTATGCGTTCACCATAATACGTGTTATTTAAACTCAAGTTATTAAAATGTTTAAAATGGTGAGTCTTAAAATACACCATCTAAAAGGTGTTAAAAATTTGTTGGACTCAATTGAAAGAGTCACCATTGCATTTAACTATAATATATAGTTGGATGAATTCAATATTTGAGGATGTAGATCCTTCTACAGAATCAAACAAAATCTTTATTAGATCACAAATTGAATGAGAGAATAGCATCCAATGTAGAAGAATAGATACGATAAAACCATTTAAAATATTATATAAATATAATTGACTTGTTTTTTAATTAGAGATTGATGGGCCGCTTCTCCATCTTCATGCATGTAATTTAACAATTAAATATTAAATATTAAAATTAAGCGAAATTATATATTTGATAAAACGTACGTGAAACAGTTTGTCGCGTTGTGTGCAAAGGAAAATGGGTAGGCTAACATGCAAATATGCAATGGAAGGGGGTGTAGGGTCAACTCTCTCCCTTAAGAAGGTCAATAAGTTTTCTGTGTGTTTTTTTTATTCTTTTTTTTTTTTTTGTGTGTTGTGTTGCACCTTTCCCACGTGACTCTCTTTAATGAGTAATGACCCTTTTTCATTCAAGTCCAACTTCGAACTTGGAATAGGACGAGTCGAGTGAATTTACGCCCACAGCCCTAATAGCTCACTTCCATGTATGTATAGTGTTGTTTATGTATATATTTAGGGTCAGTTTGGTATTAATGTGGCTTTTAAAATAATTACTGTTAGCTGTGTTGAAAAAATAATCTGCTGTGAAGTTAATCAGACAACTGTTTGGTTAATGTTGCTGTTGAAACTATTATGGATTAAAAAACAGTATTCATATGTTTGACAAAATTTACTTTTTAATTGATGTGATTTTACATAATGAATAAAACATACATAAAATTAAATTATCAAACGAAACAAAAAATTTCTTTTCACATCTCTCAATCTCAAGCCGAAAAATCCAAGGTTTGATAGCACAAAATCTAAGAAAATATATAAAATAAAAATTAGGTGTTTCTTCCTTTATTCCTTTATTCCTTTATTTTTTTTTACTACAATATTCTTTGATTTCTTTTGCTTGACATACGGATATCTATATCTACAAAACTTCAATCTTTATCAATTTTTTATATATAATTTTTATTGATTGTATTTTTGGATGATGGTAAAGAAAAAGAATGGTAGAGAAGAAGTAGATGACACAAAAGATGAGTTTTAAGGTTTTGTTCTAAGTTCGAAGTTTGAGTGTTTGTTCCTGAATTGGGTTAAGAAGATGAACAAATTATTTTAAAAAATCTTTTATTTAATCTTTTATTTAATCTTATATTTAATCAATGATGAACAAATAAAATTGAATCATATGAAATTAAATATAAGATATATTTGTATTTATGTTAAGTTAATAGAGATAGTTTAGTATTTAAAAAGATTCATTGAATCAAACAACAGATTCTATCGTAATCACTTTGCAAAAGTAACTCCCACTTACTTCTTAAAATTGCTGTCAAATCAATACAAATTATCAAATAATCACTTTTAAAAAGTTTACCAAAAATATTTTTTTATGTCAAAAATATAAAATAATTAAATTTTAATTTCTCAAAAGCAATACCAAATGGGACTTTAGATTCCTCTTGAACACAACTTAACTGTTTATTCATTGTAATACTTATGTGTAATAATATTATTGGAATACGAAGAAGAGCTGAGGTATAGAGATAGAATTTGGTTCCCCTCCTCACCTCTTTTTGTCCGCACATTGTTCCCACTTAAATCAATGATCTCGACTAATTTTATCTTTTGGTAGAATAAAGATGTAAAAATCAATAAAAAAATCCATACCATTGATTTATTATAATAGACACGTAGAAATAGATCATGGAGATAAGGACAATTAATGTGAGGTGAGAAGAGGAGAGGAGAGGAGAGGATCCAGATCCATGAAAGTAATCCAAATCCGTGATAAGTAGTTTGAATTTCTTGTAACTATCACTTATGTTATTATCCGATAACAACTGAAAGTCTGAAACTAAATCAAGTCAAATTACTTGTTACTTGAACTGACTGGTTCTTAGGTCGACCCATTGAACATGGGCCTGACCCGAGTTACTTGTTATATCCTTTACGGGTTTGTTCGTATTTGGCTACCGCAACATGCATACTTTTATTGAGGCAAACATATAACTTTCCAAAATCTTACGTCATATGGTTATATGGTATGATTGATATTACTCACTAAGATTTATTCATATTAGTTATTAAAAAATGTTTTAGTACATTAAAACATATATATTTAGTTCATTAATATGATATGAATAATCGATCACATAAATTAGATATTCAACATAATAGTAAATAAGTTTATCTATAAAATATATTTTTTTTCGGGGAGAAATACTTACACAATTTTCCTCGAAGGTACATACGGACGGATGCTAGCTACCGTTGCATGGCGTGCCGTACAGGCATACAGCAATTAATTTAGTGAAACTAGACATCTTTTCAATGAAATGAATTCTAGCTCGACCAACCTCACGTGCTGTTGTTTGCACGTGTGGTTTAAAAATGTTGTTTCAAACTTTCAATCAACAACCACCACCTGTTTTTTTTTTCTTCTAAAAACCACATAAAATTATGTTAATTTTGTACATTACATTGTATATTTGGTACCAAACCACATTGTATCTCATAATTATATATAAATATCTAAATTTTAAACCAAAATTTGAAACACAGTACTTTTAATAATATGAAAAGCACTTCAACTATTCTACTATTGGAAATAGGATCAAATATGATATAATATTTATATGTAGATCATATTCTTTTAACGATATATTGAGATTAAATTATAAATTTCAAAGTTTACTAATTACGTATGAATGCATGAATGATGTATTCAATATTAACTATTAACTATTAACTATTATAAGGGGTTCAAGTAACTATTAAGACTGTCTCCATTTGTGTAAAAAACAAAAAACGAGATTGATGATTCCCCCCATTATTAATAGCTCACCGGTTTAGTAGTTTACTAATTGAACATCAAAACCATCAATACAATCATAAAATTTTGAATCTGAAATCATTATGGGTCCTTAGAACATGACTCAAATGTTAAATATCACATCATATATTCATAATCACAAAGCAAAGTTTAGAGTTGAAATAGTGTCTAGAAAAAGAAAATTATAGAAAATTAGTTATGTAACATTATAAAATTGAACTTCTATTTTTATTAACATTACAAAACTGTTTATATAACGTTACAGATACTAAATTATCAATTTTTTTTTTCCTAATCATTCACACTGGAAGAGAACCTGGAAAATAGTATATGAAATCTAAGAAGGAGACCCACCAGATACAGAGTGCAGATAAATCATGTTCATGGTCCACTCCAGCGTCCTTGGTGTGGGTGGAGATCATTGCAATTGTCTTCCACGATTGGGACAGTGGATACACCTTTTACACCCACTTTTCTTTTCCTTTTTTTTTAAATCCCCCAATTCTCCAAATTCAAAATCATTCTTGCAATTCATCAACCAATTATATCAATATAACTTTGGTCATCATAATTAGCAATTCAGGTTATCAGGTTCAAGCTAAATGCTCTTTGTGCTAACCCCACACCACCAGTTTTGTATTTCAAATTCGAACACTCCCTTTTTTGTGCAATTTGGTGGGATAATAGTAGATCTTATTAAATTAATAGAGTTTATAAACATCGTTAGCATTTGAATCGTTTAGGCGCCAAAGTCTACAAGAACTCTTATAAAGAAAGAGTAATGTACCATCTAAAAGCGTATCTCAAAAATCAGTACAAATTAAATGATGTATTAAGGATTTATTTTTACATATAAGTCATAAAATGATACGGGAACAATACGATAATAACGAATCATATAATATATCATTTAAGTCGTATAGCATAATTGCATAGAGAAGTACGAAACTTTGAGAGAGAAGCCATCATCAACTTTTAATTATCTATTGCTTTAATTTCAAATTTGCCACGGAATTTAATAAAATCATGATCATGATAATTTATACAATTTTAAATGATTAATCCATGGTTGGATTGGATATAATTTGGCATACACTTGTTAACCAGTAAAAGACACAAAACAAAATTTGTCCTAAAGATTGTAAGGTTCGACATAGATCCTAATTATGAACTCTATTCTCTAAGTGGGTTTATGGAATATCTATGTTATTAAAAAAGAAGACGAGACAAGATTTGTCTACAAGACTCCAACTAACCTCCTCTCCATTCAAATCAAGTTGCTTGTGTCTCAAAATTCTCAAACTTAAGTAAATATGATCTAATTCTATCTTATTTGAAGACTAATCTCAAAAGAGACCATCTTCTTTTCTCCCTTTTAAGATGGTAACCATTCTTACAAGCTATGGCAAAGAAAACAAAATGGAAGGATTCTATTGATCAACAAATAAGATCACCATGATTGAAGGTGCAAGAATTCTAAGATTTGATTGAAACTTAAAGAGAAAATGATTAGGCTAATTAAAAAGATTGACACTGTTTTGGAAAAGCTATATGTAGGGGAATTAGTGGGTTCATATCATTTTAAAAGAAACTTAAAGTACACACCGTCTCATAAAGCAACTAATCTAATACAATTACCATTTCTCCAAATATTACTTTGCTTACATAATTAATAAAGTTTTACTTTCGAATTTTAGCTGGCTCTACTATAAGCTGCCTAAGCCACTTTTCAGGAACATGAAGATTTTTGTATTCTTATTCGAAAAATAAAATAAAATAATACTTTTGTACTTTTGTATTTAAAAATAATATTTTAGTTTGAATTGATATTTGATTTTGATTTGTTTTAAATCAGACACCGATCAGAGTAAATGTCTCCTGGAATTTAAGTGAGATAATTATTACAATCACGATATATAATTTTTATAACAAGAAAAAAGTCTCCCTACATTTTGCATTTTAATAGGTTAACGTTAGACTTAGAACCCATTGAAGGGAAAGTGTTGAGCCTGACTATGCTTACAATATAACCATATTAGGTTTACAATATAACTATATATATATATATATATATATATATATATATATATAAAATATATGTATTATTATTTAAAAAAAAAAATAAAGAATTGTGTTCATATCATTAAGTAAACCCATTAAAAATTTGTAAGTTAAAAATAATAATTAATGTTATAACTTATAACATAAAATATGGTGTACATCTTATATTTAGGGTAGAGTACTAGGTCTTTGATATGTTACGTACTTACGTGGTATATTTAAATTGATAAATAATAGATGTAACATAATTTAATTAAAAAAAAATTAAGAAAAAAGTTAATTAATTTAAAACTTTCATGAAATTTAACAACCCTAGTTTTGAACTTTGAACAAACATGCAAAATGACATGTGTTTCCTACCTAACTAAATAATGCTACATGTTTTTCCTTAATCGTATCTTTTCGAACCGCCTTACATTCCCATGTCCATAAGTAAATGAATTTGTCACTTAGATTTTGTTATCATATAATATCTCTATCATTATTAGACAACAGATATCAACTTCAAATTTAATTTTAAATTTGTAACTTTCACACTCATTAATTCATATGATTTTAATCTAATGGTTTTGAATTGTCTGCTCTTGATTTATTTACTCTCTATTTTTTTCACCATTGCGACAAAACAAAACTCAGATGGATATCAATTGTTTTACTTAACTATACATTCGTACAATAATTATCCCTTTCATGTATTTTTAAATGTAGAATCCTGACTTTATAGAATTACAAATTGAACTCTACTGATTCGTTATAAAGATGTCCCGACTTTATAACATTATAGATTGAATTCTTCCGACTCAATTACACTATCACATTACAGAGTTGGATTCTATACGAAAAAAAGAAATCGAAACCTCCTCTACATGTGTATAGTATATGTAACATCCGTATAAAAATAATTATCCTAAACCTAAACTTGGATCAAGGGCATTTAGTTGGAAGATGTGTGCCATATTTACTATTGATTATGCGTCCGATATTGTCCACTGAAAATGCAAGAACTGCACATGATTTGTCACTGATCAGTTCAACAATCAGTGTGATTAGTATTTCTATCAAAATAAGGCCAGTGATGTGATGTCCAATTTAGCTACCTGAATTCTCAATTTAACTATACACCAAACAAAGCTGCCAAAATTTCTAACTGCTACGTAAGGGGAATAAAAACTTCTTAATCTATCAAAACTACGGTTATTTAGCAGCAATGATGCAGCATAAGAACACATATAGCAAATTCCACCTACAAAAACAAGAAAAAGCCAATCAAATGGCAAGTTTTGTGAACTTTGCTACGAAAAGTCCACTGGTTTTTGATGTCGAAGGGTCAAAACGCAAGGTCTTTGGTATCCTCCCGCTTCTACAAGGCCAATCTTTGGCAGCATCTATCTCCTCCAACTCTGCAAGATCAGAGGAAGTGTTACCATATCTAATACCAGAAAGAGTTGGTGGCTTGAAAGAGAACGAAGTACAGAGCAATATTTACTATCGAGATTGGCAAAATGCTAGTAAATTAGCTTATCTTCTCAGAAAATAACATAAGTTGCCAGACAATTAATTAACATAAACTGCTTATTATAATCTCAAAATACTACAAGCATTAATTACAATCTCCCAAAAAAGTAAAATTTTACACTTTCAATTACAAAGCGCGAAGGATTACCTGCAGAGGTATTCTCTTTGAGAAACTGATTTACGACATCCTCATTCTGAGCCACTGTCAAACTAATCAACCAAAGAAATAAATGAATAAACATGAAAAATATGAATGTGTTTTGTGTCATTGTGTGGCTTCAGAGCCATAAGGAATGCAGACTGGACACACCTGCAAGTGCTATAGACAAGTGAACCCCTGACTTTTAGTAATCCGAAACCATTGGTGAGAAGTTTTAACTGCAAGCAGAGATTAGTAGTTTTAGTTCAATACAAAGGCCACGTAATGTAAACTTAAGTTGTGAAAATGGAAACTCTTGCACTGGAATTTAACCCAGGAGAACGAAAATAAGAAAAGGAGAAACATTTTCTTTCATTATTATTTCAGCATTATACATTTTGAAGGAAATGTGGTAAATTCAGCTGAAATTAACTACAAGGACAAATCAATCAAAACCAACACACAATTATGGATCTACTTATACAAATGAGGGATTGAAAAGGAAAAAAGGGCGTAGAGGGTCCTCCAAAACTGGATCAATTTACCTGAAGG
This sequence comes from Dipteronia dyeriana, assembly GCA_032871835.1. Taxonomy (NCBI): domain Eukaryota; kingdom Viridiplantae; phylum Streptophyta; class Magnoliopsida; order Sapindales; family Sapindaceae; genus Dipteronia; species Dipteronia dyeriana. Next base: position 19,348,092 of record CM065295.1, on the reverse strand, counting down.
CTGGTCAAGCTATCAGTTCTCTCTGCATCCAATACACGACGTTGGAGTGTTGTCCAACCCCAATTCTCAAATTTTTGGATATGTCTTACTGACCCATCATGAGTGCACTCAGCATCCACAAGGACCTAATCAAATCTGAATCTCTTAGTGGCATTTATAACAAGTGAGAAAAAGTTTATAACTTGGAAATTGTCACCCTCTAAAAATCATACTAAACTACATCAGGAATATATAACCCGTCTTCATTAAAACAAAAAAAAAACAAAAAAAAACAGAAAAGCTAAAATGCAACTTCACCTTGTCATAACCAGAATTAGAAACTTCACCATTACAGACACTTTGATATAATTCGCTTTTACTGAGCCCAATTACTCCGGAATGACGCCCGTAATATATAAGTTCGGGATGTTTACTATTTGCAATCAACCCTGTAGCAGCACTTTCCCTTGCTTTAGCAGCTCTTTTCCTTTCTTTCCATGGTCTCCTAGAAGTCCACTCCTTAAATGTATCAGCCTTATCTTCCAATGCAGATATACCTGTTTAATACTAGACAGAATGACAACACATCAAAAAAGTTTGATGATTGGTATAGCAAAATCATGGTACAAACTATAATAAATGTGTCACAATCCACAGCTTCTTTTTCCAGTTACTAACATGATCCAGAATCTGAATCAAGCCTCCGGGGAACAAGGGAAAATGATGTTCCATCAGCAACAAAAAGTCGGCACCTATTACCCAGAGCATATTTCTGCAACAATGTTCTACAAGCTGCAAGACGATGACTTGCAACATCGACACCAGTTACGGAACCCGAATCACCAAGAATATCAAGTATCATACAAAGTTTAGCACCTGACCAAAAACAATTGATGGTAATAGTGAGGAACATGTCAAACAATCAGGGATCAATGGCATGGTTCATCTACTAAGCCGGCACTTAATCCAAAATTAGCTATCAAATACAATTCTCCCAATTGAAGTAAAAAAGAAACCAAAATTCATTTTCTTAACAGGTTTAATCAACTTTCCCATTTATCCAAGTTAAGTCTTAATATAAACATTCGTCTATTTTACATTAAGAGCTCTGCTAAAAGATAAATATCTCCACTTTAAACAATACTACATTATTTGAGAAAAAGAGTTGCATACCAGGAGCAGCACAAAGATCGAGTACATGATCTCCCACTGAAACATCTAGAGCAGAAACAGCAGCTCCAGAAGCAGCATCGATTCCATATATCTGAAAAGAACCACAATAACAAATCAAAATTCATATAAAAAAAAACATTGAAAAAAAACATTAAATTAAGTATTTCATAGAAATCACCTTTCCTTGCTTGTATGCGTTTGAGTTAGCGATTTTAAAATCAGGTGGAAGAGAAAAAAAGCCTTGCAACCAAACAAGTCTCTCCATCCTACACTTAATTTCAGCTTCAATCTCTTCTAATTGAGCTTCACTTCCAGCTTTCAACCTTCCCCACACATTTTTTTTTTAAAATTGATTCCTTCTAGAAGAAAAACAAAAAGGATATGGCTTTCGGGTTTGGAGTACCTTATATAACGAGGGGTTGAATCGACGGCGGCGTAAATGGAAGGGTCCAGTCCATTCTCTTGTAGAAAATCAAGAAATGCATCAGGAAGGTGTAGTTTCGATATTTCCTCCATCAAACACGGATCAAATACAAAACAGTCGGGAATTGTACGCCGTTTTGAGATTTTGCTTCTGCTGAGTTAGATACTCGAGAGCCTGAGGGGTGGTAGGGCTAATAAGAACAGAAGAGACATGTATCGCAGAGAAAACGCACCGTTTTATTTGGTTGGGGCAAATACGGTGTCGTTTCAAGCAGTAGAGCCGAAATTTATTTACGTACGTGTAGCAGTATCGTTATCTCTCGTGTGTAGTGTACTAGTGTGTACACATTTGGACTTTGACTAGTGCCCGCGGATTTCTGATTTCTGATTTCTGATTTCTGAGAGCTCCGAGACTGACGATAATGGCCTCAAAAGATAAACCAAGTAAGTCTCTTGTTCTCTGTAAAGCACGCAAAAAAAAAGAATAAAAATTGTGGAATTGAATCGTGTTAATGTTGTGATCAACCGAGTGGACGCTAATAAGAATGCGGAATTTTGCAGGTTCTGCTAAGCGAGTGGCTGTTGTTGGTGCCGGTGTTAGGTATGTTAATTCTGTTTAGTGTGTTTTAAGTCATTAATTACTCTTCCAAATGCAATTCCTGAATATGTTTATGTAGGTTGGATAAAATGAAATCCTTTTTTATATTTTAATAATTTCCAAATTGAAAGAAAACGAGCTCAATATTCAATTAAACAGTTTTCAATTCCATGATATCAATGGGACTTTTGTGGATTAGGAACCGTATCCTTCATTCCTTTGCACTTTTTGTGAGATATTGATCACTCCGTAGATGTACCTTATGAACATAGCTGTCAGAAGCGTTAGGCGACTCAAGGCGACATGGGCCTCTATCGCCTGAGGCGCTAGGCGCCAGGCGAGGCGCACGCCTGACAGCAAGGCGAACCTATTTTATAAAAACCTGTATATCTAATTTATCAACATTTTTTTTAAGTGACTACTTTAAAAACTACCCACAAGGGCCACAACACATGATAATTAAATAAAAAGCAATTTCTAAATCATCAAAATTCTAATAAAAAGCAATTTCTAAACCATCATAATTCATAGTTCAAAATAGACGTAAAGTTGCAAAAAAAAAAGTAAAATCATCACAATTCTAATAAAAACAAGATCATGCATCGAAATCAAATTCTAAATCATCATCTCCTCCAATCCCCTCTTGCAATTCTTCTTGTTGAAGTCCCTCTCCCTCATCTTGCCCTTCAATCTCTTCTTCACTTTCCTCCTCATCTAATAATTGATTCATTGGTCGAACTTGAGGTACCCTTGATGAAGAAGCTTCTCTCGCTCTAAATTGATAACCAGGCTCCCCAACACTAACAGCTGTAGCAACAACATTCCATGTCAAATTATCTTCTTCTGTAAAAACAAGTTCATCATCTCCATCATTCTCATCATCCAACCTCCCAGTCAACCATTCATTGCTCTCATCAATTTCATTCAAATAGATGGGATCAATGGTGTCACGCGCATCATATCGACGCTTCAATGCTCTATTGTATTTTACGAACACCAAGTCATTTAAACGACTTTGATCAAGTCTATTTCTTATTTTGGTATGAAGCTGCAATAAGCCAATAATTATACATACAAAATAAGAATATTTATATTATAATGTAAAATGTAATTAAAAATACTGTTAAAAGTAAAAACACAGACTTACACTTTCAAATACACTCCAATTACGTTCACACCCAGATGAACTGCAAGTGAGGCTAAGAATCTTTATAACAAATTTTTGCAAAGCAGGTGTAGAAGTGCCATATGAATCCCACCACTCAGCTGTTAATTAAAAATGAAAAATCTTTAATAAATATTTGTTATACAGTTATATAATATTTTAAAAATAGAATTCATGTTTTACTTTAAAAAATATATACCTGGTGATTTCTTTCCTCTCATTTTAACTCCCATTGGGCTACCAAATAGTCCTTCAGCTTTCTTATACTTGAAGAGCTCAAGATCAGTCACACATCGAGTCTCTACATCTGGGACCAACCTTTCTATGCATGTATACAATCCATTTGCCACTTCATCATCTACATTTCTAGTATTGTAGAAGAATTCTGGGTTCAAGAACCATCCGGCTCCATGTAGAGGGCGATGAAGTTGAATATTCCATCTAGCATCAATCAACTTAAAAATATCTTCATATTTAATTTCATTGCCCCCAAAAGATCTAGCAATAGCTTCTTTAGCCCTATCCATAGCTTCATAAATATAACCCATGGCAGACTTCCTCTCGCCATCTACCAATCGAAGCACACCCACAAGAGGACCGGCTATCTTAAGGGCAAACACCACATTGTTCCAAAATGAAGGCATAAGCAAAACTTCCACAACTCTTTTAGCTCCAGCTTCTTTAAACCATTTGCTTTTTGCCCATTCTTCAGAAGTAAACATTCTTCTGAGGTTGGCCTTTTGGCTATGAATCCTGTACAATGTTATAAAAGCAGTTGCAAATCTTGTTTTTGCAGGCCTCAACAATTCCTTCATGTTTGTATACTTCCTTAACATGTTTACCACACCAGTGCGGCCGTAGATGTAACTGTTAATCATAATGGCCCTCTCAAATGTTTGCTTCATCCTTTTCAACTTGAAAATATCTTATAATATCAAATCCAAGCAGTGTGCAGCGCATGGGGTCCAAAACAAATTGGGATATTTTGCCTCTAGAAATCTCCCTATATAAAAATATATATATATAAGTTAGTTAATATTTATCAAATATCAATCCATTAGTCATAAGTCTTAACTCTTAACTAATAAGTTAAAAATATATAATACCTGCCAAAACATTATTTGAAGCGCTGTCGGTGACAACTTGAACCACATTGTCTACACCAATCTTTTCCACGAATTGACTCAGTAAGTCAAACATCTTCTCACCGGTCTTAGCATATCCCGAAGCATCAACTGACTCAATAAACACACTTCCTCTCGGACTATTGACTAGGAAATTAATCAATGTCCTTTCTCTTCTGTCTTTCCAACCATCCGACAGAATGGAACATCCATAAGTGTTCCATTCCTGTACATGCATCTTCAAGGTTTCACGGGTAGCCTTCACCTCATTCTTTAGAAGGGGAACCCTGACTTCATGATAAGTTGGTGGTTTAACACCCGGACCATATTGTCCAACTGCCTCACAAAATGCATTGAAGCTACGGTACTTCACAGTATTGAATGGGATCCCTGCCTCATACATCCATCTAGCAAAAGTTTTACAAACACGACATTTTAATTCCTCTTTTACCGCATCACTTTCACCCAACTTTGATTGCCTTGAACTTGAAGGGGTCTTGTTGTAGAACAAATCAAATGGACCCTTATGTTTTGGCTTTTTAAATAGGTTGATGCTTTCATTAGTGCTTCCACTTCCACTTCCAGTTCTAGTTCCACTTGGTCGTTTTTGAGTACTAGAAAGCATCGGTAAATCATCATCTTCTTCGCCATAATCAAAATCATCTTCAGGTGCCAAATTTTTCTGTTCTTTCTCATTCTTTTTCCTTTGCATATAATTTAAGATCTCCTCTTTGACTTGTGCTGGAACTTTGGCACAAGCTGTGACATTCTAAGAACATGCAGCTAAATGTTGTTTGCCCCAAAAAATACCTCCTTTTGATTGTTTACCACAAAAATTGCATTTTGTGGTATTTGTGTCATTAGGGTTAAGGCAACTGAAATAGCGCCATGCGGGATCCTTCTTTAGGTTTGATGTTTGACTCGCATCTAATATCGACATTCAGAATTTGTAACCTATAATCACAAAAAGTACAAGCAAAATTAATTTGTTAATGGCTAATAACTAATTAGCTATTAACTAATAAGTGCAGTAACAGTTAATAAACATGACAATTTTTGCTTAAAAACAAACACTAACAGTGAACCAAGCATGACAAGTTGACAACACTACAACAGTAATGCAACATCAGAATTCACAACATTTCATAAACATCAATATTCAACTTCATCAACATTCAACAGTCAACACAACCAACATCAGTTCATCAACCAATTTTGTAAACTTTAACTCATCAAGTAAAATATTAATGATATAGATAACAAAAATAAACTTTAAGTCTTCAACACAGCCAACATCAATTGATCAACTCATCAACTCATCAATTTTTCAATAAAACTAAATAGATAATAAAAATAAAAAATTGGGCAGCATAACAGTTTATATTTGGGGACTAGAAGGATAGAGAAGGAGAGAATGGTGAGAAGGAGAGAATTTAAAACAAAAAAAAACAAAAAAAAATTGAAAAACCATACCTGGTTGTGGTCGGCAGTCAGCTGGTCTTCAAGTCTTCAACTTCCTCAACGGTCTTCACTTCGAATGGAGAGCAGGAAAGGAGAATCAGCCAATTGGAAAGGATTGGAGGAGATTGGAGAGGATTTGAGGAGAGAAACTGTCGACTGCTTCTTGTTTCTAGGGTTTTTTTTTTTTTTTTTTTTTTAAACGAATTGGTCTATATTTGTTTAAGAGAAGCTATCAAAACGACATTAAAAAAAAATTGTAATCAGGCGCTCTTAAGCGCGCTTTTTGGCGCCTGTCTCCTCGGCGCTTAAGCGCAAAAAGCGCTCGCCTCGTCGAAGAGGCTGCACCTGGCCACACTCAAGGCGAGACCCACTCGCCCTGCCTCGCCTAGCGCCTAGGCGCGCTTTTGACAACTATGCTTATGAAAGTGAGGCTAATGGTCGGATGCAGTTGGCAAGTGATTTGGCTATAATATACATGTAAATGTGGTTTTCTGATTAGTCTGATTTTGTGTATTGACAATATTTATATGATGTTCAAGTGGGCTTGCGGCAGCATACAAGTTGAAATCACATGGCTTAAATGTCATGGTATTTGAAGCTGAAGGGAGAGCTGGAGGGAAGTTGAGTAGTATTTCAAAGGATGGTCTTGTTTGGGATGAAGGAGCAAATACGATGGTAGATATTCTTGGAGCATACTACTCTTTTCTATTGTAGTCTGTCAATTGGCTGATAAAGTACATTACAAGTATGCGTGTGTAGGGAATGTCTTTAACTAGTTGGCTGGTTACTAGAACTGTTACTTGATGAAAATGTGTGTAGTGATGTACATTTGTGCAGACTGAGTGTTCTCGTGTATAGCAATATTTTTTTATTAATATTGAGGACCTTTTGATCTTGTGCAGACCGAGAGTGAGATGGAAGTCAGATGTTTGATCGATGATCTTGGAATTCGAGAAAAGCAACAATTTGTGAGAGTTTCCATATCACCTTCAACTTATTAGATTGTGAAGCTACAGTTTGTGCCTTTTCATGCATGTAAATGGTCTTGTTTTTATTCATCTTCTAATGCCAAATTTTTTCAACCGTTTAGACTTCTGGAATATTGAATCATGTAATGTTTTTTTTACTGTTCTGAAGTTGAAAGTTTGGTGTCTTACTGTCTTATCATAGATGATATATAAATTATAGTAGTTCTCTTGAGTCTTGACTAAATTGATAATTGACTACTCTTACAGCCAATTTCACAGAACAAACGATATATTGCAAGAAATGGAGTTCCAGTACTGGTATGTCCTGCTTGTTACATTGTGCTGCTATTAAGTTTACATCTTTTGACATTAAGACACAGGGGATGCATCTTCTATGGCGTAGCTTTGTTTTCCTGTTATAAGTAGACATCCATCTTTGACAGAGACCATAATTTTGTTTACATTTTTATGCTAGATTCCATCAAATCCCATTACACTCATCAAGAGCAACATTCTTTCTGCCCAATCAAAGGTTTGTTTACCACCATGTGTTTTGTGGCTCATCTGATAAAATAAAAACTCTTCAATTGAGTGTGTTTCTGGACTTGCAGCTTCAGATAATTTTGGAACCATTTTTGTGGAAGAAAAGTGACTCCACAAAAGTGTCTGATGCTAATGCAAATGAGAGGTGAAAAATGAATTTTATTTGATGAGTTTGTTAAGACTTTCCGCTTTTCCACTTTATTTGTTATAGTAAGGAATAAGCTTCATAGCATCGAGGTTCTATTTGTTTTCCTGCAGTGTGGGTGGGTTCTTCCAGCGCCATTTTGGGAAGGAGGTATTTCATTCTAATACTGTGAATTTACTACACGTTTTTTATTTTATTTTTTTATGTTTTATTTTATAGGATACTAGAAAGATTTTATTGAAGAAAGATGATGACATTGTTTCTTTTAATACTTTTGGACCGGAATGGTCCAGAGCTTTAAGATTTATGTAGAAATGTTTGACACCCTGTTCATTTTATGTCTTTATATATTCTTTTTTTATTTTAGGTGGTTGATTATCTGATTGACCCATTTGTTGCGGGCACAAGTGCTGGAGATCCTGAATCTCTTTCTGTAAGTAATGTTTCCTTGGAGTAACGAGTCTCATGAAAGGAGCCACAAAAACATTTTTTTTTTCTTGCTACTTTCTTCCATCATAATTATTTGCTATATCAGCAAAGATTTTAGAGCTAAAATTATGCTGTTGAACCTTTTTAATGATAATCTGGTTAGGGTTGATGTGAGAATAACTCCCGAATATACTTGCAATATTTAAATTTCACAATATAGCAAGCTGTTTATGAGCCCGGGACATCTTATCAGTTATGACATGGAGTTCCTGGCACCGGTTCATTTCATTTCGTTTGCTCAGTAATTTTGTTGACTACTTTGTTATCATTTAAAACAGATGCGCTATTCATTCCCAGAGCTATGGGATCTAGAGAAAAGGTATACTTCGTGCAACTTCCTGGTGCACCTGTACATAGCTTCTGCTGAAGATTGTTCTTATTATTTCTTTCTTTCTCAATGTTTGCATTTGTACTGAATATCATTTGGATCACTGCAGTCCAGACTCTAGAGTTTGAGAATTATACTTCTAACAGTTCTAAGAGAGGTTATGTGCTATAAATATTTCTGCACTGAATAATGGGATGATTCTGTTCGTATGTCAAGATTCATATAACCTTGATATTCTTGTCTTTTAATTAGATGTGTTCTGTGGATATATATCAATATTTCTGTGGACTAAAGATAGTGATCTTGTCTGGATGGAAGATTTAAGAACTATATTACTGCTTTAGAATTTGTCTTGTTTCATTAATAATAAATTTCATGTTTGATAGCAAATTTATACACAAACAGTTTTGGTTACGAGTTTCATATTTATGATTAACATTGGGTATCTATGAACCAAAATGGTCCACTACTCCACTATACACATTCATAGAGGTCACTGAATAATACTCTCACCTTTGATGCTTGTTACATTTTTCTTATTTATTTTTTTGTTGTTAAGTGACATCTTTTCTATCTATCAGGTTTGGTTCTATCATATCTGGGGCAATCAAATCAAAGTTATCTGCCAAAAATGAAAAACGGGGAGAAACAAAGGGTTCTACGGAAAAGAAGCGTGGTTCATTTTCCTTTATTGGTGGAATGCAGGTACTGATTTTGGGTGACTTTTCTGTTCTCAGAGATAACGTGGAATGTGTATTGTCTCTTGTAAGTTGTATGTGATGTTATTCTTCTAGCATGCTCCTCTTACACCAGTGCCTACAATGCGTTCATGAATTTCACTCCTGCGGTTGCTTTGATTTGATATTCTTAATACAGTCTTAATGTTGTATACTATCCCACCTTGAACATTATCTATGGCTGACATGGAGGAAATGCATTTTCACTCCAGTAGTAACTTTTTACTTGCACCCTTCAAAAACTCTTGGCACATGTTGGAGGTTATCCAATCTATATCAGTTTTCCAATTACAGCCTCTCAGGATGAAGACCCTTACAGATTTGTTGATTGGCAACTTCAGCCATGCGTATTCTACTAGTTTTGCTGTTTGTGCAGATGCAGTGATGTTATTCTCTGAATCGAAATGCACATCAATCCATGGAAAGACAAAAAAAATTCTTTTCTACTTTAACTTTTAGTAAATTTGTTGAGACTGTTAGAAAATCTAAAAGAATTGAAGAGAGGTTAGCATTCTTGGGTGGAAGTGAACAGGCTATTGACAAACTAGAAGTGGGTGCAATTGATATGACCTGAGGAAGAATTATGTTATGCTTTAATTAGGATTGTGTTTTTTATTTTATTTTTTATTTTACGTTGGGGTTCTTTTATTTTAGTTGTTTTATTTTAATTATGTTTTAGATTAGTTTCCTATTTTGACTATGACAGAATAGGAAAATAGAAAACTAGTCCTATTATAAATAGAACTATTATTTTTAGGGTTGTTATCTTTTGAATGTTTTATCAATAAAATTGGCTCGGCTAGAGTTCATCCAATTTCTTTCGATTCGGTTTTTCTCAGTAAACTGCATAGAAATGTTTGGGCTAGGGTTAGGTGAATTCTGTTATTTGATTCTAGAGAGTCGATCGCTCAATTCTGTGAGTGGTTTGACACAGGTCTATCTATCTTTGGGTACAATTTAGGGTTTTGTTGTTGGATCCTAATCTAGGTCCTCCACAAAATCACATGGTAATATATTACTAACATCATATGTAAAGTCATGCCGTATGTATGGGCTATTAGGGTGGAAATCACAAATTGTAGGTTTATTGACCCATACTTCTATCCTAAGCTCTACCATGCCCTTGGTGCTCTATCCCAGTGATTCTTATCTCTGCTTCTTTAAGAACTTGGAAGATTTAAAAGAGTTGTACAACTTGAAAATGTTAATGTAAGAATTTTGCCTTCACTCAAACGAGTAAAATGGATTCCAAGATTCCTCAAATGATGACAAGGAGTTATTCATAAAGTGAGCGAAAGGGAAAATCAGGTGCCCTGAAAATACTCTAGGAACTGGTTGAACCTACCTCAACCTGTAAAACAAAGAAAGGGTGAGGGGTTGTCGGTGGTTCTAACCTGGCTTCTTTACCGATAAAGTCATTGATTTTTGTTGAGCTCTTATGCTGAGTATTTGGTTTTTTCTTGTTCTCTTTTGCAGACACTCACCGATGCATTGTGCACAAAGCTTGGGAAAGATGAACTAAAATTAAAATCAAAGGTTTTGTCATTAGCTTACAATCATGAAGGGTCAGAGGATTGGTCACTCTCTTGCACCTCTAACCATGACAAACATTCTCAAGATTTTTCATTTGATGCTGTAATCATGACGGTTGGTATTTCTTTTTTACTTGGAACATATTTTATGGTTATTTGTTTAATTCCGTACTGGGAGACTTTATTTTAGACTTCAAAGAGTGTCAAGTCTGCATCCTCTCGGTCAGAGTTACCATTTTAGTTTATCAAACAGGGTGTGAGACCCTGTGAGTTTGTGTGTCTGTCTGACATGATTTCTTCTAAAAGCATTTGCAACATCTACAGCTGAATTGTATAGGAAGAAATAAAATAAGATCAAAATAGTGGAAGAAAGAGCTAAAAGATAATATATGAGCTCTGACACTGCTATCATCAGAAACTTGTCCGGCTTCCATGATGGGTTGCATCGAATGAAAGAAAAATTTGTCGGTGACTAAACGTTTTTTCCATTTAACTGATTCCTAACATATGGGTGTCAGCCAAATCTGAAATCTAAGCATGCAGATGCATCTTACTTGTGTGCTACCTGTAGACATCTATTTTTATAAGCCACATGGCATCTTTTTATCTTTCTCTTTCTCTCTTCTATCTTCTTACTCTCTTTCATGCTCACACGTGCCTCTCATGCATTTTTGCATATTGACTTGGCTGCTACACTTCAAATTTATTTGGTGCTAATAAAAGGACATTATAATTAAGTTAATGGGAATATTTATGATAGGCTCCGCTATGTAGCGTTAAAGAAATGAAGATGACAAAAGGAAGAAATCTCTTTCCACTGAACTTTCTCCCTGAGGTAATTATTCCAGCAGTTTGACTTCAACAATTTTGTATGCTTGTCAATGTTTTTGGAGGCTACATCAAATTTTTAAAAATTGGCTGGGCAAAATATCTACAAGAATAATTTCGTAAGAGCAAAATACATAGTATTTGCGATCTTTGTCACATGATAATGGTAAAATGAATATGGTGATAGTTTTGTAATAATTTCTTTTTCAAATTTTGTTCAGTTATAAATTTTATAAGAATTAACAAATAGCCTTTCAGAATGAGAATCTTTAAAACTAGAAAAAGTTATAGTAGTTGCTAGCTCCATTTGGCCATAAAATTAAGCCTTTCAGTTTGTTGCCTTATGAAAGTTGGGTTCCGGAAGAAAAGGTGTCCGTATAGAAGTTGATTGTTGTGAAGCAATACATAGAGCTGAACCTCTTATGCTTCTTATCTGTTGAATTTAGTGACAATAATTTGATTGTAAATTTAAAGTGATGTAATTATGTGACAATGAGACTTTTAGAGTTAGAATGTTGATCAAGAAACACAAATAACATCATTGATATTTGTGAATTTAGTAACAATTATAATGCATTTGTCATTCTTCTTCATGCAGATAAGTTACTTGCCGCTATCGGTTATCATCACTACCTTCAAAAAAGAGAATGTCAAGAGGCCCCTCGAAGGATTTGGGGTACTTATTCCTTCTAAGGAACAGAAAAATGGTTTAAGAACTCTTGGTATGTAGTCATGGCCTAGTTAATAAATGACTTTTTATTTTCAAATGTTTTGACTACATATATTCCGTTGTACAGGTACACTCTTTTCCTCTATGATGTTTCCGGATCGCGCACCAAATGATCTATATCTCTATACAACCTTCCTCGGGGGAAGTCGAAACAGAGAACTAGCAATAGCTTCGACGTATGAGAAGCTTCAATGCTTTTGATTTTCTACTTATCATTGCATTTCCTGTCTTCCATTTTCTTGTCAATTATATTTGCATCACTAATTTATAGTATTAATTTTTTGTTATACATTTTGCATATCTAATATTTTTCTTCAACCGAATACTGCTTTAGAGATGAATTGAAGCAGATTGTTACTTCAGACCTCAGGCAGTTGCTGGGAGTGGAAGGGGAACCCACATTTCTGAAGTATGTGAACTATATATATATATATATATTGGTATTATCTCCATTTTCCTAGTGATTGAGATTAGAAATAACCTATGGAGAGCAATCAGTTGCTATGTTTATTTAAGATATGTTGTTCTCTTATAACTTGAAGTGAACTTCATTGACAGTCACTTTTTCTGGAGTAAAGCATTTCCCTTATACGGGCATAATTATGGCTCAGTTTTAGAAGGAATTGAAAAGATGGAGAACAGTCTTCCTGGATTCTTTTATGCAGGTAATAATTCATCAACTCAAATATGTGACTGGGGACTGATCTTTTACAGTCTTGTCAGCTGGCTGAAAGGCTGGCCGGTGCTGCTAATTGTGAATCTGGGATCTTTTGATATTTCATTCTATTACAGTTCCAAAAGAGCCAAATAAAAAATAAACTTGAAAGTTTCATAAACATTTATATTTTGCAACTTCAGATGACATTGGCAACAGGTTTCTACTTTTGTCAACCTAATGCTGTTTTCTTTTCTAAATTGTTCTGATTTATGAACTTGTTAGGAAACCAGAAAGGCGGATTGTCTGTCGGCAAAGCAATAGCCTCTGGGTGCAAGGCAGCAGATCTTGTTATTTCCTACCTGGAAAATTCTTCAGACGACAAGATGCTCAAGCAAGGTTCATCATTGTAGAAATATGATATCTAAAATATCTAATGAGTAAGAAAGCTTGCATTCTCTTGTTTTGCTACCTTCTCTCTTTTTCAGTAACAGAATGTATAAACTGTTTCATCTTTTGGAGATTGAATGAGAATGCAAAGCTTTTATTGTAAAAATCACCATTTTAACATCTTCTTTGTTCATTTTGTTTGGCTTGCTCATTTTAGTTTTGTTGAATATCTAAAGATTTTTGCAATGTCATTGATAATTATAATAATAGATGAATGAGATTTATTTGTTTATTTATATTAGCTATCCTATCTGCCCTACCAATCGCCAACCTTGGAGCCTTGGAGCCTTGGAGGGAGGGAGTTCCAATTTAATCTGTATTTGTGCGTAGACTGTTTTGAGGTGTGTGGTACTGTGGTAATTCATTAATAAATCAAAAATTTAAAATATAACCAAATAGAATATAAAATCACAGGATGGAGAGAAATTTTCAATCTGCCAAACCAAAATTTTAACAATTACAGATGGTAAGGTTAAAACCAATAAATGGATCCAACTTCAGTACCATACTACTATCGTGTAGAAGAAACCATTCAAAATCTTCATGTTTTTTTTAAAGATAAAAATATGTATATAAGGGTCCTTTCTCTGTAGGAACTTAACATATCAATTACTATAAATATGAAGTATGGTCTAGACACCTAATTTTTAGGTGTTTCCATTTTCCGTGTAGATCATTATAAAGGGGAAATGATTTGTATAAGAAAAAATAATATATATATAAAAAAAAAATTACTTAAAATCTTGATTTAAATTCGTAAGTAGATGGGCGGTTGTTGTACTCACAAATTTAAAATTCAAATCAAGATTTTAAGTTTTTTTTTTTTTTGTTTTTTTTTGTTTTTAAAAAGTGCGAGGAGATTGGATTAAAAAGGAGCCACTTATACTTATCCGACAGTTGGCCAGAAAAATTGACGCTACTGGATCACCCCGAAAAACAGAGCATCAATATCAAGTCTTCGAGTGAGAGTGAAAACTAAAGCTCAAAATCAGGCTCAAACTTTAGCTTCTGAAATCGGGTGAGTCTCTATTTCCGATCATTTATTCTCTGCTGTCTGCGACTCTGTTTATTTTTTGATTTCAACTTATTAGAACCAATGTTTGGTTTCATATTCAAAACCCTAATTCTACAAAGAAGGCCCGTTCATTTAGAAACCAGTCTCGTTCGTTGTCTCCAGACTCCAGTTGCAAACACAACATCATCGAAACCTACAGACCAACAGCCTTTTGACTGTTTCTTATCTGACCAACTCATGTGGGTTGTCTTTAGAAGAAGCTATCTCGGCTTCAAAGAATTTTCAGATTGAAAACACTGAAAATCCAGACTCAGTTCGTCAATTATTCACATCTCATGTGTTCACTAAATCCCACATTGCGTAAAAAAAATTACTCGTGAAACATTTATAATGTTGCTTTGCTGGAAATGTTTGTCAAATGAAACCAAACTGCTTTGAGTTGACGCATTTTTTGGTTCTTGCATCCTTTGAAATGTAGTCCAAATTGTAAAGCAAAAGTAGCAATGGGAAGCTATCTGGGAAGCATAATCAGCAGTGGGAAGCAATCAACAGAGGAGAATGAGGAAGATGAGACATCAAGAATGGCGATTTCTTCATTGCAAGCTAGAGAAGAAGAAATTCAGAGGAAGAAGATGGAGGTGAAGGAGAGAGTTGAGCTTCAATTGGGCCGTGCCGAAGAAGAATCAAGGCGCTTAGCTCAGATTTGGGAAGTAAGTTACCAACTCAAAATGCACTTTTATACGTTTAATTTTATCAAAAGCACCTTTAATAGTCATTCATTATGTGGTTCCTGTGATGTATTAGGAGCTAGAAGTTCTGGGGGATCCATTGAGAAAGGAAGTTGCAATGGTACGAAAAAGGATCGATATGGCTGACCGAGAGCTAAAACCACTGGGACAGAGTTGTCAGAAGAAGGTAGAATTCATTTGTTCTCTTATCACAAAAACTTGCTCTCAGTTGTTGATTAGGATTTTGGTTGGTGACAGGAGAAAGAATATAAAGAAGCCCTTGAAGCCTTAAATGAAAAGAACAAAGAAAAATCTCTGCTAGTTACAGCATTAATGGAGGTGAATTCTCTCTCTCCCTCCCTCCCTCTCTCTCTCTCTCTCTCTCTCTCTCTCTTTTATTGTTCCGAAGAGTTAACATTATCGACAGTCTTTGCAGATGCTGGCTGAAAGTGATAGATTAAGGTTGAAGAAGCTGGACGAGCTCGGCAAGAACATAGAATCCATACATTGATTCTTAGAAGGTGCTTATGCTTGTGTATTTGTATTCCAATTATGTGTATTCAAGTCAGCTTGTTTGTTTCAGTGTACTGTAGTGTGGCCCAACTGGTTACAGTAATAGTGTAATAAAGATACAATAATACAATATTGCATTTTTGACGTAAACAACATGCGTTGAAAAGTCAAGACCGTCCATCTCAACCAAAACACTAATAATTGTTAGGTCCGAACCCAATCACTATAAGCTCCGGATTCAACATATCTAGTTAATGTGGGGGGATTAAACACTTGCAATCGACCTAAGAGATTAACCTTTAAGGTGACACACAGCGTATTGACCACTATAAGCTGGAGATTCAATCTATTCTTATTCTATGTAAAATCAGAATTCATGAGCTAGTTAAATGATATTAGATGATGTTAAACGTCGAACCTAGCTCTAGCTTTTCTCCCTGCCTGGTTGTCTATTAGTGTGCATCTGCATTCTGCAGTACCCACATGCAAGGAATAGGGCATACTCACTCAACTATGTTAAGCACATTTCTAATGAAGATGGCTATAATTTTTTTTTTTATATATACATTTGTAAGCTTTATCAAATCTCTAGGAATTTCTGACTAATTTTATGTTTAATTTTTGATGAGTTGATAATCTGATTACCTGGATTATGAATTTTTCAATGTAAGCGTTGCCTTGTTATTGTGAACCTTACTCTTGCAATGTTTCATTTGAAATGATTTATTTGCTTGTTATGCTTTGTGTAGTGCATATAAATTATGTTATTTCTGGTGTTATTTTTGATATAAGATGTGCAGTCAAATCAAGATGATTTTGGTTGAACTTGGTTATCAATTTTTAGTTATGTGCTTTATTGATCCTGGACTATGTCATTGTTATATCTTCTGCTTTTCTCTGCTATCTAAAAGTTGTCATTTAAGATATATAAGATGTGCAATAGCTGTTGTGACATGTAGTTGTTTAATTAATAATTGAAGGAAAAAGGAAACAGAGGAAAGAAGAAGTTTTGGGTTATGCCTTACTTAAGGTATAGTTCTTGAGGGGAAAAAAAGAAAAAGAAATGTAGTCGTAAATTATAAGCTGTTCAATTTTAGTCTTTTGGGAAATTGACATTTACTATAATCATTGGTGAAAGTGATGTGGTAATTCTTGTAGGAATGGTGTATCCAATTTAAAAGTCTAGTCTATTAGATGTAGAAATCCATCCTAATTATAAGACCCAAAATTTCCTCTTTAACCAGTCCAGGTGAAATTTTGGTACTCAAACAGTCCCCTCTCGGATGAGATCCCTGGCAGAAAGTGCAAGGCCAACCTCTTAGTCGAACACCTGAGTCTATTGCATCAAATATGCTGAACATATACGTCCACATCGTAGTCCTTTTTTATGAGCTGGGTATCTAACCTAAAATTTAGTCTATTTTGTACATTACCTCAAATGGGCATAGGCATTCTTGTCATTCAGATCATTGGTGGTTTGAGTCATGCTGTGCACCTCTGTTGGGGTACTTATGAGAGGAATGCATGTGGAGGATTTTTTTTAGATATATTAGTTGGTCGAAATTGGACTCTGAGTTTCTGTTTCTATGTGTTATGGGTTCATCAATCATCATGACTGAAATTTAGTTGTGGTTTAAGGCATTGTAGGCTTTTGGAGGGAAGGAAATGAAATGGCAAAACTGAAGGTATAGGTAAAGGGATGGCACTGTCGTAAAACCAACTGCGAAGGTGGCAATATTGGTGCTGGGGGAGTTTAGTGTTGAGTTGGTCAAGTGGATTATAAACAGAAAATCAGAGCTGGGGTAGAGGAAGATGATGATAACTGATGAATGATGACGAGGATGAGTTGTGATGCAGAAGAATAAAAGCAGGAGGCTGAAGAGAACTTGTTGGAGAGAGTTAAACAGCCACATCATCATGAATGCTATATCTATCGGTATAATCCTGTTAGCAGAAAGTTACCATCACAACAAAAAAACGAAGTGCCATGCTAATATTACTTGATATTAATAATTCATATGGCAAAGACATAGCCTTCTTTTTTCTCGTAAATAAAAAACCCATTGGCGCCAAGCGTGAGGGAATGCTAGACGTTTGGTAATTGCCCCACCGACCAGGATAAAAGACCCCATTGAGGTGGCTAATCCTATGCATACTGTCTGTATATCTGGTCGTACAAATTGTATAGTATCATAAATGGTTATTCCAGGTATTACCCGCCGGAGCAAATTTTGAGTCAAAATGTTTGGTTTGATTTCTATTAACCCACTCCAAATTCATGCAACTTCTTATCGCCTTATACGCTTTGTTAATCTGGGTACGAAATGTGATACTACAACCTAATGAAATGCAGTTACATTTGTATTTCCTCATCTGAAGATGTATGCATATCAATGTAATTAAAGGAAGGCCTTGTTAAGAATGAAGTGTTTGTAAATACATACCCGAGTCCACTTTATATTACCTGATGTTATTTATGAAGATAATTTTTTGAACACAAATTTTCTAATTACTACATCATTGTGTGCTGCTGCCTGCTGGTCTCCCTACAATACTGATGAGAAATTAGTAACATCTTCTTTTTGCCCGTTTATGCAAAATAGGTAATGCAGTGGAATCTATGGTTGAGCATTTGTTTGGAAATGATTCACACTCAGTTCTTTCTGAGTTTCAGTACCACTGCTAAGGATGTGAGTAATTTAAAAGGGATGTAAAGGAATTTGTTAATGCGCCTACAAGCAATCAGTCAGTTATTCACTTGATGTAATATATAACTCATGTTTTGTTTCATTTTATTACTTGGAATAACCACTAAAAAAACGGTGATTGATACACTTTGTATGACTGTATGTAGTAGTCCCGAAAGAAAATATACATATTTTAGAATGTTATGTCAATTTTAGTTTGTTGAATATTTAAAGATTTAGCACTATGTCATTGTTAATAAAAATAATAGATGACTGATATTTATTTATTTATATTAGCTATCAGTCCTACAAATCACCAACTTGAAGAGAGCTCCGATTTAATCTGTATTAGTGGATAGTGTTTGAGAATTTGAGGTGTATGGTATTTCAGGTGTGTTTGAGACGGTTTTTCAAGTAGAGTTTATGATATTTTACTGGTAGAGCTTCAATTGAGTAAGTTTTTAATAAAAAGTTATTTGTTGTTTTATATTCAGTTAAAAGACGGTTTTTAAATTAGTAGATTATTCGATAAAATATCTCTAAAAGAGTTTTTAGTGTTAAAAGTTATAAAAATGGACACCAATAAAGTATTTATAATAGAAGAGTACAAGGTATTATCTGTTACCATATCATACCTTGATTGCCGTAAACCATTCAATGTGCCATTATTATTGTTGTATGTAAGTTTTACAAAGCATACACGTCATTGACAGTAAGGAAAAAATAGTCAGGTGGATGCTTAAATGGGCATCCGGGAAATATTCTACGAGACGTCATTAAAGAGGAGAAAGCCCGAGTAAGCATATATTGAATAAAGCCCTATTCGGGATCAGTTAACAACACTCGGGACTGGTTAAAACAACGCTTCCACTCGGGCTCATACGGTATTACTCGGGACCATCAGGTATCATTCCTATTTGGGAGTAAATACAACCCGAATAAGAACTTATTATACGGGTTAGTCATTAAATACGCGAAGATATTCGTCATGAAAGAATCCCAAATAATGGACCTTTAAGTTAGAAGAGTCCCCCAATCAGGAAACAACTTGATTCCTTTTCGAAGACTACATTCTTATAAGGAAACAAGTCAAATTGAACTACACTACTAGAATTCCACTCGATTTCCATAAGAGACTCCGAAACAGGAAAGAAGACAAATCAACCTCAAGCAAGTAACCAAATCACAATTAAATACAAATATCTTGTATTACTTGTACAAAACGGATTAGGGTTCTATAAGCATATAAATAGACTCATAATCTAGTTAAAAAAAAAAGATATAGGCAATATAGCATACAACAATCACAAATAATACAGAGAGAAAAAGGGAGATCGAGAGCTTGTAAAAACATCTTATTCTCTTAGTGGATTTTGGCTTGGTTGATCTTTCAACCACCCGTGGATGTTTCTCCGACCATCGGAGTTTTACCACGTAAAACTTGTCTTTGTTACTCTCTCTGCATCTCTTTCTCTTTGAATCAATTGCCAAAATCCAGTCCTTGTTGGCTTTTCTGGCATAATCCAGAAAACGACGTCAACAATTGGCGCTAGAAGGAAGGGGTTGAACCTTCGAACTTGTTAGAAAGCAATGGCTGGAAGCAGAAGTAGTTCAGGGAATGGCCAAAGATCACCAGACGATTTCCATACTGGCAATACGTCACAAAATCCTGCAGCAAACACAGAAAACCAACCTGCGCACCTGGCAGGGATCCAGCAAGTTCCTCCAACCAGCAGAGATCTTACGCTGCGTTTCCAAGATGCCCTGCAGCAATTGATGACAAACGCAGCAAAGGAAGGGATTGACCTACTGGCCGCAGGAGCACATACTCCCATCCTTCACCCACGAGGCTCCGTTCAATGGTGGTAGGACCAGGAATAACTATGCCAAAAACCAAAAGGAACTCTTCCCCAATCAATCCAGTTGGACAGAAAAAACTAGAGGAGAATCACCAGAAGCTGGATCACAATCAAACAGTACGTGCCAGACATCGTAAATACGATCGGCGCAGAGGACGATCATCATCAGAAGACAGTGATTAACACCATCGTAAACGTCATCATGGAGTCACATGAGGGTTCCGGCATCAGAGTGAAGAATCTGAGGAAAGAATGACAGTCACCCAACGGTTCAACCGTCAAGGAATCCCGGTAGGGGACAGAGATATTACAATCCAGACCCTAACTCGAGAAGTAGAGAATAATAGGCGACAGATGGAGGCACTTGTCAGACGTTACGGTTGCAACGATCTATTCGACGATGACTCCGACAGTCCATTTACCAGGGAAATTTTGCAGACCCCTTTCCCAGAAAGATTCAGGATGCCGCATGTGGAACAATTCAAAAAAGATACAGATCCAAAGGAGCACGTTAGACGCTATAAAAGTTCTATGGCTCAATATGCCCGCAGTGACCCCCTATTGTGTCTCAACTTTCCACAAACACTTGGGGACACAGGCTCAAGATGGTTCGGAAGACTACCCCCGGAAAGCATCGGAAATTTCAGCGAGTTGAGCAGGAGCTTCTCAAGGCAATTCCTGAGCAACGTTCACAGAAAGAAGTCGATGGCCTACCTCTCTCAAATAAAACAGGGGAAGGACGAGTCGTTAAAAAATACTTGGGCCGGTTTGGCCAAGCAGTATTAGAGACTGACAGCGCTAATGATGAAGCCATTATTGTTGCCTTCACCAATAACTTCCAGAATGGACGATTATCCTTCGATTTGAGAAGAGCACGACTGACAAGGTATGCCGACATGATGGATATGGCGGGATGATACGCTATGGCCGAGGAAGAAGAGTTAGCTACAGGAGGAAGCTATATGCATGGAGGAAAGCCCGAATAGAGGAATACCGAATCCAAGGGGTAGAATCAAAAAGAAAAACAGAAAGGGAACAACAAGGAGAAAAATAAGGATGGGGGTAATGGGCTCAACGCCGAACGGTCCTCAGAGAAATACCGCGGCAGATATACCAATTACACCCCTCTTCGGAAGAAACAAGAAGAAATTCTAGCTATCCTGGAAGAAAAGAACATGGTGCAAAAACCGCGGCGACAATCACAGTTCGCACGGAGAGATACAACCAAGTATTGCAGATTTCATAAAGAGACCAGGCATGAAACTTTGAAGTGCTTTCAGCTCAGAGATTACATAGAAACCCTTATTCGGGAAGGGCACTTGCGGGATGTAATCTTAAAAAAAGACGAGAGATCAGAAATCAAGAAATCCAAGGTTGATCACAACCCTGGTCAAAACCGAAGAGCCAGCCTCGAAGCCAATCAAGTAATACATACAATCTTCGGAGGACCTTCTACTGGGAGGAGCAACCGAGAACGGACTCAGGAAGTCCGAGAAGCAGTAGAAGCCAGGAATAACTTCGATGTGAATTCGGTTGAACCAGACTCGAAGAGGGTAAAGAAAGGATGGGACCCGATAGTCTTTACAGAGGCAGATTCCTACGGCGTCGATGTTCGACCTAATGACGCTTTGGTTATAAGTGTTCGGATTGGCCATAAGGAAGTCCTAAGAATTTTAATAGATAATGGAAGTTCGGCAGACATCTTAAGCGTGGCCGTATACGACCAGCTAAGATTGGATCGAAAAGATTTACAGCCTTTCCATACTCCATTAAGAGGATTTGGGGGAATAGAGGTCAGGTCACTCGGGACGGTCAAATTACCTGTGAATATCGGAACGGTACCATGCCAGAAGACTGTCCTGCTCGACTTCGTGGTAGTTGATTTGGATAATTGGCCATATAATGCGTTATTGGGTCGGCCATTCCTGAATAAAACAAGAGCCGTGATGGCCACCTATCATTAATGATCAAGTTCCCAACAGAACAAAGGGTTGGGATAGTCAAGGGATCCCAAGAGATGGCCTGAAGAGCAAACCTGTCGGTATACAGAGACAAGCATGATGCCGAACAAGTGTGCACCATAATGCAGCCAAATGAGAGTGAAGAATCCTTGTCATTTGAACTAGATCCAAGGGAGGGCTCGAATGAATACAAGACAGAAGTGGCCGAAATGCTACTCGAAGAAGACAAACCGGACAGGAAAGTCAAGATCGGGGCCAACTTGGAAGAAAAAATCAAGCGAGAATTGACCAATTTGCTCAGAGAATACAAAGATGTATTCGCCTGGAGTCATGAAGATATGATCGGAATAGATGCCCGAATAATATCCCACCACCTCGCAGTTAGCCTGAATGCCAAACCGGTAGTACAAAAGAGAAGATCGTTCAATCTTGAAAGAAGTCAAGCAATCAAACAAGAGGTGGAAAAGCTACTAGCGACGGGATCAATCAGAGAAGTCAGCTACCCCCAGTGGGTCGCCAACGTAATCCTCGTCCAGAAGAAAAATGGACAATGGAGGATGTGCGTAGATTTCACGGATCTAAACAAGGCATGTCCAAATGACAGCTTCCCACTCCCGAGAATAGATCAGCTGGTGGATGCCACAACAGGTCATGAATAGCTCAGTTTCATGGATGCTTACTCGGGATACAATCAGATCCGGATGAACAAAGCTGATGAAGAAAAAACAGCTTTTACAACGGATCAGGGTTTATATTGCTACACAGTAATACCCTTCGGTTTAAAAAATGCAGGAGCCACGTACCAAAGGTTGGTCAACAAGATCTTCACTCGGCAAATAGGAAGGAACAAGGAAGTGTACATTGACGACATGTTGACTAAAAGCATATCAGCAGATGACCATGCCCGCGACCTCCGAGAGACATTTGATGTATTAAAAAGATATCAGATGAAATTAAACCCAAGCAAATGTTTATTCGGAGTCCACTCGGGAAGATTCTTGGGTTTTCAAGTCCATCAAAGAGGAATTGAAGTTAATCTAGAGAAGATCCAGGCTTTGTAACAAATGACTTCACCTAAAACATTGAAAGAGGTACAACACTTAACAGGATGTTTAGCCTCCTTGGGAAGATTCATCTCAAAGGCTACAGACAGGTGCGCGCCTTTCTTCAAAGTAATTTAAAAAAGGGAAAGGCCAAGAGTGGAATAAAGAGTGCGAGCAGGCATTCTTAAAAATAAAAGAATACTTGGGGCAAGCTCTCATCCTCTCAAAACCACAAAAAGGGGAAATACTTCAACTGTATCTATCAATAACCGAGCTCGCAGCAAGTTCAGTTCTAGTCAGGACAGAAGATGGAGTGCAGAAACCAGTGTATTATACAAGCAAGGCACTCCTACCGGTCGAGACCAGATACTCACAGGCAGAGAAGATAGCCTTAGCATTGGTTTCAGCAGCAAAAAAACTGAGACCATACTTTCAGGCTCATACGATCCAGGTTCTCACCAATTGCCCATTAAGATAAATCCTACAAAAACCAGAGATATCAGGAAGACTTACTAAATGGGCAATCGAGTTGAGTGAATTCGATATTCATTATGTCCCCAGAACTTCTTTCAAAGGACAATCGGTGGCAGACTTCATAGCCGAGTTCACAGAACCGAACCTGGGAGCAAAAAAACTGTTGGATAGAAGTTTCCCATGGAAATTATATGTTGATGGTTCTTCAAACACTCATGGCAGCGGGGCAGGGATCGTAGTTCGCACCCCAGAAGGAGATGATGTTGAATGTGCCATGAGATTTGATTTCAAAGCAACCAATAATCAGGCCGAATACGAGGCATTGTTAGCTGGACTCAGAGTCTGCATAGCTCTTGGGGCAGATGAAGTGGAGATATTCAGCGATTCACAGGTAGTTGTCAACCAGGTTATGGATGAATACCAGGCTAAAGATGAAGGAATGGTCGCTTACCGTGACATCGCAAAACAGCTCCTCCAAAAATTTAAAGAATACAAGATCGCTCAGATCCCAAGAGAAGAAAATGAAAAGGCAGACGCTTTATCTAAATTAGCATCATCAACAACCTCAATCAGACCAAAAACCATTCCAGTTGCACACCTCCTTAAACCGAGTACTGCCGAACTTAAGCATTTGGAAATTTCAAAAATTCGAACACCGCAAGACGGTTGGATGGTCCAGCTGAGAAGGTTCCTGGAAGAGGGCATACTCCCGGAAGATCCGGTATTAGCAAAGCGCATCAGGTATCAGTCGACTAGGTACACCATGATCGGAGGAGAATTATACAGAAGGGGGTTTTCTCGAGCTCTCCAGAGATGTATACCGGAAGAAGATGCACATCGAGTACTTCAAGAGATCCACATAGGAGTTTGCGGGAACCACACTAGGGGTAGGAGTCCGGCGCATAAGGTACTCAGGCAAGGCTATTATTGGCCTACACTTTTCTCAAATGCACAGCAATGGTTGGAAAGTTGCAATACTTGTCAAAGAATTGCCAACGATATCCGACAACCCCCTGAAAAGCTCAGAAATCTCACTGCCCCGTGGCCATTCGCCATGTGGTGCCTAGACCTGATCGGGCTAATGCCAGCTGGAACAGGGGGTGGAGAGAAGCACACCATAGTAGCTGTCGATTATTTCACAAAATGGGCCGAAGCTGAAGCGTTGGTGCATATCACGGAAGCCAACACCATAAATTTTGAAAAGAAAAACATACTTTACAGGTTTGGAATTTCGGACACTATAATCACTGACAATGACACTCAGTTTGATAACCAAAGGTTCAGACAATTGTGCGAGAAGTATCATATTGCTAACTACTATGCAACACCAGCTCATCCATAAACAAACGGGCAAGTAGAAGCAGTAAATAAAATTATCAAGCACACTATCAAAGCAAAATTAGATGACAAAAAAGGAAGCTGGGTTGAAAAGCTTTCTGAAATGTTGTGGGCATATCGGACGACAGCAAGGACTTCAGCAGGAGAAACTTCGTTAAGCCTAGCATTCGGAACAGAAGCTGTCATCCCCATAGAAACATCGTATGCATCCCCCCGGGTCAGGCTATACGATGAAGAACAAAATATTGATACACTGCTACAAAGTTTGGATGAGCTAGAAGAAAAAAAGGAAAAGTCCCGAATAAGAAATACAGCTTATCAACAAAGAGTGGCTCGCCACTACAACTCTCGTGTTCGGATCAGGAAATTTCAGTTAGGAGACCTTGTGCTCAGAAAGATGTCACTAAACATAAAGAATAGAGCCGCGGGATCCTTGGCTGACAAATGGGAAGGTCCATACAAGATCGAGGGGATAGCTGGCCATGAGGCTTATTGGATTGCTCGACCCAATAGAGGGTTGTTACCCTGACCGTGCAATGCCCAATATCTGAAGATTTTCTATCCTTGAAATATATATTTATATTAAATATTTTATTCTTTTTCTAGTCAGAATAAATATTAAAACTGTAATATTAATCTTTGATGATTTTTCGCTGTAATAAATAAAACTGGGAATTTCCAAAAGGAAAGCACCTAGCTCGAGATTTCCAAAAAAACATATGATAATAACAAATGGAAGAAGAGCATGATAATAAGAGCATGCAAATAGAATTCTCGGGACCATCAAATCCCGAAAGGGCGGAGAAGCTCGTAGGAGCATGCCAGTCGAGTAGGGTCAAAATGACCTTCGCAAAAAGGCAAACCCGATGCACCGGACTGGAAAAATGCTCGGAACGCTATCGGAAGAAATTCCGGTGAAATGCGTAGCTGTGTTGAAGCAACTTTTTTAAAAAAGAGCTCAACGATTCGGTAAACCCTTGCGCATAAAAACTAGGGAGACGTCATTGGTATTGCGTAAAGACTCGAACGTATAATCATGGTGAGCTTTTATATAACGTTCGGGTAGCAACCGGGTATGAAACATAAGTGCAAACTTTCCTGTTTCAAGATGTCTCGGTTAATAATAAAGAAGCCAGTTTAATAAGATACTTGGCAATCGAAGTTATTCGGGTAACAACCGGTTTAATAAGATACTCGGTTAAGTTACTCGACCACCAGCCAGTTTAATAAGATATTTGGCAATTGAAGTTATTCGGGTAACAACCGGTTTAATAAGATACTCGGTTAAGTTACCCGACCACCAGCCAGTTTAATAAGATACTTGGCAATTGAAGTTACTCGGGTAACAACCGGTTTAATAAGATACTCGGTTAAGTTACCCGACCACCAGCCAATTTAATAAGATACTTGGCAATTAAAGTTATTCGGATAACAACCAGTTTAATAAGATACTTGGTTAAGTTATCCGACCATCAGCCAGTCTAATACCACCTCCGGCAACAAAAATAATGACTGAAACCATTCAACTCAGAAAATCGAATTCTATTGCTCTTAAAAAGGATGGTTACAGTTCAAAGAAATGATTCTTCACAAGTAAAAAATAAAGAATCAGAATCAGAATCAGAATCAGAATCTTCTACAAATCTACAAAATCAAGGTTGCGAGGATTTCGAACCTTTGCCAATACTCGGGTTTGGCACCATCTCGTATTCAAGAAGCAGGCTCTAATTAGACGGTCAAGTGAAATCATCAACAATATCATCCCTCCACTGGCTGTAATCATTACCCGGGGTTGGCCCGACATCCGGGATTACACCCTCGATAAACTCTCAACTTGCGTAAAAGGTCGAGAGAGAGTGCTCGGACGAAATCTCTAAATGCATAGGATTGGGCTCCTTGCCTTGACTACGACAGTAGGCTCTCCATTCCTTCATCTGAGTCTGAAGAGATTCCAAGGACCGGTCCACATGGTGTTTGATTGACAGCTCCCAGTTAGCACGAGCCTTCTCGGTTGCCCTACTCTTTACTTTGAAGAATTCGTTGGCCGAAATTAGCCCACGTTGAAATTCCTGAAAAAGTAGGGCATCGTAAGTAGGGGATCTTTTAAAACGGTCCACCCCTTGGACTTCCAGCTCCAACCTGGCCTCTCGGGAAAGGGATTCAACTGTCAGCACATGACGCTCCAAATCTTCGATTTTTTGGACATACGCGGACTTTGCCTGCTCCGCCTCCTGCTCGGCCTTGAGCATAGACTTTTCAGTAGAAGAAAGAAGGTTTTGAAGCGATGCAACATTCTCCTTTGCCAAAGATGCCTTGTCTTCAGCTTTAACCTGCTTAGCCAGGCAATTGTCGGCAAATATCTGCACGAAACCGACCTCCTGCTGGTAAGCCTGCTCAGCTCGAGCACGACCCTCCTCACTCGCCTTCAGCTGAGCCTCCAGACGCTTTATCCGATCAGCCTGACATTGCTGCGTCTGAACAAGCTCAGCAAATTCGGCCATCATCTGCAAAAGAATATACTTAGAAATCCAACAAAGGCAAAACAGTAAAAGAGTCAGAGTTAGCTAAACTTACCTAAGATGCGCCGTTGAAAACGTTTTGAAGACGTTCGGGCAGTGAACCATCTCTAAAACCGCTCCAGCGGTCTTCCCCGATATAAGCCCGACCAGAGGTCATCTCCTGGAGCATATCTTTTGGAGAAAGGGATAAGGGAACCCCGAGGGTTGAGTTCTCAGATCTCCAGACTCGAGGACAGGAGAAGCTCTATTTGGATCTAGGGATGGAGAGGGAACCCCCAAAGGTTCGGCCCGCATATCTCCAACCTCAGGGGTAAAAGAGGCCCTACTCGGACCTGAAGTGACTGCATCTGCCGATACTCCAGCACCTACACTCGGGGAAATCTCATCCGCAACATCTTCGTCGCTGGAGTCAATAAATGTGACTACCCGAGGAACTTTGAGAGGACGAGGAGGCGAACTAACCACCTTTCGCTTCTCACCCCGAGAACGGTGGAAGAGATCAGCAGCAGGATCTTCCAGCAAATCATCCCGAAAAGACTGAAAAAGCTCGACAATGACAGGCATTTGATCCGTCAAGACGTTGCCATCATCGTCAGCTTCAGACAATCCAACAGGCTCTTCACTTGGACTCTCACACTGCCTCTCCCTATTTTAGGCAGTTGTGTCACAGTCGGCTCACCTTGGCCACTTGAACCAGCGAGATCCTGAGCAGAAGGCTGAGCACCTCGATCAACGCACTCGGGAATTTGCTCAGCAGTATCAATTTCCTCATCAGGCTCGGGTGGAGCAATACCCTCATTGCCCTGACGGGAAGCCTCCTTCCTACTCGCTTGAAGAATCACCTTCACCTGACGAGCCTGAAGATCGCAGATAATGTCCGTGTCGAACACTTAAAAAAAAAGGTTAGAAAAGGAAATGGTAAAACATAGAAACACAGCATAAAGGGCGCTGGATTACTTACAACGCCTACGATGGCCCGAAACCTGTCTAAAGAAGCCGAGCTTGATCAAGTCGTCCTCTTTGAAAATATAGCTCTTGCTTCTCTTTTTCAGAGTACGAATAGCTTCCCGGGTCAGCCTCTTCGACTCTGAATCATTATAATCAATTGTTTTCTTGTTCCACGCTTCGAGGGAACAGAAGAAGCGGGGAACATTCAACACAATTTGGGAATCCCCAGATGGAACAGTGACGTCGAGCCCGAGAGCCCGGCCAGCAAAAAACCAACCGTTCTTCCAGAACTTGTTGGATGTGGGGAATCCCCATATAAAGCCCTTCTTTTTCGGATCATCAGAAGCCTCGAACACCTTCACTTCTTTAGGGACCCAACAGTCCGAAGGAGTAGACGTAAAAAAATAGGTCCCCGTTTTACTAACCTGCCTCAGCGTAAAGAAATGCCTGATTTCATTCGGGGAAGGCGGCGAAAGGTTCATCCGGCTGAACATGTGCCACATGCACATCAAGACTTTGTAACTATTCGGGGCCAACTTAGCTGGGGCTATCTCTGCTTCAGCTAAAAACCGGGCAATAAAAGGCTGAAGGGGAAGTGTGACGCCGCAGCAAAGTATCGATCCGTAAATCGCGATCATCACCTCAGGAGGATTCCATACGGCTCTATTCCCCGCGGGAACCAAAGTGACTGAGTCGGGCAAATCGAATCAGGAGCTGTATTTTTCTATCTCAGCTGGCCCGACCACGTTCGGTTCAATATCAAAGCCACTCGAGCGAGTGTCAGAAAACGAAAGGCGAGACGCCCTGTGTACATCAGCGTCGCCCTCATTAACAATTTGTTCCCTAGCCTGAACGCTGCTCGAGCCGTGCTTGTACACCTTGCTTGTGCTTTGATGTTTACCCATCCTTCGAGAAGATACCCTGTGATCAGAAATATCAGAATCAGAACTAGATGGAGAACTCGATACGGGGCTGAAAGTGACGTCAGGGTGAAGCCCAGAAACATCAACCTCTAAAAATAGAGGTTCATCTATTGGGATATCTCCCAGTAATCGTTTAATACAAGATACTAACTGGAAATCCCTACGCTATAATGCATCAAAAACAATTTTAAAGAGACGATGACGGGAAGATGACCCCATTAAAACTAACCTTGAATTGAGACTGATGCAAGATCTTCAAAGCGGAGAATCGTGAACTTCTGATGAAGAAATCTGAGTTTAAAGAGATTTCTGCTGGATTTTTGAGAATAAACCAACAGTCCCTCAACGAAGAATTTAAAGGCGAGATGGCACGAAACCCTAGGATTTCAAAGCGGAAAAAAGTTTTGTGACAAAAACCGATGGCGTAGGCGGCTTTTGGGGAAATGCAAAGATCATTTCTCATAAATAATATTAAAAAACGAAGAGACAATGGACACGTGTCAAGACAAGAAGTAGCCCTCAACCGTTAAAACTTTGAAACGTCGCTATCATTTAAGATCTTGCGTGACAAAGCGAATCGAAATTACAGAGTCATCATTAAAATACGTAATTATGGCAAGGCGGTTTTTCTGACGAAAGAAAATCAAAATGATTAAAATATTCTTGCCCGAAAAAAAATCTTCCCGGCAAAAATATTTTAAAGGGGTATTGTTGTATGTAAGTTTTACAAAGCATACACGTCATTGACAGTAAGGAAAAAATAGCTAGGTGGATGCTTAAATGGGCATCCGGGAAATATCCTACGAGGCGTCATTAAAGAGGAGAAAGTCCGAGTAAGCATATACTGAATAAAGCCCTATTCGGGATCATTTAACAA
Source organism: Dipteronia dyeriana (assembly GCA_032871835.1). NCBI lineage: Eukaryota > Viridiplantae > Streptophyta > Magnoliopsida > Sapindales > Sapindaceae > Dipteronia > Dipteronia dyeriana. The sequence continues at coordinate 19,317,879 of CM065295.1, read as the reverse complement.
CACTCGGGACTGGTTAAACAACGTTTCCACTCGGGCTCATACGGCATTACTCGGGACCATCAGGTATCATTCCTACTCGGGAGTAATTACAACCCGAATAAGAACTTATCATACGGGTTAGTCATTAAATACGCGAAGATATTCATCATGAAGAAATCCAAAATAATGGACCTTTAAGTTAGAAGAGTCCCCCAATCAGGAAACAACTTGATTCCTTTTCGAAGACTACATTCTTATAAGGAAACAAGTCAAATTGAACTACACTACTAGAATCCCACTCGATTTCCATAAGAGACTCCGAAACAGGAAAAAAGACAAATCAACCTCAATCAAGTAACCAAATCACAATTAAATACAAATATCTTGTATTTTTGTTCAAAGCGAATTAGGGTTCTATAAGCATATAAATAGACCCATAATCTAGTTAAAAAAAAAGATATAGGCAATATAGCATACAACAATCACAAATAATACAGAGAGAAAAAGGGAGATCGAGAGCCTGTAAAAACATCTTATTCTCTTAGTGGATTTTGGCTTGGTTGATCTTTCAACCACCCGTGGATGTTTCTCCGACCATCGCAGTTTTACCATGTAAAACTTGTCTTTGTTACTTTCTCTGCATCTTTTTCTCTTTGAGGGTCTTGGTGAAGGACCTGCTGTGCGGTCAGACGCCGGTGATGGATGTAATACCTCTGCGGGACAAGTACCTTCAGGTCCCAAATTTTTTGAATCTTTTCGGGATGATGCTTAGGAAGATCCCGCAGCTGATCTTAGCTTCCACCGTTCTCGGTCTGAGAAGCGAAATGCAGTCAGCTCTCCAATATTCCCTTTCAAGGTCCCTCGGGTGGTCTCATTCATCGACTCCAACGATTCAGATACTATGGATGATATTCCCCCGAGTGTTAATGTAGGAGCATCAACGGATGCGGAGACTTAAAAGCGGAACATGGGTTCCCCTCCCCCCAAGGTTGAAGATCAAGAGGCTGAACCCTCAGGGGTTCCTTCATATCCTTCTCCCCAGGATATGCTACGGGAGATGTCATTCGGTCGGGCTTTCATCTGGGAAGACCGCTGGAGTTGTTTTCAGAATGGCTTTCAGACAGACCGTCTTCAGAACGTTTTTAATGGTGCATATTATGTAAGTTATCCTTAACTTCTTCAATTGTTTTGCTCGTTTTGCTTGCTAGATTTTTAATTAAACTTCTTTGTAGATGGTGGCCGAGTTCGCTGAGCTGGTTCAGACGCAGCAACATCAAACTGATAGAAGGTGTCTCGAGGCTCAGCTGAAGGAAAGTGAGGATAGTCATGCTCGGGTTGAAAGGGCTTATGAAAAGGAGGTGGGCTCTGCCCAAGTGTTTACCGACCACTGTTTGGCGAAGCAGGTTGAGGTCGAGGAGAAAGCTTCTTTGGCAGAGGAGAAGACAGTTTCACTTCAAAATTTGTTGTCCTCTACCTAAGAATCAATGCTTAAAGCTGAACAGGAAGCGGAGCAGTCTAAGTCGGCATATGAGCAGAAAATCGAAGACTTGGAGCGCAAGGCTCTGACGGTCGAGCCCCTATCCAAGGAGGCCAGGCTGGAACTCGAAGTGCAAGGGGTAGATCGTTTCAAGAGATTCTCAGCCTACGATGCTCTTCTCCTTCAGGAGTTTCAGCGTGGGTTGGTTTCAGCTGGCGAGTTCTTCAAGGTTAAGAATCGGGCAACTGAGAAAACCCGAGCCAATTGGGAGCTGTCGATCAAAAATCATATGGATCGGTCCTTGGAATCTCTTCAGACTCAGATGAAGGAGTGGAGAGCTTACTGCCGTAGCCGAGGTAAAAAGCCCATCCTATGCATTTGGAGGTTCCATCCGAGCACTCCCTCTCGACATTTTACGCCAGTCAGGAGTCGGTCGTGGAGGGTGTGGTCTTTGATGTCGGACCTATCCCAGGAGAAGATTACAGTCAGTGGATGGACGATTCGGTCGGCGCGATTGCTTGGCCTTCCAATGAAAGTCTGTTCTGCGAGTACGAGATGGTGCCCGACCCGAGTATTGGCAAGAGTTCAAAATCCTCACAACCTTGATTTTTGTAGAATTTTCATAAGTTTTTTTGTAGAAACTCTTTAACAATTCTTTGTAACAATTTTTTTTTGTAACGATTCTTTGGAGAGATTAATAAAATCCCGAGTTTAGCTTCTGATTCACGAAATTTCTTCAACTTGACTCTATTGTTGCTGAGTATCTTATTAAACCAACTATTTATGTTCGAGTAACTTAACTGAGTATCTTATTAAATCGGTTTCGTTCCCTGAATAATTTTTAACGCCAAGTATCTTATTAAACTGGTTGTTGCAATCTTCATGCCAAGTATCTTATTAAACAGGCTAACTCTGATGCTCTGGTTACTTCACCGAGTATCTTATTAAACCGGTTGTCACCCGAATAATTTTAATGCCAAGTATCTTATTAAACTGGCTCTTGCAATCTTTATGCCAAATATCTTATTAAACTGGCTAGTATTATTAACCGAGTCATCTTAAAACATACAAGTAGGTTTATACTTGTGTTTCATACACGGTTGCTACCCGAACATTACATCAAGGCTCACCATGATCATATGTTCGAGTCCTTACGCATTACCGAGGACGTCTCCCTAGTTTTTCTGCGCAAGGGTTTGCCGAATCGTTAAGCTTTTTGAATCGGTTAACACAACTACGTATTTAACCGGAATTTTTCGATAGCGTCCCGAGCTGGTGCATCGGGTTTGCCTTTTTGCTAAGGTCAATTTACCTTGCTCGGCTGGCATGCTCCTTCGAGCTTCTCCGCCCATTCGGGAATTAATAGTCCCGAGTATTCTATTTGCATGTTCTTATTATCATGCTTGTCTTCCATATGTTCTTATTATTATATGCTTTCATTCGGAAATCTCGAGTTTGATTTTTATTCATAATTGCAAAATCAACAAAGTTTTAAGTTTCACAGCTAATATCTAACCTAACGAAAATTGTCCTGATTAGAAAAAAGAACAAAAAATATTTTAAGGATAGAAAATCTTCAGATATTGGGTATTGCATGGTCGGGGTAAAACCCCTCCATTGGGTCGTGTAATCAAATATGCTTCATGGCCAGCTATTCCTACGATTTTGTACGGGCCTTCCCACTTATCAGTTAGGGAACCTGCGGCTTTATTTTTTATGTTCAACGACACATTCCTATGTATCAGGTCTCCTAGTTGGAATTTTCTGACCCGAACATGAGAGTTGTAGTGGCGGCCTACTCTTTACTGATATACCATATTTCGTATTCGGGACTTCTCTCTTTTCTCTTCTAGCTCATCTAGATTTTGTAATAGTATATCAACATTCTGTTCTTCATCATATAGCCTGACCTAGGGTGATGCATATGTCGTTTCTATAGGGATAACAACTTCTGTTCCAAACGTTAAAGTGAATGTAGTCTCTTCTGTTGACGTTCTTCCTGCTGTCCGGTATGCCCATAATACTTCGGGAAGCTTTTCAACCCAGCTTCCTTTCTTGGCATCTAGCTTTGCTTTGATTGTGTGCTTGATGATTTTGTTCACTGCTTCGACCTGCCCATTTGTTTGAGGGTGGGCAGGTGTGGCATAGTAATTGACAATCTGGTACTCTTTGCACAACTGTTTGAATTTCAGGTAATCGAATTGGATGACGTTGTCAGTGATTATAGTGCTTGAGACTCCAAACCTATAAAGTATATTCTTTTTCATGAAATTTGTGGTGTTTGCTTCTGTGATATGCACCAATGCTTTAGCTTCTGCCCACTTCGTGAAATAGTCAACGGCTACTATGACATACTTCGCTCCACCCCTGTCCCGGCTGACATTGGGCCGATTAAATCCAACCTCCACATGGCAAATGGCCATGGGGATGTGAGGTTTCTGAGCTGTTTAGGGGGGTTGTCGGATATCATTAGCAATCCTTTGGCAAGTATTGCAACTCTCCGAACATCGTTGTGCATCTGAGAATAGAGTAGGCCAATAATAACCTTGCCTGAGTACCTTGTGTGCTAAATTTTTACCCCCAGTGTGGTTTCTAAACTCCTCCATGGATTTTCTGTAATATCCGATATGTATCCTCATCTGACACACATCTTTGGAGTGTTCGGGAATACCCCCTTCTTTATAGTTCTCCTCCAACCAATGTGTACCTTGCTGATCTATACCTTATATGATTTGCTTGTAAGGGATCTTCTGAGAGCACGTCTTCTTTCAGGAACCTTTTTAGCTGAGTCATCTAACTGTTTGACGGTGTTTGGATTTCTGAAATTTCTAAGTTTCTTGGTTCAGCTGTGCTCGGTTTAAGGAGATGTGCAACCGGAATAGTCTTTAGCCTGATTGTGGTTGTTGCTGACGCTAGTTTGGACAATGCGTCTGCCTTTTCATTCTCTTTCCTGGGGATCTGGGCAATCTTATAGTCTTTGAATTTCTGGATGAGCTGTTTTGCAATGTCACGGTAAGCTATCATGCCTTCATCCTTGGCTTGGTACTCGTCCAGGACTTGGTTGACAACTACCTGTGAATCGCTGAATATCTCGACTGCATCTGCCCCGAGAGCTATGCAGACTCTGAGTCCAGCTAGTAGCACCTCGTACTCGGCTTGATTGTTGGTTACTTTGAAATCAAATCTCATGGCACATTTGACATCATCTTCTTCTGGAGTGTATACTACGATCCTTGGCCCGCTGTCATGAGTGTTTGAAGAGCCATCAACATACAATTTCCATGGGAATTTTTTTCCCAACATCCTTTTTGCTTCCAAGTTTGGCTCTGTGAACTCTGCTATAAAATCTGCCACTGCTTGCCCTTTGAGGGATGTCCTGGGGACGTAGTGGATATCGAATTCACTTAGCATTCACTTAGCTCGATAGCCCATTTGGTCAGTCTTCCTAAAATCTCTAGCTTCTGTAGAATTTGCTTTAATAGGCATTCGGTGAGTACCTGGATTGTATGAGCCTGAAAATATGGTCTTAGCTTCCTTGCTGCTGAAACCAATGCTAGGGCCATTTTTTCTGCTTGTGAATACCTGGTCTCTGCTGGTAAAAATGCCTTGCTGGTATAATACACTGGCTTCTGTTCTCCATCCTCTGTTCTGACTAGGACCGAATTTGCTGCTAGTTCTGTAATTGATAAATACAAATGGAGTATCTCTCCCATTTGTGGGTTTGAAAGAATGGGAGCCTGCCTTAGGCATTCTTAAAATTCTTTGATTTTTAAGAATGCCTGCTCGCACTCTTCGTTCCATTTGAGTTCTTTTCCTTTTTTTGATTACTTTAAAAAAGAGTGCGCATCTGTCTGTAGCCTTTGAGATGAATCTTCTCAAGGAAGCTAAACATCCTGTTAAACGCTGTACTTCTTTTAATGTCTTGGTGAGGTCATTCTCTGTAGAGCTTGGATCTTTTCAGGATTGAATTCAATTCCTCTTTGGTGAACTTGAAAACCCAGGAATCTCCCTGAAGGAACTCCGAATAAACACTTGTTCTGATTTAGCTTCATTTGGTATCTTCTCAAAACATCAAATGTCTCTCACAGGTCTGAGGTATGCTTGTCTGCCGAGATACTCTTGGTCAGCATGTCATCAATGTACACTTCCATGCTCCTTCCTATTTACCGTGCAAAGATTCTGTTGACCAGCCTTTGATAGGTCGCCTCTGTATTTTTTAATCCGAAGGGCATCACTGTGTAACAGTACAAACCCTGATCAGTTGTGAATGCCGTTTTTTCTTCGTCAGCCTTGTTCATCCGGATTTGGTTATATCCCGAGTAGGCATCCATGAAACTGAGCAACTCATGGCCTGACGTAGTGTCCACCAACTGATCTATCCTCGGAAGTGGAAAACTGTCTTTTGGGCATGCCTTGTTCAGATCTGTGAAATCTACGCACATTCTTTATTGTCCATTCATCTTTTGGACGAGGACTACATTAGCTACCCATTGAGGGTAGTTGACCTCTCTAATCGACCCTACAACTAGTAGCTTATCTACTTCCTGTTTGATTGCCTGACTTCTCTTTAGATTGAATGATCTTCTCTTTTGTATCACCAGTTTTACATTCAGGTCTACTGTGAGATGGTGAGATATTATTCGGGCAAATATCCCGACCATGTCTTTATGACTCCAAGCGAACACATCCCTGTATTCTTTGAGTAGATCAATGTTGCTTTGTTTGAATTTTCCTTCCAAGTTGGCCCCGATCTTGATCCTCTTATTTGGTTCATCTTCTTTCAAGATAATTTCTTCGACCGGTTCAGTTTTGGATTCATTGGGCTCTTTCCTTCGATCAAATTCGAATGACAGTGACCCTTTGTTCTGACTTGGCTATGTTATAGTGCAAACCTGTTCATCATTCTTGTCTTTGTATACTGACAGGTTAGCTCTTCGGGCTATCTCTTGGGATCCCTTGACTCCCCCGACCCCTTTTTTTTATCGGGAACTTGATCATTAAGGCATAAGTGACTGTTACGGCCTTAGTTTTATTTAAGAATGACCGACCCAACAACGCATCATACAGCCAATTGTCTAAGTCTACTACCACGAAGTCGAGCAATACAATTCTCTGACAAGGTGCCACTCTGATCTTCACAGGTAGCTTTACCGTCATGAGTGACCTAATCTCAATTCCTCCGAATCCTCTGAGTGGGGTATGGAAAGGTTGTAGATCCTTTCGGTCTAACCTGAGTTGATCATAGACTGCTACATTGAGAATGTCTGCCGAACTTCCATTATCTATCAAGATTCTCCTAACTTCCCGGTGACCAATCCTGGCACTTATGACCAGAGCGTCATTTGGCTGAACATCAACGCCATGTGAGTATGCTTCTGTGAATATTATTGGGTCTCATCCTTCCTTTACCCTTTTCGGGTCTGGCTCCACCGAGTTCACGTCAAAGCTATGTCTTGCTTCTACTGTTTCTCTGATTTCCTGTGGTCGCTCTCGGTTACTTCTCTCAGTGGATGGTCCTCCAAAGATTGTATGTATTACTTCATTGGCCTCTAGACTGGCCCTTTGATTTCGACCAGAGCTGTGATCGGCCCTGATCTCTTTCTTTGTTTTCTACTTCTCATCCCTTTTCAAGATTACATCTGAAGATATCCCTCCCGAATGAGGGTTTCTATGTAATCTCTGAGCTGGTGACACTTGGAAGTTTCATGATCGGTTTTCTTGTGGAATCTGCAGTATTTGGTTGTATCCTGCCGGGCGAACTGAGACTGTCCTCGTGGCTCTTGTACCAGATTCTTTACTTCCAGTATGGCTTGAATTTCCTCCTGCTTTTTCCAAAGAGGGGTGTAGTTGGTGTATCTACCTCGGTATTTCTCCGTGGTCTGTTCGGTATTACACCCGTTTCCCTGGTCCTTGCTCTTTTCTTTGCTGTTTCCTTTCTATTTTCCCTTTTGGTTCTGCACCTTAAACTCAGCGTCTTTTTTGGGTTTTCCTCCATGCATGTAGCATCATCCAATGGCTAACTCTTCTTCTTCGGCTAGTTCATATCCTCCTGCCATATCCATCATATCTGCGTATCTGGTCAGGCAGGCTCTTCTCAGGTCAAAAGACAACCGTCCATTTTGTAGGTTATTGATGAATGCAACAATTATCGTTTGCACTGTCGATTTCTGATACTACTTGGCCGAATCTCCCCAGGTATTTCTTCAGCGACTCATCTTTCCCTTGTTTTATTTGAGAAAGGTAAGCCACTGATTTTTTCCTGTGAATATTGCTCAGAAATTGCCTTGAGAAACTCTTGCTAAGTCACTGAAACTTCAAATGCTTGCTAGGGGCAATCTCCTGAACCATTTTGAACCCATGTTTCCTAGAGTTTGTGGAAAGTTGAGGCATAATAAGGGATCGCTATGGGCATACTGGGCCATAACACTTTTATAGCGTCTGACATGTTCTTTTGGGTCTGTATCCTTTTTAAACTGTTCCACGTGTGGCATCCTGAATCTTTCTGGGAATGAAGTCCGTAGGATGTCTCTAGTGAATGGGCTGTCAGAATCCTTGTCAGATAAATCGTTGTTCCCATAACGTCTGACCAGTGCGTCCATTTGATGCCTATTGTTCTCGACTTCTCGAGTTAGGCTCTGGATTACGATATCTCTGTCTTCCACCGGACTTCCCTGATGGTTGAACCGCTGGGTGATTGTCATTCCTCTTTCTAGCTCTTCACTTTGATACCGAGTTTCACGTATGATTCCATGATGACTCTTGCGATGGTGCCGATCGCTATCTTCTGATGACGACCGATCCCTGTGCCGGTCATGTTTGTGGTGTCTAACACGGACTGTCTGATCTTGGTTCTGCTTCTGGCATTGTCGTTCCTCTTTAGGTGTTTCACGTCTAGCCTGATTGATTGGAGCAGAGTTCCTTTCGGCTTCCGGTGCATTTAGTTTTGGCCCTACTACAACCGAACGAAGCCTCACAGGTGGGAGGTTAGGAGTTTGTGCTTCTTTTGCAGCCAGTAGATCAACTTCTTCCTTTGCTGCGTCTGCCACCAATTGTTGCAAAGACTCTCGGAAACGTTGTGTCAGGTCTTTGCTGGTCGGAGAAACTTGCTAGATCCCTGCCAAGAATGTAGGTTGGTTTTCTGTGGTTGCAGTGAGATCTCGCGAGCTACTGCCAACATGGAAGTTATCTGGAGATTTTTGGATATCCCCATAACTGCTTCTGCTTCTGCTTCTTGCCATTACCTTTAATTAAATCGGAGGTTCGACCCCTCCTTTTAGCGCCAATTGTTGACTTCGATTTCTAGATGTATGAGAAAAGCTAACAAGGATTGGATTTTAGCTGCGATTTCAAAGAGAAAGAGAATGAGAAAGTAATCGGACGCAAGTTTTTTACTTGGTAAAACTCCGATGACCGGAGAAACGTCCACGGGTGATTGAATGATCAACCAAGCCAAAATCCACTAAGAAATAATATAATTACAATTCTTGATCTCTCTTTCTTCTCTCTGTATTTTTCTATGATTGTTGTATATGTCTGTGTGATGAGATTATAGGTCTGTTTATATGTTTATAGAACCCTAATCTTCTTTGTACAAGTAATAAAAGATCTTTGTACAAGTAATAAAAGATCTTTGTATTTAATTACGATTGTTGGCTTGTTCGAAGTAGTTTGTCTTCTTTCCTGTTTTGGAGACTTGTATTGAGATCGAATGGGACTATAGTAATGTAATCCAATTAGGACTTATTTCCTTATGAGATTGTAGTCTTTTTGAAGAAATAAAATTGTTGCCTGATTAGGAACCCTTCCTGCTTGATAATTCTGTTTTTCTTGGAATTCCTCTTTGATATGGATAACTGTGTGTATTTTAATGACTTGATTCGTGTGAGCTACGCGCTGGGCTTTTTATTCAGTTTTTTTCATGTTTATCCCGAGTAGAAAACGATATCAGCTGGTCCTGAGTGACGCCATCTGATCCCGAGGAGACAATGTCATCAATTTGCCCCGAGTATGTTTACTTGACCTCGAGTAGTATGTGGCACCAGTTAACCCCGAGCAGGTCTTGTTCAATACTTGTTTATTCCGGCTTCTCTTCTTTGGTGATGCCTTGCTGGATGCCTATTCAGACGTCCACCTGACAAATTTATCCTCTTTGTTAATGACGTGTATATCTGATAAAATTTACATACAACATCTTTTATGATCGAGTCTTCTTACCCTTGTACCTTTTCATTTTTTGTATTGTAATTTTTTTTCTTTTTTCTTTTTAATAATATTAACTTGGATAGGCAAGCATTCATGGGATAGGGTTTGAGGGAGTTCCTACATAATTGGGATGCCGCTTGCCCTTGATGTTTCAGGTCTACTCTAGTTATCCATAATTTTTTTTTGTGAATTGTGTTGTCAAGTGGATTAAAAAATGAAAAATCAGAGCTGGATTAGAGGAAGCTAGTGACAATAATGATGAGTTGAGATGTAGAAGAATAAAAACAAGAGAATGAAGAGAACATTTATTTATTTATTTGAAATTGAGGTTGAAGATAACTTGATGGAAAGAGTTAAACAGCCATATCATCATGAATGTTATATCGATCAGTATAATCCTATCCGTAGAGAGTTACCATCTAAAAAAATGTCTATTTGACTGTTAGGTATTACCGATGTTGATGAGAAGATATAGTAAAATGATTTGGAGTCAAATATGGTTAAATTTCTATTAACTGACTCCAGATTCATGTACCTTTTTATCTCTCATGCTCTCCATACACTTTGTTATTTGGGTAAAGATTAGAGAATTAATAGAATGCTATGGAGGTCGTTGGTCAATATTAGGAAGGCCAAGCCATGTCAATATCAATAAGTTAGTTGTTTCATATTGGTGTTTGTGGGTTCCTTTAGTTTGGTACCTGATTGTTAATGGAATGTTATTTGATTAGTGAGATGCTATTTGATTTATAAGTGGGTTGTTTGTGTGCCCTGTTTTCATGAGTGGTGGCCATTTGTAAGCCTATAAATGGCTATTTTGAATTCAATAAAAGGTATGAAATATTTACCAAAATCATGATTCTTCCTCTCTCCGTTTCTTCTCTGCTCTTCTTTTCTTCTTTCTAAAAATTATCCTATCAATTTGGTATCAGTGCCAGAAGCTCCGTAGATACCTGTAGCACAATCAATTCTGAGTTTTGGAATGAAGTCAGTGAAATCCTGACCGATCACGAGTCTAGCTTCGACCACCTCAACAACAACCTCAACCAGATCACCGCCACCATGAAAACCATACTAATTGAACTCCAAGCCTTACGGATCAGTCAGAACAACCACACCATTTGAAGAGATGTGAATCCCTTTAAAACAACTAAGACCTCCCAGGGCCCCACACTACACAACCAGCCACACCCGCTTTCCGCACCATGCCCGACCGAAACAACACCCAACATAAATTATCCAATCCTACTTTCGGCGGCGGCGGCGACGATTCGCTATGATGGATTTTAAAAGTCTAACAATATTTTGATTTCAAGCAAGTAACCTCTCCCCATCAAGTTCAATTAGCATAATTCCATCTGGAAGGAATTGCTCTCCAATGGTATACCAAATTCAGAGGTCCTTCAACATGGGTTGAACTCACTCAAACTATTCTTCATCACTTTGGATCAAAAGATTAGGATGACCAAACCAAAGCCCTCTCTCGCCTCAAACAAACCAGTACCGTGGCCACGTACCAAGAGACTTTTGATAAATTGTCTCCCCGGGTTGATGATTTACCTGAGAATTTTCTTGTGGGTTGTTTTATTTGCAATTCTTAAAGATGAAGTCAAATTGGATGTCCGAGTTAAACAGCCATAAACACTTTCAGATACAATCAATGTGACGCAACTCATCGAAGAACACAATCAGTTGCAGTGAAAGTCTAGGCCTTCCTTTTGGCCTCTAAGTTTGACCTCTTAGCTACGAGCAACATCCGGTCTAGTAACCGGCCTTTTGAGGCATTCCCCAAATCAGAAATCAACCCCATCACCAAATGCATATGCAGTTCCAATCATACGAATTATCGGGCAAGAAACGTGTGCAAGGAGAGAGAAGAGACTTTGTTACTACTGCAACGGGAAGTTCATCCCAGGTCACCGTTATGAGCGACCTCAGCTCTTCATGTTTGAAGATGTGACCTCCTCAAATGACCAGGAGAACGATGATCCCATCCCCGACTCAGAAGATACATAAGCTATCCCAAAAATCTGCTTCCACGTTATGGCCGAGACAACTCATCCTCAAACAATGTGAGTTATCGGTAAACTCAGGAACAAAGATATTACGGACCTCATTGATGGTAGAAGCACACATAATTTTCTTAAGTAGTCAGTGGTGACTAAATTTAGGCTGCTAGTGGTTAAAGAAAAAATCCTTCAAGTCATGATAGGGAATCAAGAGAAGATAGATTGTTCGGGACGATGTGATTATTCAAAACCACCCAGTCCAAGCATATTTTTATGTGCTTCAGGTCACTGCGTGCCAAGTAGTATTAGGTGTATAATGGTTAGAGACTTTAGGGCCGATTGAAACCGATTATCGCAAGCTCATAGTGACCTTTAAGCATAAAGGAAAACCTCACACTTTCCATGGCTTAAAGCAACAGACCTTATCTACAATCATCAACAAAGAACATATGCATACGACATGTGTGAGATTTTTTTTTGCATATAGTTTCAAGCACCAATACAGAAGAGAAAGTGACCATTCCAACCGACCTTAGCAAATTGTTATATGAATTTGCACACGTCTTCAAGTCTCCCACATAATTACCACCAGCCCGCTCACATGACCACCAAATTTCGTTACAATCCGATCAAGGACCGATCAGTATGCACCTTTATTGATACCCACACTATTAGAAGGCTGAAATAGAGAAGATGGTTCATGAATTTCTCGACTATGGATTAATACGGCATAGCCATAGTTCATTTTCATCCTCAATCTTGCTTGTGAAAAAACTAAACGGGTCGTGGTGCTTTTGCTTCGACTTTCGAGCACTGAACCATATTACTGTCAAAGATAAGTATCCGATCCCAGTGATAAATGAGTTGCTCGACAAGTTGCACAGAGCAAAATACTTCATTAAATTGGACTTACGAGCAAGTTATCATCAAATTCGAGTCAAGTCCAATGATGTGCACAAGACTGCTTTTCGCACATACGAGGGGCATTACGAGTTTGTGGTCGTGCCTTTCAGAATGACCAATTCTCCGCCCACCTTCTAGAGTCTCGTGAACGACATCTTTCGATCAGATTTACAACTTTGTATTAGTTTTTTTTATGGCATCATGGTGTATAGTAAAACCTGGAAAGAACACCCACAACATCTTCGTATGGGTTTACAAATTTTATCAGCTAACAATTTGTTTGCGAAATAATCAAAATGCAGGTTTGGGGTCTTACAAGTGGAGTATTTGGGACATCTTATTTCCCTTGTAGGAGTGGTTGTCGACCGTAAAAAATTCTGGGTTGTGCTTGATTGGCCGATCCCAACATTTGCTCATGAGGTTCGTGGGTTTCTCGGTTTAGCTGTCTATTACAAGAAGTTCACAGAGGGTTTGGAGGACTCACAACTCCACTTACACAACTATTGTCAAAGAATGGATTTCGGTGGACTCTTGAAGCCAAGACTTCATTCAAACAATTGAAGGTCGCCTTTATTGCTCCACCTATTTTACAATTGCCAGACTTCGCTCAAAACTTTGTTGTAGAGTGTGATGCATCAAAAATCGGAATCAATATTATTCTATCCTAAAACAGCCGGCCTAATGCTTTTTATAGTGAGGTGTTGAAAGTAATACCCCTGACACTTTCCATATATGAAAAGAAGATGCTGGATATCGTCAATGTGGTCCGTAAATGACAACTTTATCTTCTCGGAAGACGCTTCATTATCCAAACCGATCAGCAGAGCCTGAAGTATTTATTGGAGCAGCGAATCACCACTCTGGCACAGACCAGGTGGTTGGTAAATATATTTGGATACGATTATACAATTCAGCGTTGGAAGGGAAAATAAAATCAAGGTGCTAATGCTTTATCGTGGATGGCTGAATTTCAGCTCCTCTCAATTTCATTACTGGTGGCCGAATGGTGGGAGAAACTAAGAGAAGAGGTGGGTCATGATCCATTTTACGATCTGTTGTCGAATTCTGGCTCATCACGGTACTGCAAATGTGATGGAGTTTGGGTTAAAGATGGAAGACTATTGTTGAGACCTAACTCGACTCTACTTTCTACAACTTTATCATAAGGTCATTCATCACCAACGGGAGGACATTTTGGTTATCTCAAGACTATCAACCGTCTTAAATCTAGTTTCTCCTAGCCTGGAGTGCGGTCTGCTGTGAAAAAGTTCATTCATAGATGTGATACGTGTCTATGCTGTAAAACCGAGACCCTTCGACCAGCTGGGTTGTTGCAACCATTATCGGTACCAGAGAATGTATGAACATAGGTGTCTATAGATTTTATTGATGGGTTACCACCATTACAGGTTATACAGTCATAATGGTATGGTGGATCGATTGTCGAAATACGCATATTTTATGCCATTAAAGCATCCATACACGACGATTTCAATTTCGAAAGCATTCGTAAGAGAGATTCTTTGCCTACATGGGGTACCGATTTCAATCATAAGTGACCGTGATCGAATTTTTGTTAGTGCTTTTTGGAAGAACCTGTTTCAGTTACAGGGTAGCTAGTCATGCATGGGCTCGAGTTACTATCCATAGTCGGATGGGCAGACCGAGGTTATCAATCGGACGGTAGAACAATACTTGCATTGTTTCACTAGTGATCAACCAAAAAAATGGTATGATTGGATTCCCTGGGCAAAATACAACTATAATATGTCCACAGATACTACAACTGGAATGTCCCCATTTGAAGCAGTGTATGGGGCACCTCCTCCAATCTTGCTTTCTAATGTGCCAGGCACCACAAAAATTTAGGCTATATATGAGTTCTTGCGCACTCAGGAAGAGATTTTGTGCGAGTTACACTACAATTTAATTGCTGCCCTTGACATGATGAAGATGCAAGCAGATCAAAATTGTAGAGAAGTGGTGTTCACGATAGGTAACTATGTAGACCTCAAGTTGTGACCGTATTGACAATAGTCTGGGTTTTTCGAGGGTCTCTTAAACTGGCTCCACGTTATTTCAGGCCATATAAAGTTCTCACTCTTATCGGGTCAATAACATATTAACTGGAGTTACCAACAGGGTCATTCGTTTATGACGTTTTTCACATCAGCCTCTTTAAGAAATATTTAGGTTCGAGTGTGTAAGGACCTTGATTTTACGGCTTATTTCATGACAAACCACACCACATTGGGGATGATTGTGTAATGGGTAGCTTAGGTCCTCATTGGCAAGCTTCCAAGCATCTACATGACTTCAAGAGCAAAATGTATGTTCACTTGACTTTGCCTCTTGAAGAATTTAGGTGCACACACACACCTCATGCATGCTTTGTTGATCTTGTATTTGTGTTGATATTGTTTATATGTGTGCATCTCTTCACAATCACACTTGCACTTCATTTGTAGATTTAAGTGTGGTATTGTGTTGTGTTTGCGCTTGCACGATGGTGTGCTTGTTTTAGCGCGTTGAGTGACCATATGAGAAGGTCTCATTCTTCTCTTGGTTTGGTTATATGGAGTATCCTTGTCACACATTTTTCTTCAAATAAAACTCCTTGAATCTCTCTCAATTATTTAAGTTGCATAAAGTTTGTGTATATGATTATGCAATGTTCTTGTGCGGATAGCTCTATTTGCTAAAGCAACCTAATAGGGGGAGCTCCTTTGCCTATCTTATGACAAAAAGGGGGAGAAGTCTTGAGAAATATAGGGGGAGCATTGGTTATACTTTAGGGAGAGAGTTTGAGAGAGAGTAACCCATTTAGGGGGAGCATTTCACATGCATTTGTTTATATTGCTTTATAGAGTGTAATTGCTTTTTATGTTTGTTCACCTCACATGCACTTGTTCTTGGAAAGTGTTTTCTTGCTATTGTGTGTAGTTATGATGATCTACGAAGAGATTGAAGACCCTGAAGACTTAGATTCTTAGGTATCTCTTTTTGTAACGTAGAATGGACTCTCATGAACAATAGCTAGATTATTTTTTGTTTTGTGAGGATTTATTTGTGAGTGGTTGTTTTGTCATGAAATAGCCAAAGGGGGAGATTGTAAGGACCTTGATTTTATGATTGGCTTATTTCATGACAAACCACACCACATTGGGGATGATTATGTAATGGGTAGCTTAGGTCCTCGTTGGCAAGCTTCTAAGTATCTCCATGACTTCAAGAGCAAAAGGTATATTCCATTGACTTTGCCTCTTGAAGAATTTAGGTGCACACACACATCTCATGCATGCTTTGTTGATCTTGTATTTGTGTTGATATTGTTTATTTGTGTGCATCTCTTCACAATCACACTTGCACTTCATTTGTAGATTTAAGTGTGGTATTGTATTGTGTTTGCGCTTGCACGATGGTGTGCTTGTTTTAGCGCGTTGAGTGACCATATGAGAAGGTCTCATTCTTCTCTTGGTTTGGTTATATGGAGTATGGTGTTTAGTTTCAAAAGAGTGTATTTCAATGTTTTAAATGTTTTTCAAAACTGACATTTGTATGGTCTTGTGACCATATATTTTTATATAATGATTCAAAATGAGTTTTGAAACTTTTTGTACGAAACACCCATACCTTTCCAATGGTATATTATTCGTAATATTTCATGACCGTTTGGATTGGTTTTGAAATCTCCAAAGTGACCACAAAAACATGGCATCTATGTTGTTGTCCGTTTCTGACCTTTGGTCACTATAATGACCATAACTTTTTCTACAGACATCCAAATCATGTTTTGTAAATTGTAGTAGAAAGTAGACTTCCATACCTTTCCAACGGTATACTATATGAAAGGTTTGGATGTCGTTTGGTCATGTTTTGGCTCGCTCGAAGCTCGAGCTGTTATGCTGTCTGGCGTGTACCGCGGCCTAGACCGCTGTTGGTGCCATGCCTAGGCAGCGACTTAGGCAGCGGTAATGTCCAACCGTGCCATGCTGCACAGACCGCAGTTTGGACACTTGTCTATGCTGTGGCACGCACAACAGTCATGCGGGACTTTGTCTCCCAAGTCCAAAACGATGCCGTTTTGTTTAGGGCTTCTTTATCTATGTTCTCTTCTTCTTCCTTGCCTTCTTAGAGCTCAAGGAACCCATCTTTAGAGTGAGAGAACCTCCATTAGAGAGAGAAAGCTTCAAGCTTTGTTATTTGACTCTCCAAACCCCAAACTCATCTTCATCTTGCATTCAAGCATCATTCCAATCTTGAGTTTTCATTGATTGGTAAGTAGAACCACCATTGTTGTTCATTTATTGTTCTAGCTTACCAAGATATGTCATTTATTGCTTAAATTAGCATTTCTTCATATTAATTGCATATTTATTGAAATTATGACATATTTGGGGTTTGTATTGTGATAGCTTGCATTATTAGGTCATTTATGCCTAAATAGCTAATCCTTGAATGTTCATGTATACATAATTGATGATTAGGTTGACTTTGTGCATCTAGTCTAGTTTATGAACATTTATGTGTATGCCTCATTGATTACATTTCTTGATTGTAAAATTGCCCTTGATTATTTGTTGTGTGGACTTTTATTGACAATTAGGTTGTTAGATTTTATCTACACGTCTAATTGAGTCCTTGGTATGGGCATGTAGGCATTGTTTGATAACTAGGATGTTTAATTGCATTATCTACATCTAGTTAAGCATTTTGTGTTTCGTCTTACACATAATTGCATTTGAGCATAGTGTCATATATACACTTAGACCATATACTCTTCATAGAGTCAAAGTCTTGTGGCTTCTAGGTGAAGTTGCACAAGCAAGTCTAGTCTTGCAACCAAGGGTAGGTTGGCAAGCAATTGGCCGGGTATCCACTGTAAAAGGCCTGATGGGTAGAGTAGGAGGTGCTCACGCCAAGAGAAGTGGATCATGGGATATCACTAGGGATTGAACCAAGAGTGGTGAGTGGCGGTGTCCATAGCCTGAGGTTGTCGAGAGTGAGAGTCCGAGTATCACTTGAGGGTGTAACCTTTTATTCATATAGTGGATTTCTGTGACCGAGCGCACTAAACAGCCCGTGGTTTTTTCCATTTGGAGGGTTTCCACGTATACATCTTGTGTTGTTTATATTTCAGCACTTTACACTTGATGTTGTATGTTTGTTTTATTGGGTGAATTTTGAATATTGACTAATCAAGAAAAATTGGTAATTGACTTGATTAAAACCCATTCACACCCCCCCCCCCACTCTAGGTTATAGACACACACGTTCTTAGGGAACTCTTTAGAGTGTTCCAGTGTCTCCTTCTCATCCACCTACGAACAACAATTCAGCCATACTTGTTGGAAAATTCCATCATATGAGGCCTCTCATGTGAATATTAAATGTGTTGTGTTATCTTTTGGTAAAACCTAAATTAAAGTGATCTAATTAAGAATTAAAGTATTAAGGCTTAAGGGTATAATTGTCATGGAATTAATGTGTAGATACCAGAGTGCTATTTCTAATTTGTTGAGAGGCCGAATTAGAAATAGCCAACATATAATAACTTAATTATTATATATATTTAGGGTTATGGTCTCCAAATTACACGATACTTTTGTTTTCTCTGTATCCCCATCAACAGAGCAAAATAGAACACGGTAGGGTTCATAAAGGTCGTGATAATTTGGAAGATCACAATCCGTCCACCAACCTCCTGCAATGGATTCAGGTAAGCTTCCGTTTTCTAGATTTACTTATTTTCTCTTGAATTGATATGGGTTATATTATGTATATTAGGGTTTGGTTAATCATGATATATAAACATGTTTAGGTTATTGAGATTAATTATGTGCCTATGCATGTTGTTTTTGTTTTTGTTTTATTATGTTAATCGAAATCCTAACAAGTGGTATCAGAGCCACCCATGATCGATTCTTGAGAATTGAAATTTGGATTTTGGTTTTAAAAAAAAAAGGTTTTGATCTTCTTGAGTTTAAGTCTTTTGGATTTGGATTTAGGTATTGTTTGATGATAAATATGAGTATGTATTTTTCTTTTAACTTAAATATACTTCGTTCATCGACTGCTTATGAAACATTTTTTTGTCAAATATATTTGTTGAATCCAAGAATATATTATGTTTTGTTTTATATTTGTTTTTTTGTAAGTTCTGGATTTTGTTTAGTGGATGAACATGGAGATGGGGTTGGATTCAGATCGCATTTGTGCGAATATGAGGTTGAAGGTTTGGTGTTGGATATTCAGATCACGTTTAGATCTGATTAAGGAATTTTGAATCAGATCATCTGATCAAGTTTCCCCCTATGGATTCAGATCCAACTCAGTCAACACCACCATACCAGTCCCGATCCCAGCAAACCCAGCCAATTTTCTCTCGCCCAAAACCAGTTCTCTCTCTCTCTCGGTCAACACCCGACCCATTTTCTCTCTCCCAAATCAGTTTTCTCCATCTCGGTCAACGCTAAACCAGGTCTGAATTTCCGGTGAGTTTTGGGATCGACCCGTGCGATTTCACGGCCAGAAGGAGGATCACCGTTCGGTCGACGTCTAGATCGGGTGATCCACTCCACCTTCTGCCGCCGTCACTCGATTAGGTTTTGAATTGGTTTTGGTCTTCATCGATCGTAGATCTCGGTTTACGGGCCGTCGACTGTTGCTCCACCGTGCTTCGTTGTCTTCAGGCTACAAGATGGTGGTCTTTGGGGCGGTGAACGACAAAGAATCAAGTCTCAGACCATGGTTTTGCGTTGGGCCACTTTTGGAGAATTTGATATTCTTTAGGGACTGTTTGACAATTTATTTAGGTCATTATGTAATTTTGATAAACTGTCGGGGTCAATTTACAATTTGGAAAACTTACTAGGCCTGTTTGCAATTATGAAAAAAATTTAGGGCTGCTTTATAATTATTGAAAAGTTACGGGGTCACTTTATAATTTTTAAAAGTTTTTGGCCAAATTTTAATTATTACAAATTACTGGGTCAGTTTATGATTTTGACAAAATATAGGGGTCGATTTCTAATTACTGAAATAAAATATTTTATTATTATTATTTTATTTTAAGGATCAACTCAAATTCAAATATTTGGTGGTATACCTTTTATGGTTAAACAAAGTAATCCATCATTCTAAATGAGCAAATTGAAACAAGATGTCACCAAAGTGACCTCTCTTGTGTAGATTGTTCATGAAGGATGTTGGATGTTCATGTGTGTAAATTCATACGGGTATTTAACGGCCCAAATGAAAGTTAATACTTTGTCGAATTGCAAACACATGTGTGGTGGTAAACATGTGACGATTATAAGGTTTACATGTAAATAATAAGTCGATCTAAAGATAAATTTATTATTTATCATAAATTATTGTCAATGTTTGATCACTACTAAAAGAGTACCATGTGTGTGTATATAAATTCATGCGGGTATTAGCCGGTCCAAAGGAAGGTTAATACTTGACCGAATTGTACACACATCTGCGGTGGTAAACATGTGTTGATTATAAGGTTTTACATGTGAATAATAAGTCGATCCAAGGATAGATTTATTATTTAACATTGTCAATGTTTTATCACTACAACAAGAGTATCACTTACAGTTAATATTATTATCTAAAGACTTGATATTAATGTTGTACTAGGTATCTTAAGATGGGACTGACCATTATTTGGTATATCTTTTATGGTTAAATAAAGTGGTCTATCATACTAAATAGGCTAATTGAAGCAAGATGTCGCCAAATTGACCTCTCTTGTATAGATTATTCATGAAGGATGTTGGATGATTGTGTGTGTGTAAATTCATGCGAGTATTAGTCGGCCCAAAGGAAGGATAATACTTGGCCGAATTGCACACACACCTGTGGTGATAAATATGTGACGATTATAAGGTTTTACATGTGAATAATAAATCGATCCAAAGATAGATTTATTATTTGACAGTAATTATTGTCAATGTTTGATCACTACAATAAGAGTACCACTTACAATTAATATTACTGTCCAAAGACTTGATATTAATGATGTGCTAGGTATCTTGAGATGAGACTTTCCATTATTTGAATTTGTTGATTATTGTATTTGGTTATTAATGTGAACATGTTTGTGTGTTTGTTTTGTTCTCTTTCAAGCTAATGATTTACTATATCTGCTAATACCAACTATATACCCATGCTTAATGGGATCAACTTTAAGGATTTGGAAGGAGAACATACTCATTGTTCTCGGCTGCATGGATCTAGACCTTGCACTTCGGGTTGAACAACCCGCTTCTCTTACGGATGCAAGTTCTCCTGATGATAGGAAGAACTTTGAGAAGTGGGATCGCTCAAATTGCATGAGTCTTATGATCATGAAGCGCGGCATTCCAGAGTCATTTAGAGGCGTGGTATCTGAAAAGATAACCAAAGTCAAAGAGTTTCTAGCCGAAATTGAAAAGCGTTTTATGAAAAATGATAAGGCAGAAACAAGCACGTTTTTACAAAGCTTGATTCTATGAAGTACAAGGGCAAATGGAACATAAAGGAGTACTTTATGGAAATGTCTCATATTGCTTCTAAGCTTAAGACATTGAAGCTCGAGCTGTCTAACGACTTGCTCGTGTATTTGGTATTAATATCACTTCCTGCACAATACATTCAGTTTAAGGTCAGTTACAACTGTAAAAAGGAGAAATGGACTCTTAATGAGCTCATTTCGTACTGTGTGCAAGAGGAAGAGAGACTGAAGCGAGACAGGACCGAAAGTGCTCATTTGGCTAGCACCTCTAAGGAAAAGGGCAAATAGAGGAAGAATAATGAAGCTGCAAAATACCTTATGAGCTTTGGATAGGCAAAAAGCCGAGTCTAAAGCGTTTTCACATTTGGGGATGTCCAGCTGAGGCAAGGCCTTACAGGCCACATGAAAAGAAATTGGATTCCAAAACTGTGAGCAATTACTTCATTGGCTACTCTGAGCGATCAAGAGGCTATAAGTTTTATGATCCGACACTTAGATCAATTTTTGAAATGGGAACTGTAACATTTTTTGAGGATGTTGAGTTTGGGGGAGAAATAAGGTTAGAGACATTGTCTTTGAGGAAGAATCGGTTTTGATTCCCACTATCGCTTTTGACAATGTGCAAGTTTCTATACCTGTCATTGGTCAAGAAGCGAATCTGGATCCTCAACCAGACAATGTTGAACAACCCCCTATTCGGGATGAGATAATTGTTCCTGATGAACAAACTCAACAACCTCAAGAACCAGTGCCATTAAGGCGATCCATTAAAGAAAGGAGAAATGTTATTCCGGATGATTTTTTCATATTTCTCCAGGAATATGAGAAAGACATTGGAATGATGGAAAATGATCCAATCAACTTCCATTAAGCCATGCAGGGTTCCAACTCTCAAAAGTGGTTGATGCCATGAATGAGGAGTATAAGCCTATGCAAGACAATAAGGTTTGGGAACTTGTCCCATTACCAGAAGGTGCGAAGCCCATTTGTTGTAAATGGATATTTAAAACCAAAAGGGATTCGAAAGGTAATGTGGAAAGGTATAAGGCTCGTCTTGTAGCTAAATACTTTACCCAAAAGGAAGGGATTGACTATAAAGAGACTTTCTCTCTAGTTTCAACGAAAGACTCTTTTAGGACAATCATGGCACTTGTTGCACATTTTGACCTTGAGCTTCATCAGATGGATGTCAAGTCGGCGTTTCTCAATGGTGACATTGAAGAAACAATTTATACGGTGCAACCAGAAAACTTTGAGTCAGGAGACCCAAAGAATATGGTTTGCAAATTGACAAAATCCATTTATGGACTCAAGCAAGCTTTCCATCAGTGGTACCATAAGTTTCATCAAGTAATTATCTCGTTTGGTTTTGAGATAAACGTTGTTGATAATTATGTGTATCACAAATTCAGTGGGAGAAAGCACATATTCTTGGGTTTATATGTCGATGACATATTGCTTGCCACAAATGATATAGGCATGTTGCATGAAACCAAGAGATTTCTATCAAAGAATTTTGATAGAAATCTCTTGGTGACATCTCCTTTGTATTAGGGATCCAGATACAACGAGATCGCTCTTGGGGTATTCTTGGATTATCACAAAGGAGCTATATCGATACAGTGCTCAAAAGGTTTGGTATGCAGGACAGCAAACCAGGTGACACCCCTGTCGCTAAGAGAGATAAGTTCAGTCTCAATCAGTGCCCTAAAAGTAATCTTGAAATTAAGGAAATGCAGAAGATTCCCTATGCATCAGCTGTAGGGAGTTTAATGTATGCTCAGGTATGTACGCGTCCGGATATTGCATACATTGTTGGTATGTTAGACAAATATTTAAGTAACCCTGGAATAGATCATTGGATAGCAGCCAAGCGGGTTATGAGGTATTTAAAGAGAACAAAAGATTACATGCTCATATATAGGAGATCAAATCAATTTGAGATCATAGGGTATTTCGACTCCGATTTTGCTAGATGTCAAAACAGTAGGAGATCCACATCAGGCTACATATACTTGTTGGCTGGTGGAGCTATTTCTTGGAAGAGTGCCAAACAGACACTCATAGCTTTTCCACCATGGCAGCAGAGTTTGTAGCATGCTATGAGGCATCCAACCATAGAATATGGCTGTGAAATTTTGTCACTGGGCTGCGCATTCTAGAGGGTGTTGAAAGACCACTCAAACTATATTGTGACAAAAAGTCAGCAGTGCTATATTCTAACAACAACAGGAGCTTATCTAAGTTAAAGCATATTGACATTAAGTTCCTAGTTGTGAAGGAAAGAGTACAGAGTGGACATATATCCATAGAGCACATTGGGACAAACTCCATGATAGCGGATCCGTTTACAAAGGGATTACCACCCAAGGTCTTTCATGAGCACACTGCTCATATGGGTGTTATTTTGTGTGAGGATATCACATTATAGTGGGAGTTTGTATAATTTTGTATTTTATTGCTCTATTTTTGTTTTGGATATACTTATGCATTTATGTATTTGAATATTTTACTGATCATAAATAAAGTATTCGGTTAATTATACTCTGTTACATTGTGTTAAGTTTTGATCTCACTAAGGAATAAAGTAGGGCCAATTGGAATAGACTTGTATAGATTACATTGCATGTAATTTCCATGCTACACATCCATGATTGATCTGTGTCATTTGATTATGTTGGTATACGTGACCATTGATGGGTTTAGTCACGCTAAATGTGACGAAAGCCGCTTTGATCCTATGTTGGCATAATCAATGGACGAGATTGTTCGGATATACCCTTAAATTGTGATAGCAAAATTTTGGAGCTCATAAAGTCATACGTATTTGTAAAGTTACATATGTGGCCCAGTGGGAGATTGTTGAAAAATTCCATCATATGGGGCCACACATGTAAATATTAAATGTGTTGTGTTATCTTTTGGTTAAGCCTAAATTAAAGTGATCTAATTAATAATTAAAGTATTAAGGCTTAAGGGTATAATTGTCATGGAATTAATGTGTAGATACCATAGTGCTATTTCTAATTTGTTGAGGGGCCGAATTAGAAATAGCCAACATATAATAATTTAATTATTATATATATTTAGTTTTATGGTCCCCAAATTACACGATACTTTTGTTTTCTCTGTATCCCCATCAACAGAGCAAAATAGAATACGGTAGGGTTCATAAAGATAGTGATAATTTGAAAGATCACAACCCGTCCACCAACCTCTAGCAATGGATTCATGTACGCTTCCTTTTTCTAGATTTACTTATTTTCTCTTGAATTGATATGAATTATATTATGTATATTAGGGTTTGGTTAATCATGATATAGAAACATGTTTACGTTATTTTGATTAATTATATGCCTATGCATGTTGTTTTTGTTTTATTATGTTAATCGAAATCCTAACAATACTACCTCAACCTGAATCTATTTTCCTCGAATTGTTCAGAAGGATCATTACCGTCCCAAGAGTGAACTTTTTGTCAAATGGATGGGGGCACTGCCTAAAGACGTAACGTGGAAAAATCAAAGACGTTTTGCAAAATTGTCCCGACTTAAGGAAAAAGAGATTTCATGGGGAGGTGAATGATAAGATGCTATTTATTTCTCATGCAAGCCATGCATGGAGGTCATTGGTCAGACTAGGAAGACCAAGTCAGGTCAATATTAATAAGTTAGTTGTTTTCATATTGGTGTGTGTGGGTTCCTTTAGTTTGGGACATAACTGTTAGTTGAATGTTTTTTGATTAGTGAGATGTTATTTGATTGTTAGTGGGTTGTTTATGTTCCCTGTTGTCATATGTGAATTTTATCGCATGTACACATCATCAACAAAGAGGATAAATTGACAGGTGGACATCTGAATAGGCATTCAGAAAATATCCTACAAGACATCACTGAAGAATAGAAAACCCGAGTAAGCAGATGTTGAATAAAACCTACTCAGGGCCCATCAATGTTACATACTATTCGGGATCAGTTAACGACACTCGGGACTAGTTAAATGACGCTTCTACTCGGGATCAAATGATGTTACTCGGGACTAGCGAGTATTATCCTTGCTCGGGATAAATATGAAGAAAACTGAATAAAAAAGCCTAGCGCTTAGTTCACATGGATTAGGTCATTAAATACACGAAGATATCCATATCAAGAAGGAATCCCAAAGAGAACAGAATAATGAGCTGGAAGGATTCCCAATCAGGCAATAACTTTATTTCTTTAAAAAGACTACGGTCTTATATAAGGAAATAAGTCCAAATTGGACTACATTACTAGAGTCTCATTCGATCTCAATTTAAGGCTTCGAAACAGGAAAGAAGACAATCAACTTCAAACAAGTAAATAATTGTAATTAAATACAAAGATTTATTACTTGTACAAAGCAGATTAGGGTTCTATAAACATATAAATAGACCCATAATCTCACAAAAGAGGATGCATACAGCAGTCATAGCAAATTATAGAGAGAAAAAAAAGATATTGAGGATTGTAATAATTTTATTCATAGTAGATTTTGGCTTGGTTGATCATTCAACCACCCGTGGACGTTTCTCCGGCCATCGGGGTTTACCACGTAAAACTTTCCTTGATTACTTTCTCTAGTCTCTTTCTCTTTGAATTGATAGCCGAAATCCAATCCTTGTTGGCATATCCAAAAATTGACGTCAACAATTGGTGCTAGAAGGAGGGGGTGTGAACCTCCGACTTGATCAAAAGCGATGGCAGGAAGCAGAAGCAATTCTGGAGATGTTCAAAAATCTCCGGACAACTTCAATGTTTGCAGTACCTCATGGGATCTCGTCGTAACAACGGAGAACCAATCTACATTCGTAGTGGGGATCCAACAAGTTCCTCCAACTTGCAGAGACCTGACACATCGCTTCCGAGAGGCTTTGCAACAATTGATGGCGGATGCAGCAAAGGAAAGAGTTGATCTACTGGCCACAGAAGCATAAACTCCTAACCTCCCACCTGCGAGGCTTCTTTCGGTCATAGTAAGGCCATAAATAAATACACCAGAAGTCGGAAGGAACCCTACTCTAATCAATAAGGCTGGATGTGAAATACCTGAAGAGGAACGACCACGTCAGAGGCAAAACTAGGATCAGACCGCTCCTGCTATACACTGCAAACATGACCGGCACCGGGATCTGTCGTCATCAGAAGACAGCGATCGGTACTATCACAAGCGACATCACAGAATCATACGTGAAACCCTGCATCAGAGTGAGGAACCAGAAAGAGGAATGACAATCACCCAACGGTTCGACCATCGGGGAAGTCTAGTGGGAGGCAGAGACGTAGTAATCCAAAGCCTAACTCAAGAGGTCGAGAATAACAAATGTCAAATGGACGCACTGGTCAGACGTTATGGGTATAATGATTTATTTGATGACGATTCTAACAGTCCATTCACTAGGGAAATCTTACGGACCCCATTCCCAGAAAGGTTTAGGATGCCACACGTGGAGCAGTTTAAGAAAGATACAGATCCAAAAGAGCACTTGAGACGCTATAAAAGTGCCATGGCTCAGTATGCCCACAGTGATCCCTTACTATGTCTCAACTTTCCACAAACTCTGGGAGATATGGGTTCAAGGTGGTTCGGGAGATTGCCCCCAGCAAGCATCAGAAATTTTAGTGAACTGAGCAAGAGCTTCCCAAGGCAATTTCTGAGTAATGTTCACAGGAAAAAGTCAGTGGCTCACCTTACTCAAATAAAGCAAGGTAAAGATGAGTCACTGAAGAAATACCTGGGGAGATTCGGCCAAGCAATATCAAAAATTAGCAGTGCAAACGATGAAGAAATAATCGCTGCATTCATCAACAACCTGCATAATGGACGACTATCTTTTGATTTAAGAAGAGCCTGACTGACCAGATATGCAGACATGATGGATATGGCAGGAGGATATGCACTGGCCGAGGAAAAAGAGTTAGCCACGGGAGGATACTACATGCATGGGAGAAAACCCGAACAGAAGGACGCCGAGTCGAAGGTGCAGAACTAGAAGGGAAAACAGAAAGGAAACGGTAAAGAAAAGAGCAAGGACTGGGGTAATGGGCGTAATGCAGAGTAGACCACAAAAAAATACCGAGGAAAATACACCAATTACACCCCCCTTCGGAAAAAGCAAGAGGAAATCCTAGCCATTTTAGAGGAAAATAATATGGTACAAGAACTACGATGACAATCTCAGTTTGCCAGACGAGATACAACTAATTATTGCAGATTCCACAAAGAAACCGGTAATGAGACTTCCAAGTGTTACCAGCTAAGAGATTACATAGAAACCCTCATTCGGGAAGGGCATCTACAAAACGTAATCTTGAAAAAGGATGAGAAGCCAAAAACAAAGAAAGAGGTCAGGGCCGATCACAGCTCTAGTCGAAATCAAAGGGCCAGTCCAGAGGCCAATGAAGTAATACATACTATCTTTGGAGGACCATCGAATGAGAGAAGCAACCGAGAACGAACACAAGAAATCAGAGAAGCAATAGAAGCAAGGAATAACTTTGACGTGAACTCGATCGAACCAGGCCCGAAAAGGGTTAAGGAAGGATAGGACCCAATAACGTTCACAAAAGCAGATTCCTATGGAGTTGATGTTCGGCCAAATGACTCCTTATTCATAAATGCTCGGATCGATCACCGGGAAGTCAGGAGGATCTTGATAGATAATGGAAGTTCGACTGACATTGTCAATGTAACCGTCTACGATCAACTCAGGTTGGATCAAAAGGATCTACAGCCTTTCCATACCCCACTCAGAGGATTCCGAGGAATTGAGGTCAGATCACTCGGGACGGTAAAATTACCTATGAAAATTGGAGTGGCACCTTGCTAGAGAACTGTATTGCTTGACTTCGTGGTAGTAGACTTGGACAATTGGCCATATAATGCATTGTTAGGACGACCATTCCTAAATAAGACTAAGGCTGTGACAGCCACTTATGTATTAATGATCAAGTTCCCGACAGAACAGGGGTTCGGGGTAGTCAAAGGATCCCAGGAGATGGTCTGAAGAGCAAACCTGTCAGTATACAAAGACAAGAATGATGGCGAACAAGTATGCACAATAATGCAGCCGATTCAAAACAAAGAGTCGATGTCATTCGAATTCGATCCAAGGGAGGAGTCGAATGAGTCCAAAACTGAGCCAGTCGAAGAAATTATCTTGAAAGAAAATGAACCTGACAAAAAGATCATAATCGGGGCAAACCTGGAAGGGGAAGTCAAACAAAGCCTCGTTGATCTACTCAAAAAATATAGGGATTTGTTCGCTTGGAGTCATGAAGACATGGTCGGGATAGATGCCCGAATAATATCCCACTATCTCACAGTAGACCCGAATATAAAACCGGTGATACAAAAGAGAAGATCATTCAATCTCGAGTGAAGCCAAGCAATCAAACAGGAAGTAGAGAAGCTACTCGATGTAGGGTCGATTAGAGAGGTCAATTACTCTCAATGTGTAGCTAATGTAGTCCTCGTCCAAAAGAAAAATAGACAATGGAAGATGTGCGTAGATTTTACAGATCTGAACAAGGCGTGCCCGAAAGATAGTTTCCCACTTTCGAGGATAGATCAGTTGGTGGATGCAACATCAGGCCACGAATTGCTCAGTTTCATGGATTCTTACTCGGGGTATAACCAGATCAGGATGAACAAGGATGACGAAGAAAAAACCGCATTCACAACTGATCAGGGTTTATACTGTTATACAGTGATGCCTTTCGGATTGAAAAATATAGGAGCAACCTATCAAAGGTTGGTCAACAAAATATTTTCAAGGCAAATAGGAAGGAACATGGAAGTATACATTGATGACATGCTGACCAAGAACATCACAGCAGACAAGCATACTTCAGATCTGCAAGGGACATTTGATGTCTTAAAGAGATACCAGATGAAGCTAAATCCGAACAAGTGTTTATTCGGAGTTCTTTCAGGAAGATTCCTGGGTTTTTAAGTACACCAAAGAGGAATCGAAGTCAACCCCGAGAAGATCCAGACCCTGCAGAAATGACTTCACCAAAGACACTCAAAAAGGTACAGCGTCTAACAGGATGTTTAGCTTCCTTGGGTAGATTCATCTCAAAAGCAATAGACAGATGCTCACCTTTTTTTAAAGTAATCAAAAAAGGAAAATGACTCGAATGGAATGAAGAGTGTGAACAGGCATTTCTGAAAATCAAGGAATACCTAGGGCAGGCACCCATCCTCTCAAAACCACAGATGGGAGAGATACTCTAGCTATATTTATCAATCACAGAACTAGCAGCAAGCTCAGCCCTAGTTAGAACAGAAGATGAAGTACAGAAGTCGATGTACTACACCAGTAAGGCACTTCTACTAGCTAAACAAGGTATTCATAGGCAGAGAAAATGACCCTAGCATTGGTTTCGGTAGCAAGGAAGCTAAGGTCATATTTTCAAGCTCATACAATCCAGGTTCTCACCGACTGCTCATTAAAGTAAATTCTACATAAGCCAGAGATTTCTAGAAGACTGACTAAATGGGCTATCGAGCTAAGTGAATTCGACATCCACTATGTCCCTAGGACATCCCTCAAAGGGTAAGCATTGACAAATTTTATAGTAGAGTTCACAGAACTAAACCTGGAAGCAAAAAGAATGTTGAGCAAAAAGTTCCCATGGAAATTATATGTAGATGGCTCTTCAAACAGTCATGACAGCGGGGCAGGGATCGTAGTATGCACTCCAGAAGAAGATGATGTTGAATGTGCCGTGAGGTTTGATTTCAAACTAACCAACAATCAAGCCAAGTACGAGGCGCTCCTAGTTGGACTCAGAGTCTGTATAGCTCTTGGGGTGGATGAAGTTGAGATATTCAGCAATTCACAGGTAGTTGTCAACCAAGTCTTGGACGAGTACCAATCCAAGGATGAAGGCATGATAGCCTACAGTGACATTGCAAAACAACTCCTCCTGAAATTCAAGGAATACAAGATGGCCCAGATCCCCAGGGAGGAGAATGAAAAGGCAGACACATTATCCAAACTAGCGTCAACAACAACCACAATCAGATCAAAGACTATTCCGGTTGCGCATCTCCTCAGATCAAGCACAGCTGAACCGAAAAACTTAGAAATTTTAGAAATCCGAACATCTCCAGACGGTTGGATGACTCAACTGAAAAGGTTTCTGGAAGAAGGAGTGCTTCCGGAAGATCCCTTACAAGCAAAACGTATCAAGTATAGATCAACAAGATACACATTGATTGGAGGAGAACTATATAGAAGAAGGTATTCCCGAGCACTCCAAAGGTGTGTATCAGAGGAGGATGCATATCGGATATTACAGGAAATCCACGGAGGAGTTTGTGGAAACCACACTGGGAGTAAAATTTTGGCACACAAGGTACTCAGGCAAGGCTATTATTGGCCTACTCTGTTCTCAGACGCACAACAATGTTCGGAGAGTTGCAATACTTGCCAAAGGATTGCTAACGACATCCGACAACCCCCTAAGCAACTCAAAAACCTCACATCCTCATGGCCATTTGCCATGTGGGGTTTAGATTTAATAGTCCCAATGCCAACCGGGAAAGGGGGTGGAGCAAAGCATGCTATAATAGCCGTTGATTATATCACAAAATGGGTAGAAGCTGAAGCATTGATGCATATCATAGAAGCAAACGCCACAAATTTCATAAAAAAGAATATAATTTATAGGTTTGGAGTCCCAAACATTATAATCACAGACAATGACACCCAGTTCGATAACCTGAAGTTCAGACAGTTGTGCAAAGAGTACGAGATTACCAATTACTATGCCACACATGCCCACTCTCAAACAAATGGACATGTTGAAGCAGTGAACAAAATCATCAAACACACAATCAAGGCAAAGCTAGATGCCAAGAAAGGAAGCTGGATTGAGAAGCTTCCTGAAGTACTATGGGCATATCAGACAACAGTAAGAACGTCAACATGAGAGACTCCATTCACCTCAGCATTTGGAACAGAAGCTGTTATCCCCATAGAAACATCATATGCATCACCCCGAGTCAGGCTATATGATGAAGTTCAGAATATTGATATGCTATTACAAAG
Source organism: Dipteronia dyeriana (assembly GCA_032871835.1). Taxonomy (NCBI): domain Eukaryota; kingdom Viridiplantae; phylum Streptophyta; class Magnoliopsida; order Sapindales; family Sapindaceae; genus Dipteronia; species Dipteronia dyeriana. Next base: position 19,286,725 of record CM065295.1, on the reverse strand, counting down.
TCTAGAAGAGCTAGAAGAGAAAAGGGAGAAATCCCAAATACGAAACATGGCGTATCAGCAAAGAGTAGCTCGCCACTATAACTCTCATGTTCGGGTCAAGAAATTCCAGCTAAGAGACCTGGTACTCAGGAAGGTGTCACTGAACACGAAAAATAAAGTTGCATGATCCCTAGCTAATAAATGGGAAGTCTCGTACAAGATCGAAGGAATAGCTGGCCATTGAGCATATTGGATTGCACGACCCAATGGAGGGGTTTTACCCCGACCATGCAATGCCCAATATCTGAAGATTTTCTATCCTTAAATTATTTTGTTCTTTTTTCTAGTCAGAACAATTTTAGTTAGATCAAATAGTAGCTGTGGAATTTAAAACTTTGTAGATTTGCAGTTATCAAAACTCGGGATTTTCGAAAGATAAAAGCGTCAAACTCGGGATTTCTAAAAGAAAGCATATGATAATAAGAACATATGGAAGACAAGCATGATAATAAGAACATGCAAACAGAATTCTCGGGACCATGAATTCCCGAATGGACGGAGAAGCTCGAAGGAGCATGCCAGCCGAGCAAAGTCAATTGACCTTAGCAAAATGGCAAACCTGATGCATCAGCTCAGGACGCTATCGGGAAAAATCCAGGTGAAATGTGTAGCTGTGTTAAGCGAAACAAAAAACTTAACGATTCGGCAAACCCTTGCACATAAAAACTGGGGAGGCGTCCTTGCTAATGTGTAAGGACTCAAACATATGATCATGGTGAGTCTTGATGTAATGTTCGGGTAGCAACCGTGTATGAAACACAAGTATAAAATTACTTGCCTGTTTTAAGATGACTCGGTTAATACTAGCCAGTTTAATAAGATACTTGGCATTAAATAATATTTGGGGAACGAAACCGATTTAATAAGATACTCGGTCAAGTTACCCAAACACCAAAAATAGCCAGTATAATAAGATACTTGGTGGTTAAAACTATTCAGAAAATAACCAGTTTAATAAGATACTCGGTGAAGTTACCCGAACATTATAGTTGAATAACATACTCGGCAACAGTCAAGAAATTTCTTTAGCAATGAAAACATATCAAGACCATTCAGCTCAGAAAGAAAGATAAACTTGGGATTTTATTAATCTCTCCAAAGAATTCTTTACAAAGAATTACAAATTTCTTCAAATCTACTTAAAGAATTACAAATAATTTTTTACAATTCTACAAAAATCAAGGCTGTGAGGATTTTGAGCCCTTGCCAATACTCGGGTCAGGCACTATCTCGTACTCACGGAACAGACTTTCGTTAGAAGGCCAAGCACTTGTGTCGACTGAGTCATCCATCCATTGGCTGTAATCCTCTCCTGGAATCAGCCCGACATCAGGCTCCACACCCTCCACGACCGACTCTTGGCTGGCGTAAAAGGTTAATAGGGAGTGTTCAGATAGAATCTCTAAATGCATAGGATGAGACTCTTTGCCTCGGCTACGGCAGTAAGCTCTCAATTCCTTCATCTGAGTCTGAAGAGACTCCAAGGACCGATCCACATGATATTTGATTGACAACTCCCAATTGGTTCGGGCCTTCTCAGTTGCCCGATTCTTGACTTTAAAGAATTCACAAACTGAAACCAGCCCTCGTTAAAACTCCCGAAGGAGAAGAGCATCGTAGGCAGGGGATATTTTGAAACGATCCACCCCTTGTACTTCAAGTTCCAGCTTGGCTTTTCGAGATAAGGATTAGACTGTCAACGCCTGACGCTTCATCTTCAATTTTCTGCTCATGCGCCGACTTAGACTGCTCCGCCTCCTGCCCGGCCTTGAGCATTGATTCCTGGGCAGAAGACAATAAGTTCTGAAGTGATGTTGCTTTCTCTTCTGTCGAAGAAGCCCTCTCCTCGGCCTCCATCTGCTTTGTTAGACAGTGGTCGGCAAAAACTTGTACAGAACCAACCTCATGTTGATAAGTCGTTTCGACCTGAGCACACCGATCCTCACTTTTCTTTAGCTGAGCTTCCAGACATTTTATTCGATCATCTTGATGCTGCTGCGTCTGAATTAGCTCAGCAAATTCAGCCACCATCTACCAAAAATGTTTAATTAAAAATATGAAAATCGGGTAAACAAGCAAAATAATTAAAGAAAAGGGTAACTTACATAAGATGCACCGTTGAAAAAATCATGAAGAAGGGTCAGTCAGAGAGCCATCTCTGAAACAGCTTCAATGGTCGTCTCCTATAAAATCTTGACCAGATGACATCTCCTGCAGCATATCCTGGGGAGAAGGATATGAAGGAACCCCCGAGGATTCAGCCCTTAGATTTCCAACCTCGGGGGTAGGGGAACCCTTGTTCGGCTCTGAAGCCGTCGCATCCGCTGACTCTCCAGCATCAATGCTCGGGGGAATCTCATCTACAACATCTTCATCGCTGGAATCAATGAATGAGACCACCCGAGGGACCTTAAATGGGCGAGTCAGGGAGTTGACTGCTTTTCGCTTCTCACATTGAGAACGGTGGAAACTCAGATCAGCTGCAGGATCTTCCTAAGTATCATCCCGGAATGATACTTAGGTACTTATAACACAGAGGTATTACCTCCATCACCAGTCTCTGACTGTTCGACATGCTCCTGACCAGGACCCTCGCTTTGCCTCTCCCCGTTATTAGGCGGATGGGCATGATCTGTTGGGCCACTTAGACCACTAAACTCCCCTGTGGTCGGTTGAACGATGTCTTCGGGGACATATTTAGGAATTTGCTCTTCGACCGCGTCAGTTTCCTCGTCAGATTCAGGAAGGGCAATGCCTTCATTACTCTGACGAGAATCCTCTTTCCTGCTCGCCTGAAGAATTGACTTCACTTGACGAGCCTGAAGATCGCAGACGATGTCCGTATCGTACACTTAAAAGAAAAGAGGAACCGCGTCAGAAAACAAAAAGCGGAAAATAATAACAATGGAAAGGAAAAGGTTGTAAAAATCACTTACACCGCCTACGATAGTCTGAAATCTGTTTAAAGAAGCCGAGCTCAATCCTCTTCGTCTCAACAAAAAGATAAGTCTTGCTCCTCTTCTCCAAAGTGCAAACTGCTGCCCGAGCAAGTCTGGTTAGCTCCGCATCGTTGTATTCGATTTTCTTATTGTTCCAAATCTCAGGGGAACAGAAGAAACGGGGGACCTTCAACACCGTCCGAGTACCCCTAGCTGAAACAGTAACTTCAAGCCTGAGACTATCTTCGGTGAAAAACCAACTGTTCTTCCAGAACTTGTTGGACGTAGAAAATCCCCATATAAAACCCCTATTTTTAGGGTCATCGGATATATCAGCTTCCCGACTCACTTTTGTCCCCTTAAGAACCTAACATTCTGGCGAATTAGACATGAGAAAGTAAGTCCTCGACTTGCCCGATTGCCTCAGTGTAAAGAAGTGTCTGATTTTATTCGGGGATGGAAACGATAAGTTCATCCGGCTGTACATGTTCCACAAGCACATAAAATTTTGTAGCTATTCGGGCCCAGCTGAGCCGGAGCAATCCATGCTTCAGCAAAAAACTAGGAAATGAATGGCTGGAAGGGAAGAGTGACGCTGCGGCAGAGCATGGATCCGTAGATCGCCATCATACCCGGGGGAGGATTCCATGCAGCTCTATCACCCGTTGGAATCAAAGTGACCGAATTGGGCAAATCGAATCGGGAACGATACTTTTCTATTTCATCTGCCCCGACTACGTTCAGCTCGGTATCAAATCCACTCGGACAAGTAGTAGAGAAAGAAAGGAGAGAGATTTTGGACGCCTCTTCAATGTCGTTCTCATTAACAGTCTGTTCCCGAATTTGTATATCGCCCGAGTTGTGCTTACGGACTTCACTTCTGCTTTGATGTTTTCCTATCCTTCGAAGAGGTACCCTGTGATCAGAAATGTCAGAATCAGAACTAGATGAAGAACTAGATACAGGGCAAAAAGTGAGGTCAGGGTGAAGCCCAGAAACATCAACTTCTAAAAATGGAGGTTCATCAGCAGAGGTTTCCCCCAGTAATCTTCTAATGCAAGAAACCAACTGGAAATCCCCACGTCCTAATGCATCAAGAGCGACATTAAAAAGACGATGACGGAAAGATGGCTCCATTAAAACTAACCTTGAATAAAGTTTGATGCAAGATCTTCAACGGAGAATCGCGACCTTCTGCGTAAAGAAATCTGGGTTTAATAAATTTTTCTACTGAAAATCGTTAAGAATGAACCAACGCTAACTCTTAGTGAAGAATAGAAATAATAACACGAAACCCTAGGATCTCAAGGCGGGAAAGAAACAATGATGAGGATTGATGACGTAGGCGGTGCACGGGGAAACGCGAAAGTCGTTTCTCATAAATAATATCGAAAAACAAAGAGGCATAGGACACGTGTCGAAAAGAGAACTAGCCTTCGCTGTCAGAACTCCAAAACATCACTGTGATTAAAGATCTCGCGTGAGGAGGCATATCCAATTTGTAGGGTCACTATTAGGACACGTCATTATGACAAGATATTTACTCGGGTTTTGAAAAGACATTGAAAACATCGATTAAAATACTTTTGCCAGAAGAAACCTTGTTCAGCATTGTCATATGTGAATTTTATCGCATGTACACATCATCAACAAAGATGATAAATTGCCAGGTAGACATCCGAATAGGTATTCAGAAAATATCTTACAAGATATCACCGAATAAGAGAACCCGAGTAAGCAGATGTTGAATAAAACCTACTCAGGACCCATCAACGTTACATACTACTCGGGATCAGTTAACGACACTCGAGACTAGTTAAATGACGCTTCTACTCGGGATCAAATGATGTTACTCGGGACCAGCGGGTATTATCCTTGCTCGGGATAAATATGAAGAAAACTGAATAAAAAAGCCTAGCGCTTAGTTCACACAGATTAGGTCATTAAATACACGAAGATATCCATATCAAGAAGGAATCCCAAAGAGAACAGAATACTGAGCTGGAAGGATTCCCAATCAGGCAACAACTTTATTTCTTTAAAAAGACTACGGTCTTATATAAGGAAATAAGTCCAAATTGGACTACATTACTAGAGTCTCATTCGATCTTAATTGAAGGCTCTGAAACAGGAAAGAAGACAATCAGCTTCAAACAAGTAAATAATTGTAATTAAATACAAAGATCTATTACTTTTACAAAGCATATTAGGGTTCTATAAACATATAAATAGACCTATAATCCCACAAAAGAGGATACATACAGCAGTCATAGCAAAATATAGAGAGAAAAAAGAGAGATTGAGGATTGTAATAATTTTATTCATAGTGGATTTTGGTTTGGTTGATCATTCAACCACCTGTTGACGTTTCTCTAGCCATCGGAGTTTTACCACGTAAAACTTACATTGATTACTTTATCTAGTCTCTTTCTCTTTGAATTGATAGCCGAAATTCAATCCTTGTTGGTATATCCAAAAATCGACGTCAACACCTGTTTTCAGGAGTGGTTGCTATTTGTAAGCCTAGGCTCTTTTGAATTCAATAAAAGGTATGAAATATTTACCAAAATTACGATTCTTCCTCTCTCTGTTTCTTCTCTGCTGTTCCCTTCTTCTTTCTAGAAATTATCCAATCAGAATGTCATACTAGTATACGACAACCTATTGACTTTGTTATACTTCTATTTCGTCTTCTAAAGATGTACGCGTATAAATGTCAAATTAAAAGAATGTGTTGTTTAGAATGAAATGTAAATACATATCCGAGTCTGTCTTATATTACCTGGTGTTATTTATGAAGATTTTGAATACAAATTTGCTAATTACTACATCATTGTCCGCTGCTTATCAAGCTCCTTATATACTTTAGAGTAGAGACTTTAGAATTCTTGCAATAGGCACAAAATTGTTTCATTTTATTCCTTGAAATACCACTAAAAAATTGGTGATTGATACAATTTGTATGGTTGTATGTAGTAGTCCTAAAAGAAAACTTACATATTTTAGAATTTTATATACATTACCAAGTTGATCCATGATGTGATTGAAATACATGTCATCAGCCTGTGTTTGCTTGAATATCTGGGAGTGAGCCAACGAAAAAGAGGGAAAAAAATGGGTGAAGAAAAGAAGAGTCAAAAGAGAAAAGCCCAAAGCAAGTAGTTGGTCCCTTGTAATGAATGCTTTAACAGATTATAATGTTATTTTGGTAACTTGTGAAATTGATTATCAGTAGCTTTGTAAAGGTTGTTCTGTCCTGTATTGGTTCCATTTAAAACCTTTGTTCTTTTTCTTTAGACAATCATTTACTACTACATTGCTACTTTAATTTCTTTCTCTTATCTAGAAACCTAATCTTGTCTGAAATTTATATGAAAATAAGATTTTATTTTAATCATTGTCTTTGTCTGGTTTGGTACCCTTATAATGAAAAGGCATCAGTACTTCACATCACCTTGGGTAATTAATTATTAGGATTAATTGCATAAATATGCCATGAGTTTATCCCTTCTCACAATATTTCAGGAAGATGCCTAAAATTAACAAAAGCATACCCTGCTATTAACTCTCCACGGTCAATTCTCAGGGTAGAGTATATGAATGTACACAAATGCCCCTATTAAGTGATGTGAACTGACATGAACATGATATTAATTTAATATAATTCACATTTCCATGCCATATTTACCCCTGGTTTGCTTAAAAAATTACACATTGACTCATACTAATTTGGACTGATCACCGTTGGTTTTGGTCTACAAGGACGGCAAGTGCAGCTCAAACTCTGGCAGTGGTTTTATGGTGTATAAACCCCACAACATATCATGTATATTTAATACCCAGAAATGTCGTCAACCAGCCAAAGGCAACAATTCACTTTATATTTTAGATAAGATTTTTAGTTTAACCATACACCCCGCAGTTTATAACACGCGGATAAAAATGAGATGAGGTTGATTTACGATAAATCCTTTATATTTGTACCATAAATTTATAGGTTCAAGTTTTTTATTGTAATAGTATAATATTTTTATATATACGTATATATATTTATTTATAATGTGTATAAGTGTATTTAACACCTAGAATATGCCACAAAAAAAAAGCAAATACAACAACAAATAATTTTTTTAAAAATAGTCATCAAATAAGTAATTTAAATTTCTTACCAATTTCTTAGAAATGGTGCTTCTAAAGGGCATTGCATTAATACAGATGTACATTTTATTTGAGGATTTTTATTTTGGAAAAAATTGGGGGAGGGGATGAAAATCATCCCTAATTTGAAATGGGGATGGTGATGGGTTCCGAGGATGGGATCTCCTATTTCTCCATTTTCCACATAATTATATGTTCTCTATCCCCATTTTTCTTTTTTCCCCAAACATATATATATATAATTACAATATATATTTTTAATTTTTTTATTCTTTAAAACCCTAAATATATATACATATTTACTCTTTTTAGTATATTAATGAATTTTATTTTGTATTTGTAATGGAATGTTTGTTTTTTATGTTTAATTTGTAATTTTTATTTAAATGGAGAAATGAGAAACCGGGAGAAACAAGGAAAGACAGAAAAAAAAATAGGGAAAATGATGAATTAGGGTTAGAAATGGATATACCTCGTTTTAAAATTTCTCATCCCTATTTTTTTTAAATATAGAAATATGAGAGAGAGATGGAGGAAGGATCTAGAAAATGAATTTGAGGATGAGAGTATATATATCTATCTTTATTTCTCATATATGCACGTTTGAGATGATTTCTTTCCTTTTTTTGAAACAAATGTTTGAGATGACTTGTCAAGCTACATTCCTAAAATTTATTATTTTTAATCTAAAATGTTTAGTTACAGCATTACATCCCTTTCATTTATTAATTTCTATCACTTCAACCGATAAAAAGACAAAAATACCCTTATGATATTAAAGTTGGTTTAGTGTGGTGTTAACGGTGGGGTATGTTTGTGTTAGTATCAGATATCTTTACGAAATTTTGTGAGAAAGGATAAACTCAGACTATATTTGTTCAAGTAACCCTAATTATTCCATATTAGGGTACCATTAATCATTTGCTTGATGTTCTAAACTAAATCTACTGTGCAAATGATATCAAAAATTCAAGAAAAATTGTCTTTTGTTTCGTAAAAAAAAAAATCAATATCCTTTTGTTTTTCAAATAACAATAATGATAATGATAAAGTTTCACATCAAAAGCATCCTTGGGACTTAGGAGTAGAAAACTAGAAAAAGAAAAAGAAGTTAAGCATATAAAAATGAAAAGAGTTCCATACATATAGAGGTTCCGTTTTGATCGGTGTATATTGATATAACTTATATGAATAACTGATTATGAAGAAGTTTTAACAAGTGTATATACGGTATACACTTTGAGTTAAAGTAAATTAATCTAAGGATCCATATTCAACGCACTGATAAAGTTATAGTAGTACGTATTGATTTAAGTGGAAATTGTGAGAAATGTTACCTTTTTTTTGATGAGTTGTAGTGATGTCACCGGTTTAATAATTTAAGTTTAAAAGGCATATATTATGGTGAACTACCCATATTGTCCTTAAATAATCAATTTTTAATTCTCTTTGTACTTCCATCTCCACACTTTGATCACTGAAAGTATTAACTTCTCTCTCTCAAAAAGTTGTCTAAAAATCGATCTACAAATTGTCTGAACATGATCCAGTTTTTTTGATAAGTTTACGATTTATTGTATATTTTTGTTACATTGGTTCAAGCTTTTTTTGATATATTTACGAGCTATTTTGTAATTGGTCTGAGTATTTTTTTTTATAATTTATCTAAGTTTTTTTACATTGGTACAAACATTTTTAAACTGCTGCAAACAAGTTATAATCTTGGGCAAAAAAACTCAAACCTCTAAGAAAAAAGCTTGAGCCCTTAATAAAAAAACTCGATCCCTTTAAAAAAAAGCTCGACTCCTTTAAAAAAAGCTCGATCATGTTAAAAAAAAAAGACTCGATCCTTAACAAAAAAAGTTCGATCCCTTAAAAAAAAGCTCGATTATATACAAAAAAGCTCGATTCTTAACAAAAAAAACTTGATCTCTTACAAAAAAAAACTTGATCTCTTACAAAAAAAAAATCGATCATGTAAAAAAAATCGATTATTAACAAAAAAAGCTCGATCATTTACAAAAAAAGCTCGATCATGTATATAAAAAAACTTGATCATACACAAAAAAGCTCGATTCCTCACAAAAAAACTCGATCTCTTACAAAAAAAAAGCTCGATCATATAAAAAAAAAGCTCGATCCATCATAAAATAACTCTATCACTTACAAAAAAAGCTCGATTATGTAAAAAAAAAAGCTCGATTCTGAAAAAAAAAAGCTTGATCCTTAACAAAAAAATCTCAAACAAAAAAACTCGATCATGTACAAAAAAAGATCGATCATATACAAAAAAGCTCGATCCCCTTAAAAAAAAGCTCGATCCATTATAAAAAAACTCAATCACTTACAAAAAAAGCTCGATTATGTAAAAAAAAAAGTTCGATCATGAAAAAAAAAACTCGATCATTAACAAAAAAAGCTCGATCCCTTACAAAAAAAGCTCGGTTATGTACAAAAAAAGCTCGATCCCTCATAAAAAAAGGTCGATCTCTTAAAAAAGAAAAAAACTCAATCCCTTTAACAAAAACAACTCGGAAATTTTTCAAAAGTCTCAAAAACCAAGATATTCATCTTCGTCAATACACAACAGATCAAATAAAAAAAAAGCTCCGGGGGCGTTGCCCCTTGCCCCCCCGCGAGCTGACCGGGCAGCTCGACCACCGCGAGCTCAGCGGGGAGCTCGACTCCCGAATGTGTCTGCGTAGCGCCACCCCGTCGTCGTTTGAGTGATTGTCTGAGTTTCAACGAGATTTTCTCTCTCTACTTCAAAACTATCACTGTAAAAAAAATGAAAGAAATTTGATGTGGAACAATTATTGAGGGTATTTTTGTCTGTTCACCATAATAAGTGTCTTTTAAACATAAGTTATTAAAGCAGTGACAGTATTGAAATGCTACCCCCAAAAAGTGCTATTTATTTTTTGACCCCCCTTGATTTAAACATGTTACATTTTTTAATTTTTTTTCTATATAATGTTGACACGTGAGATATCAACATTTTATAAATTATGATATTATATGGTGAATGATATGATGTTGACATTTGAAGTACCGACACCTTCTAATAAGAAATCAATGAATTTTTTTTTAAAAGCCAACCATTAATCATAAGTCATAATCTAAGGAAGGCGGTGGTGGGTGTTTAGATGGAAGATTCGGAAATGGTTTCAGCAAAATGGATTGACCTACTTGGTCTGTCTGATTCCTTCCTGAGAGAGAATACAAAATCCAAAATATAAAAAATGAAAATGCAAAGACAAACACAGCTAACCACAACATGCCTCTTTGTCGGCACTTTGCAAATAGCAACAACACATCCTAATGTGCCGCTTTTTTTTTCTTTTTTTCTTTTTTGCCTTATTAAACTATGCATCCTTCTCTACTCGCCTTTGCGCGTGCGTTAAACATATAACCTCTCCTTAAAGGCTCAAACCCAAAAGGCCAAAATTATAACACTAAAATGATTTTGTTCTCTCCAATTCTTCTTATTTTCTATTATATTAAACAATAATTAATTTTACTTGATATTTTATGCAGTGAGACTTTTTTTTTACTACAAATTTAAGAATCGAGAGAGGGATACAGTTGAATCTACAATATTATCGATGTAAGTGTAATGAGATTATCATTAAAACCTTTTTCATTTTTGATTTCAATATATGTATATACATATATATATATATATATATTTTTTTTTCAATATATATATTCTTTTGATTTTAGTATGACACTAGAAAGTTATCGGTATTGATTTAACTAAATTGTGTATAACCATTGTTGGATAAGGGTGGACAAAAACCAATGAATTAAATCGAACTGAATCGAGAATCTAAACCCTTTAATATTTTCATCCAATTTTTTTTCACATTTGTCTTCTCTCTCACTAGAGGTGTACATTTTTTTCCGGGGTCTCAATTTCCCGCGTCCCTATCCCTATTTGGGGATTTTTTTTTGGAAAAAATGGGAAAATAGGAGGGATGTGGAGATGAAAATTATCCCTAAATTGAAATGGGGGACCCTCTCCATCCTCATTTTCTCATTTCCCCAAAACATATGTAAATATAATTATAATATATATTTTTAATATATTTTTTTTTTATTTTTTGAAACCCTAAGTATATATACACATTTACTATTTTTACTGTATTAATGAATTTTATTTTGTATTTGTAATGAAATATTTTTTTTAGTTTAATTTTTAATTTTTAGTTAAATGAGAAAATGGGGAACCGAAAAAAACGAAAAAATTAAAAAAATTAAAAAAAAATAGAGAACTGGGATTGGGGATGGATATACCTCCTCCCAAAATTTCTCATCCCCATTTTCTCCAAATAGAAAGGGTGGATGGGAGAATGGTGGATGGAGAAAGAGTCTAGAAAGTGATGATGAAGGGACCTATATCCATCCATGTTACTCAAACGTGCATCTCTATATCTCACTCATTCTTCTATGATCAAGAACTAAAAGGCACGAGAATGCCAATAAATGCCCACTCTTAAAATCTCGGGAGTAATGTACATCTTTACTTTCATGTTTGTCGTGTAGCTTCAGTATGTATTTATCACACCATCTATGAATAGATATCTCTATAATATCACTCTATAACTCCTAACCTTTATCAATCAGTCTCTTTTTTAGGTATTCCTTTGAAACTTAAGGTGAGAGTTTTTTAGTTATAAGTGAAGATCTTTTCAATGGCTGTCGCTTGAGATACGAACGTAGAAGAAATAGAGATGATGTGTGGTGCTCTATCCATTAGAGGAAAGGAGAGTCCAGTAGGGACTCTAGATGAAAGTTTGAAGTTCAAAGGAGAACATAGACTGGCTTTATGTCTGGTTGGAAAGGTGATGGCTTATAAGTTAGTCAACAGAGAAGCGTTTATGAATGTCATGCAATCTATTTAGAGTGTAAGTGAGGGTGTTGAGATTGAGGCTGTGGAGGGGAATGTCTCTGCTTTCCATTTTCGAAATGTGGAAGATCAGAAACGTATTCAAACGGGAGGCCCCTGGACCTTTGATAGGGTTATGATTGCTTTTGAGGAACCTACAGGTATTGGAGACATTTCTGCTATGCACTTTAACACAGTGGAGTTTTGGATCTAAATACATAACCTTCCCTTTATATGTATGACAGAAGAAATTGTGCTTTTCTTGGAAGGATGATTGGGCAAGTTCGAGATATTGATATGGGTGCTGTGAATAATGGATCTGGGGGTTTTGTTCAGGTCCGAGTTCTTATCAATATCAAGGAACCTTTGATGCGAAGTCTTAGGGTCGAACTGCTGGGGGATTGCCATGTCAAAACAATACTCCTGAGATATGATAGACTATTGGATTACTGCTTCAAGTGTGGTTGTTTGGGACATTCCTTAAGGGAATGCTTGAAGCCTGGAGATGGGAATGAGACAATTTCAGAAGCACTAATGCGCTTGAATTCTTGGCTCCGAACGGTGAGCTCCCCTAAGCGATTTCAGTAAAAGAAGGATTATTCTTGGAAATTCCCTTAAAAGCGTGTGTCTAATAACCTAGGGGAGGAGGGGGCGGGATGATTAAGTTTTAATCAAGTCAATTATCAATTTTTATTGATTAATCAATATTCAAAATTCATCCAATAAAATAAACATACAACATCAAGTGTAAAGTGCAGAAATATAATTAACATAAGATGTATACGTGGAAAACCCTTCAAAGGGGAAAATACCACGGACAGTTAAGTGAGCTACACTCGATCACAGAAATCCACTATATGAGTAAAAAGTTACACCCTCAAGTGATACTCGGACTCTCACTCTTGACACTCTTGACACTCTTGGTTCAGTCCATAATGATATCCCATGATCCACTACTCTTGACGTGAGCACCTCCCACTCTACCCCTCGAGCCTTTTACAGTGGCACCCGACCAATTGCTTGCCAACTTACCCTTGGTTGAAAGACTTGACTTGTTTTGCTTGTACAACTTCTCTTAGAAGCCACAAGACTTTGACTCTATAAAAAATATATGGTCTAAGTGAAACAATCAATGAATACTCAATGCAAAATATGTTAGACCAAACATACAATGCTTAACTAGGTGTAGATAATGCAATACAATTTTTAATCAAGTCAATATTCAAAATTCACCCAATAAAACAAACATACAACATCAAATGTAAAGTGCGGAAATATAATTAACACAAGATGTATATGTAGAAAACCCTCCAAACGGGAAAATACCACGGACAGTTAAGTGAGCCACACTCGATCACAGAAATCCACAATATGAGTAAAAAAGTTACACCCTTAAGTGATACTCAGACTTTCACTCTCGACAACCTCAGGCTATGACCATTACCACTCACCACTCTTGGTTCAGTCCCTAGTGATATCCCCTGATCCACTACTCTTGGTGTGAGCACCTCCTACTCTACCCCTCGACCCTTTTACAATGGCACCCGACCAATTGCTTGTCAACCTACCCTTGGTTACAACACTTGACTTGCTTTGCTTGTACAACTTCACCTAGAAGCCATAAGACTTTGACTCTATGAAGAGTATATGGTCTAAGTGAAACAATCAATGAATGCTCAATGCAAAATATGTTAGACCAAACATATAATGCTTAACTAGGTGTAGATAATGCAATACAACAACCTAGTTTTCAAACAATATCTACGTGCCCATACATAAGGACTCAAGTTATCACAACATAAAATCAAGAGCAATATTTTACAATCAATAAATGCAATCATTGAGTCATACACATAAATATTCATAAACTAGACTAGAGGCACAAAGTCAACATAATCATCAATTATGTATACATGAACATTCATGGACTAGCTATTTAGGTATAAATGATATAATAATACAAGCTATCACAATACAAACCACAAACATGTCATAACTTCAAAAGATAAACAATAAATATGAAGATTTGCTAACCTAAGCAATAAATGACATGTCTTGGTAGCTAGAACAATGAATGAACAATAATTGAGGTTCTACTTACCAATAAAAACCCATGCTTTAAAAGATGCTTGAAATGCAAGATGAAGATGGGTATGGGGTTTGAAGAGTCAAACACAAAGCTTGAAGCTTTCTCTCTCTAATGAAGGTTCCATCTCTCTAAAAATGTGTTCTTAGAGCTCTAAAAATGAGTTGGTGAAGAAGAGAACATATATAAAGAAGCCCTAGACAAAACGGTATCGTTTTGATAAAAAAATTGTCCAGAACCATATAGTGCGCGGGTCCAGACCTGTGCAGTGGCCCGCGCATGCTCACGCTATGGCTGCGTAAATGTCCATGCACCGAGACTCTAAAAAAGCACCCGTCAGGTGATTGCGTGGATCGCACTCGCGTATAATCCGTGAATTGGGAATTCATCATCCCAACCTTATTTACAAGAGGCTCAAAACATGACCAAACGACATCCAAACCTTATTTACAAGAGGCTTAAAACATGGCCAAACGACATCCAAACCTTTCGTACAATATACCGTTGGAAATGTATGAAAATCTACTTTCTACTCCAATTAACAAAACATGGTTTGGATGACTGTAGAAAAAATTATAGTCAAATGAGTGACCAAAAGTTAGATTTGGACAACAACAAGAGTGCCTAAACTCAAGGAAACAACTATGTGACCAAAGACCAAAACAAGAGAATAATGGGACCTTCTCAAATGGTCACTCAACGCGCTAAAACAAGCACACCATTGTACAAGCGCGAACAACACACAAAACCACACTTAAAACTAAGAAAGAAATGCAAGTGTGATAGTGAGTAAGGATGCACACATAAGCAATATGACACAAATACATGTTGATACAAATCATGTATGAAGTGTGTATGTGTGCACCTAAGCTCTTCAAGAGGAAAAGTCAAGTGAATATACATTTTGCACTTAAAGTCATGGAGATGCTTGAAAGCTTGTCAATGAAGACCTAAGCTACCCATTACACAATCATCTCCAATGGGGTGTGGTTTGTCATGAAATAAGTCAATCATAAAATTGAGGTCCTTACAATCTCCCCCTTTGGCTATTTAATGACAAAACAACCACTTACAAATAAATACTCACAAAACAAAAATAAAGCTATTATCCAATAGATTAACCATTTATTGTTGGGGTTTATGAGCTAAAGATGTAATTTGTAAATGGATTTATGAAATAAATAAAAGGAAAAGTTCAATTCATTCTTGTTATGTTGTTTATTTTATAACTTGTACATATATTTAACATCCAAGATTGTCGGATGTAATCTCGAACTGTGTATATGAGTGTCATATACTGATGGATACAGTAAAAGACGTGCAATCTAAAGAGTCCATAGATAACAAATAAAGTTGGGTAATTTATTTGTGGTTAATCTATAGCTGCTGTCCATTCTGTAATGTACGATGATTCTATCCTGAATCATTCATATGAGATATGGGAATGGAGGCACCTTGTATGATGTGATCATATAGGACTGAGCCATGATCTATATGAATCTCTCACCAAGATTCGTTTACCGAAGAGATTCATATATATCAACTAATGATGACTATATGTGGGTGATCTTAATCCTGAGTGTCTTATCGATTCATTCAGGTTAAATCGTGGTCTTTGATATACCATGGGTGAGGTCAGATGCATTTCCTGATCAATATACTCCGTATGTTGGGATTGCGGTTTGGCTTGTGGCTAGGAAGGTTTGTACACAATAGTGAAATCAAATCCTTCTTGTGAGAAGTAGATGGTAGTTCCCTTAAGGGTTGATTCAGGGATTGGACAATATGGGCGCTCTTCTAATTCCGTGAGGAAATAGGATTTATTGTTCATTATAAAATCAATGGTACTTAAAGGATATATGTAATTAGAGGGGTATAACGGACATTATGACCCAACTCTAATTATGAACTACTGTGGAGGATCACACCATGTGTAATAGCTATATCGATGGACACCGAGTTGTATCGGTCTGTGTAAAAGCGTCTACAGTTGAGAGAGTGCAGCTTCGGATTTTTAGTGGAATAACACCGAAGTTAATAATCAAGGAATATTAATTAAAGAGTTTAATTAATGATTCTGAGGATTATTGGAGTTCAAAATACTGTGGGTTCATTAGGTCCTCTTGCTAGCCCCGATCGATTTAGGTAACAAGGGTCACGGTTAATTAATTGGATTGTCCAATTAATTGTGTTACAAAAGTTATACGTATATATTCAGGAATTAATTAAATAATGAGATTATTTAATTAATTAATGTTAATAGTTAAATTAATTAAATAATTAGATTATTTAATTATATTGATACTTATGAATTATGAATTATGAATTAACTATTAATTGGAGAATGTTAGTTAATATATGAATTTAGGTGAAGATAAAATAATGGGATTATTTTATTTTACTAAATTATTTATCTAAATATTTGAATTTAAATTTAAATTTAAAATACTTATTATCATTTTTAATATATTAGATATATTTAAAAATGATAATTAAAATATATATATCAATTATAACATAAAAGATTATATTGGATACAAATTGATATGTATATATATATATATATAAATATAAGTGTTTGTATAGGATACAAACAATGTCAATTATATATATATATATATATATATATATATATATATATATAAAGCGGCAGCAGAGAAAAGAGAGATAATTAAAAAAGCGACAGCAGAAAAAATATACAGATATTAAAAGCGCATGCAGAGGAGTGAAATAGTGATATTTGTGGTATTTGTGAGTAGAGGCGTGAAAGATTTTTATTTGTGATAAAGTGAGCGGGTGCAGGCGATATATATATATTTGATATATATTGTTTTGTTGGAGATACGGAACCACATCTGTTAATATTTTTTTTATATGAAATGTAATTTATGTGTATATAATTTATATGTGTGTAAAATCTATACATCAAATTAAAAAGAAAGAATTTCTTTAAGTATTTTTCTACATCCTCCATTTAAGTTCCTGAGACCGTGACGCTCTCATACGCAGTTACCAGTTCCGGGAGATAGCGAGGAAGATCGAGTGGTTCAGACAGGAGCACATCGTAAAGTGAAGGAGTCTTCCAAACGTTGGTAAGATTGGTTTAGACAGGAGCATATCGAAAAGTGAAAGAGCTTCCAAATGTTGGTAAAATCTTCTTCAAATTTTATTGATTACAATTTCCTGTGTTTACATATTGTATGTATTAGTTTCGAAAAATAATTACGATCACAAGTTCACTGGTCCCAGATACATATATGATATGTATAAAAAAAAAAAAAAAAAACCTAGTTCCGCTGCGTGTCCGGTGAACAGGGTTCCAACAATTGGTACCAGAGCCTGGTTTATTTTTCGAAACAAGAAATTGTTTTCGGTGCTTCTGTATGTATGAATTGTGTAGACACAATTTAAATTGACTGTATGATGTTTTTGTATGTATGTATATATATTATAAAAACATGATTGATCGTTAATTATATGGTACTGTGGATTTAGGGTTTATGAGTTGTATTATTATAATAATTATTATTTTGTTGATTTATTTTTATTGTTATTGTATTGTAAAAAAAATGTAACCTATATTGAAGACCTGGAAAAATCACGAAGAAAGATACATGAGATGAATCGGAGTGACCTGAAAAGACTGGAAGATATCTGAAGTTACTAGAAGACCAAGGAATGCCTTGGGAATTTTTTTGTAAGTTTAGATTCCAATTTTTTTAGGTTAAATAATCCACAGTATTCGGTCAATTCATGTATGCTTTATATTATGTGATGATACAAGCATTGCCATGCATACATATGCCATTTAGATTAGATGTGCCTACACAAATATATTTGATATGACATACATGCATCATAGCCTGATTTTTTATATATATTTTTTAATTTGATTAAAATGGATAATATACATAATTGGCTATGAATAATGAGATTAGTTTTTAATGGTTAGAAAACTTGGTAATTCTCATTAATATTAATCTAGTTATTAAAGAGTTTAATAAGTTAGATTAATAGGGTCATTTATTGTAGTTATGATTAATATGATTAATTACCTAATAATAAATGATCCAAATAAAGTATTAGGGTTTTAATAGTTAAAACTTGGTAAACACTAACATAATAATCTAACCCTAGTAAATAGTTTATAAAGGCTTAGATTATTCACTAATAGATTAAATTTTTAATTATTAAAAATCATTAATAATTTATTAGTTAATTAGAATTTGGTTCTAATTAGTTAATGCGCTAGATAACTTGATTAAAATTAGTCGTTTAATCCTGTAGAGTTTAGGTGCATTAACGGTTAAAAGAAAACCCTAATTTTAAAATAGTGAGTGGGAGAGGGATATATGACATATATATCCCGCGGTCTCCATCATTAGTTCAACACCGTGAGATCCGAGTGGGGCCTCGTGACGGCTTTGCTTTTGTCCTCCCTAAGAAGGGTTTCCACAAAGGTCAATACCAAGGTTGGCTTCCTAACGGATAGGATTTCTGAGGGTATTTCGGGATTGACCGACCCTAATGCGATAATTCTCGAGTTAAGCTAGTGAGATCTGAAATGGTGGGTTACACTCACGAAGGTTTTGATTAAGTTTGTTAATTATAAACCTGACTGAATGAACGATGGTTGAATGATATTGAATAAGAGTTATTCTAGAATATCATTTGATTGAGAATGTCTCGGTCCAACATGCAAAGACTTGACCGACCCTAAGGCGGCACTTCTTTGTGGTATGTTGGATTGTCGTGGTATAGTAACTAGTTTTAGGGTAGTTCTAGTTCGTTAAACATGTGCATGCATCATGTTTAAATTTATGCCAAAGCACTCGCACTTGTTTTAAATAAATGACTGAATGAATGTTTTATTTATTTCAACAATAATGTCTTCTACATTACTTCAAATTCTCGCAAACGACAAATTAACTGGTGATAACTACACTAAGTGGAAACTTAACATGAATGCAATATTGGTCACCAAAGACCTCAAGTTTGTGCTTACGGAGGAATGTCCTCCAGCGCCTGCTGCCAATGCCACACGAATTGTTCGTGAGACATACGAGTGATGGGTCTCATCTGATGAGAAGGCCCGAACATATATGTTGACTTCTATGACAGACGTGCTTGTCACAAAGCATGAAGCAATGACTTCAGCATTCGAAATCATGGAGTCATTGCAAGCTATGTTCGGGCAACCCTCCAAGCAAAAGCGACACGAAGCCATTCGTTCTGCTATGCTCACTCGAATGAAGGAAGGTACGTTAGTTACTGGAACATGTCCTGAGCGAGATGTCCTACTTCAACACGGCAGAAGTCAATGGCAGGGCCATTGACAAACCTTGTCAAGTGAGCATCATACTGACGACTCTTTCGAAGAGTTTCGATCAGTTTAAGAGCAACTCCGAGATGAACAAGTTAAAGTTTAGTCTTACACACTTGCTCAATGAGCTTGCTACCTTTGAGTCTTTAATTAAGGACAATAAGGGAAAGACTGGTGAGGCAAATGTTGTTGAACCATCTTCCTCCTCAAATAATAAAAAGAGGAAGAGGTATGTTGGGAAGGCGAAGGGTAATCCCAAACCCAAGAAAGCCCAAAGCAAAAAAAAGGGTGCCTCCACCGACCAAGGAAAAGGAAAAGGAAAATGTTTCCATTGCGATAAGGTCAGGCATTGGAAGAGGAACTGTCCTCAATACCTGGAGGAGGTTGTAACACCCCCAAATCCGGGACCCAACGGATCGGGATGCTACGTGATCCGGACCTTACAAAAACCTTAATTTACAATAGCCACAATTTATATCAACAATAATGTATCCACAAAATACAACATGTATATCTGATACCATTCATTTCACTAAAATCTCTAGAGTCCAACTTAATTACAACATTAAAATAAATCGGGCACTTACAACACATACACTCAAAGAATCTAATTCTTCCGGCGATACATATCTCCAATGTGCTAATGTAATCTCCATCACTTCTATGACTAAAAACTCAATCTGCAAAATGGTGGTGACGAGGGGTGAGCCGTCAACTCGGTAAGTAAATTCATGCATAACACATAAAAATAAAATGGCCTTTGTAAAACCTTTACCTTTAAAATCTTGATAATAAACATTCCAGGGAATTTAAACAATAAAACGCATTATAAAACATAAATTAACATTTTAATACAATATATGTACTTAATGTCTTTAAAACAGTTGAAATAATATTTCAAAACATCTTCAATGATATTCTTAAATCATAAATCATTTCATCAAAGAGGATATACAATATTAAATCAAAATATCATATATTAATCCTTATTTAAAATACTAAAATTTTACGGAAGTAAACGGTACAGATCATTAACTTTATAAAACGGTAAGTGAACTATATTATAATATAAACAGTATGTATTAATCAGTTTTGGAAAGCGGTAAGCTCATGTCTCGTAGTGTCACAAGTACCCGTGTGACACGACAATAACAGTATGTCACAATTACCCGTGTGACGCGGCAATAACAGTATGTCACAATTACCCGAGTGACGCGGCAACAACAGTATGTGTGCACACAATATCTCAGCTGGGCCAATAACAATAACGGTAACTACGGAACAATGAGCCAAAACGGTTTTCAAATTCATATACATTTGAAATCAGTAGTATGTAGGTACTCAGTATAGATAACATTAGAATTCTCAGTAGAACCATTTCAGTATTAATAACAATAGTCAAATTGTATTCAAAATATGTAAGGAATTTAGTTCAAGGTCATTAATACCAAATACTTATAAAAGCAACCTTACTTAAAATCGGTGAAATCCTTAACAAAGTACGATAGAGTATAAAATATAAAATGGTAGGGATATTAGAATCAGTAGTTCGATAATTTGAAACATAAAAATGCCATATAAACATTTGAAAACATGAAAGAGCTTGTTACATATTATAAACATTTTGGAAAAACATTATACATCACGAATGAGTTTACTTACCTCGAATACGAACGAATCGACTCTAGTTCTAGAAGCTCAAGCATCACTCAAACCTATCAATTTACAAATTGATTTACGGTCATAACCTTATCACCTCAGTAAGGTAAATTAACATAAGCTTCACATATATAGAACTATACTTAGAAATCAAGTTTCCAACTAATACTATTGACCATCCTCTGATCTCCAATTTTTAATAATTTCTCTGCAGCTCCAAATATTACAAAATTTAACATGGATTGTCTAGACATTATGAAAGTTTCAATTCAATCTAGGATCGATAGTATGTCCAAACAATTAATTATATTCTTGTTTGTCCCAAATCTGTCCAGTAAAGACCTTAGCCAACCACAGTCCACTCCGAAATTTATATAAATATTTCTACTCAAGTATAAATTATGAAACTTTTAATATGTAATCTAGACATATAAGGTAATCTTCAGTAAAATTTTCATATCAATACGGAGTCATTAGATCATACAAAAATACCAATCTTTCATGGATTCCCAAAACTATCCAGCAGGATTCAAATACTGACCTATTTCTATTCCAAAATTCATAACAATATTTCTATATATCTAAAGATCACGAAATTTGGCAGTGTGATAATATACTCATAAAACTACATCTACGTAAATTTTCATAATTTTCTCGCATTAATAACAAACCCAAAACAGATATACGAAATGTGTCTGGTCTACTAAAATAGAGGATTTCAGCAACCTCTATACAAATTCGAAAATTCTATAAAAATCATGATATGGACCATGAACTATGATATGGATATAAATCAATCATATATATGTCTATTATCATAAATGATTCATAAAATCAGTCTAACATATCTAAGAAATCCTTGACATGGGAAAGAGAGAACAACTTACTTAGCACAAATATCTTCAAACCATTGTTTGTATAATGTTTCTGCTCAGCTCTGTTCGGAGCCGCAGATCTCTCCACAGGGAACTCCAATTTACATCTCCACCACCCAAACTCAAGAACTATCAGAGTAGAACATGCTGACCAAATTCGTAAATTGACCTCCGAAATGGCACCAGAAGAAATCTGGCCAGTGACTCAAAAATCCCAACACAACTCTCTCCCCCTCCATTCGTTTAATTGTTCCATCCCTTTTTTTTTTCTTTGCCTCCTTTCAACTCATCGAATGCATAGGGCATTATAATCTCTTGAATTACCCTAAATTCAGTTTAGGTCAAACTAGCAACTTAAACAGGCTTAGGTCTTAACATTTGAAATAAGGATAAACCCAAATACTAATCGATTTGGGTCCAGCCCAAATCATTATTTCTCTTGTCACAATTATATTCTCACCAACACTATCATTTTGGATCTCAAACCTTATAGAAACTAAGTTGAGCCCAAATTCATAATAATTGGAACCAACTACTTGAGGACGGTTTGACCCATTTTTTTTTGGGGATATTACAGAGGTAGCCAAGAAGAAAAAGACGAAAGGTACATATGATTTACTTGTTCTTGAATCTTGTTTAGTGGAAGATGATTCTTCATCCTGGATAATTGATTCGGGGGCCACTGACCATGTTTGTTCTTCTTTGCAGTGAACTGATTCTTGGACACAGCTAGAGGAGGGAGCCTTCTCAATGCGTGTGGGGTCGGGGGATGTCGTATCGGCAAAAGCAGTGGGAGCAATAAGATTGCAATTTTGTAATAATAATAGTTTTTTATTATTGAACAATGTTTTTTATATTCCTGGATTTACACGGAATTTGATTTCCGTTTCTAAATTGTTAGAGCAATCATATTCTATTTCTTTTAATAATAAGTTTGTTATTATTGAAAAGAATTGTTTGAATATTTATTCAGGAATTAATGAAAATAATTTGTATGTGTTAAGATCGTTAATACATACTACACTGCTAAACACCGAAATGTTTAAGGTTGAAAAAACAAAATCTAAACGACATAAGATTTCTCCAGATAATGACACATATCTCTGGCATCTATGGCTTGGTCATATCAACATTGACTGGATAGATAGACTAGTAAAAAGCGGACATTTAAGTGAGTTAAAGGTTGACACCTTACCTGTCTGCGAATCTTGTCTGGAAGGTAAGATGACTAAGAGACCTTTTACTGGAAAAGAGCTTAGAGCTAAAGAACCGCTAGAGTTTATACATACAGACGTCTGCGGACCGATGAATGTTAAAGCGAAGGTGGTTATGAGTATTATGTCACCTTTATAGATGACTACTCAAGATACGGATACGTCTACCTGATGCAACGAAAGTCGAAAACATTTAAAAAGTTCAAAGAATTCCGAGCTGAAGTTGAGAATCAATTAGGTAGGACTATCAAATCACTACGATCGGATCGTGGAGGTGAGTACCTTGACCAAGAGTTTGAAGACTTCATGGTCGAGCATGAGATAGTTTCCCAACTCACAGCTCCCGGTACACCTCAGCAAAATGGTGTAGCGGAGAGGAGAAATAGAACCCTAATGGAAATGGTGAGATCTATGATTAGTTTATCATCATTACCAAATTCCTTCTGGGGATATGCGTTACAAACAGCGGCATACATTTTGAATATAGTGCCATCCAAATCTGTTCCTAAGACTCCCCTAGAGTTGTGGAATGACGTAAAGCTAGTTTACGATATTTCCGCTTATGGGGGTGTCCAGCACACGTGCTGAAGAACATAACTGGAAATCTAGACTCCAAGTCTGTTGTCTGCCTGTTTGTAGGATACTCCAACGAGACCAGAGGTGGACACTTCTATAGTCCCGAAGATAACAAAGTATTTGTATCGACAAATGCAACGTTTCTTGAGAATAATTACATTAGTGACCATAAACCTCGTTCTAAGATTGTATTAAATGAGTTGGAGCCTGGTGAGACTAGTGCTTCATCAACAAGAGTTGTTGATCCATAAACATCTGAGAGTCAGATGGTTCTTGATCAGGATACACTACCACCTAGACATAGTGAGAGGGTTGTGAGGCAACTTGGACGCTATTTAGCTATAGGTGAGGGACAAGGTGTTGTCTCTGCTGATATTGTTGATGATCCATTGACATTTAATAATGCAATGGAAGATCCTGATAAAGAAGAATGGCTTAAAGCCATGAATCTCGAGATGAAGTCCATGTACTCTAACTCAGTATGGGATCTTGTAGACTTACCGGATGGGGTAAAACCCATAGGGTGTAAGTGGATCTACAAGAGAAAGAGAGGAGTAGACTGGAAGGTAGAGACCTTCAAGGCAAGACTAGTGGCCAAGGGTTATACCCAGAAAGAGGGGGTCGATTATGAAGAGACCTTCTCGCCAGTAGCCATGTTTAAGTCTATTATGATTCTCTTATCCATTACTGCCTATTTCAATTACGAAATTTGGCAAATGGATGTCAAGACTGCATTCTTAAATGGCAATCTTGATGAGAGCATCTAAATGATGCAACCAAAGGGATTCGTGTCTCCAGATCAAGAGCAAAAGGTTTTCAAGCTGCAAAGGTCCATCTATGGGCTTAATCAAGCATCTAGATCATGGAACATTAGGTTTGATGATGTGATCAAAACCTATGGCTTCGAGCATAATGTCGATGAGCCTTGTGTCTACAAGCGCATCATTGATAAGAAAGTAGTTTTCTTGATCCTATACATAGATGATATCCTACTCATTGGGAATGATGTGAGAGTGTTGTCTAATGTAAAGGGCTGACTGGCTAGCCAATTCCAAATGAAAGATTTAGGAGAGGCGAGATATTTTCTTGGGATCCAGCTTATAAGGAATCGTAAGAACAAACTTATAGCACTGTCTCAGGCATCATATATCGACAAGATTCTTGTGCAATTTTCGATGCAAAACTCCAAGAAAGGTAATTTACCTTCTAGGCATGGAGTTAATTTGTCTAAGGAACAGTGCCTAAGACACCTCAAGAAGTTGAGGATATGAGACGTGTACCCTATGCATCGGCAGTAGGTAGTCTCATGTAAGCTATGTTATGCACGAGATCGAACATCTGCTATACAATAGGAGTAGTCAGTAGATACTAGTCCAACCCAGGATTGGATCATTGGGTTACTGTGAAGATAATTCTCAAGTATCTTCGGAGAACGAGAGACTATATGCTAGTGTATTCTTGGCATGATTTGATCCCGTTAGGATACACAGATTCTGATTTTCAGTCAGACAAGGATTCTAGGAAATCCACATCTGTATAGGTATTCACCCTGGGTGGTGGAGCCATTGTGTGGAGAAGTATCAAGCAATCTTACATTGATGACTCCACCATAGAAGCCGAATATGTAGCCGCTAAAGAGGTTGTTTGGCTCCGTAAGTTCTTGAGTGATCTAGAAGTTGTTTCAGATCTGGATATGCCTATCGCACTTTATTGTGATAACAGTGATGCTACAGCTAATTCTAAAGAACTAAGAAGCCACAAAAGAGGGAAGTATATAGAGAGAAAGTATCATCTCATTAGAGAGATAGTGTAGAAAGGAGAAGTGATCGTCACCAAGATAGCCTCACAAGACAATCATGTTGATCCATTTATGAAGACCTTACCGACTAAAGTGTTTTTGGGTCACCTAGATGGTCTAGGGTTACGAGGCATGCCTCACATGCTTTAGTGCAAGTGGGAGATTATTGGGGTTTATGCTCTAAAGATGTAATTTGTAAATGGATTTATGAAATAAATAAAAGGAAAAGTTTAATTCATTCTTGTTATGTTGTTTATTTTATAACTTGTGCATATATTTAACATCCAAGATTGCCGGATGTAATCTCGAACTGTGTATATGAGTGTCATATACGGATGGATACAGTAAGAGACGTGCAATCTAAAGAGTCCATAGATAGCAAATAAAGTTGGGTACTTTATTTGTGGTTAATCTATAGCTGCGGTCCATTCTGTAATGTACGATGATTCTATCCTGAGTCATTCATATGAGATATGGGAATGAAGGCACCTTGTATGATGTGATCATTTAGGACTGGGCCATGATCTATATGAATCTCTCACTAAGATTCGTTTACCAATGAGATTCATATATATCAACTAATTATGACTATATGTGGGTGATCTTAATCCTGAGTGTCTTATCGACTCATTCAGGTTAAATCGTAGTTTTTGATATGCCATGGGTGAGGTCAGATGCATTTCCTGATCAATATACTCCGTATGTTGGGATTGCGGTTTGGCTTGTGGCTGGGAAGGTTTGTACACAATAGTGGAATCTATTCCTTCTTGTGATAAGTAGATGGTAGTTCCCTTAAGGGTTGATTCGGGGCTTGGAAAATATGAGCGCTCTCCTAATTCCGTGAAGAAATAGGATTTATTGTTCATTATAGAATCAATGGTACTTAAAGGATATATGTAATTAGAGGGGTATAACGAACATTATGACCCAACTCTAATTATGAACTACTGTGGAGGATCACACCATGTGCAATAGCTATATCGATGGACACCGAGTTGTATCGGTCTGTGTAAAAGCGTCTACAGTTGAGAGAGTGCAATTTCGGGTTTTTAGTGGAATAACACCGAAGTTAATAATCAAGGAATGTTAATTAAAGAGTTTAATTAATGATTCTGAGGATTATTGGAGCTCAAAATACTGTGGGTCCATTAGGTCTCCTTGCTAGCCCGATCGATTTAGGTAGCAAGGGTCACGGTTAATTAATTGGATTGTCCAATTAAATGTGTTACAAAAGTGATACGTATATTTTCGGGAATTAATTATTGTTAATAGTTAAATTAATTAAATAATTAGATTATTTAATTATATTGATAATTATGAATTATGAATTAACTATTAATTGGAGGATGTTAGTTGATATATGAATTTAGGTGGGATTATTTTATCTTACTAAATTATTTATCTAAATATTTGAATTTAAGTTTAAATTTAAAATATTTATTATCATTTTTAATATATTAGATATATTTAAAAAGAATAATTAAAAGATATATATCAACTATAATACAAGAGATTGTATTGGATGTAAATTGATATGTATATATATAAGTATTTGTATAGGATATAAACAAAGTGAAATATATATATAAAAAAAGCGGCAGCAGAGAAAAGAGAGATATAATTAAAAAAGAGGCAACAGAGAAAATATACAAATATTAAAAGCGCATGCAGAGGCGTGAAAGAGTAATTTGTGGTATTTGTGAGCAGAGGCGTGAAAGATTGTTATTTGTTATAAAAGTGACCAGGTGCAGGCTATATATATATATATATATTTGTGTGCAGGCGTTTTGTGTGCAGGCGTTATATATATTTGAAATATACTGTTTTTTTGAGATACGGAACCACATCTGTTAATATATTTTTTATATGAGATGTAATTCATGTATGTGTGAAATCTATACACCAAATTAAGAAGAAATAATTTTTTCAAATATTTTTCTACATCCTCCATTCAAGTTCCTGAGACCGTGTCGCGCCCACACGAAGTTACCAGTTCCGGGAGATAGCGAGGAAGATCGAGTGGTTCAGACAGAAGCACATCGTAAAGTGAAGGAGTCTTCCAAACGTGGGTAAGATTGGTTCAGACATGAGCATATCGACAAGTGAAGGAGCCTCCAAACGTTGGTAAGATCTTCTTCTAATTTTATTGATTACAATTTCCAGTGTTTACATATTGTATATATTAGTTTCGAAAAATATTACGATCCTAAGTTCACTGGTCCCAGATACATATATGATATGTATAAAAAAAATTATAACCTAGTTCAGCTGCGTGACCGGTGAACGGGGTTCCAAAATTTATGGGGAGTAGTATTGAGTGAGAGTAACCATTTAGGGGGCACATTGCACATGCTTTTGTTTATATTGCTTTATTAAGTGCAATTGCTTTTTATATCTGCTCACCTCACATGCACTTGTTCTTGGAAAGTGTTTCTTGCTATTGTGTGTGGTACAATGCATATTCTACAAAAGAGATCCTACAATCTAAATCTTCAATATCTTCAATCTCTTTGTGGAATAAGCGTTGTACCTACACACAATAGCAAGAAACACTTTCCAAAAACAAGTGCATGTTAGGTGAAAATATATGAAAAGCAGTCGCACTCAATAAAGCAATATAAACAAATGCATGTGCAATGCTCCCCCTAAATGGTTACTCTCTCTCAAGACTACTCCCCCAAAGCATAACCAATGCTCCCCTTATATTTTTCACGACTTATCTCCCCTTTTGTCATGAGATAGCAAAGGAGCTCTCCATATCGGGTTGCTTTAGCAAAGAGAGCTATTAGCACAATTATGATGCATAATCATATAAACAAACTTTATGCAACATAAGAAATTGAGAGAGATTCAAGGAGTTTGATTTAAAGAAAAATATGTGACAAAGAAGCTTTACGAGCAAGACATGTTGCATTCAAATCCAAAACAAGTGGTATTTGGCAAAGCAAACAACAAAAGAGTTTCCAAAAAAAATTCAAACCAATTTGTACCCTTTTGGCATAAGCAAACAAGAAATAGTTTCAAAATTTTGAAAATAAAGAAACTATATCAATCATTAAAGGCAAATCAAGACATTGGACCAAGAGATCCTATTAGAGTTTTTTCGGATAATTATCCGTATGATAGTAGTCTTGTTTCATCATTAAGAAAGAAGAGAAGACTAATTTGGATATAAAATCATTATTAATTGCATGGATACAAGATTCTTATTGATTAGTCTTCTCATTTGCTCTCACACACATTTGCATTAAAGCAATCAAACTCAATTCATGCATATCATTTTAAGCATGCCATAATACGCAAGTTCATATGTCATGGAGATAAATTATAGGTCATTCAAATGTATTTTCCCAATTAAATCTCCTAGTCCAAAAATACACGTTTGAATAAATATGACTTGAATTGCAAGTAAAGCAATGATGCGCACTTATTCAGAAAAACATATAAGTATATATGTGCAACCAAGAATCTCAAGCAATTATCAAAAGAGCATAATGTTGGGGTTTATGCCCTAAAGATGTAATTTGTAAATGGATTTATGAAATAAATAAAAGGAAAAGTTTAATTCATTCATCTTGTGTTGTTTATTTTATAACATGTGTATATATTTAATATCCAAGATTGCCGTATGTAATCTCAACTGTGTATATGAGTGTCATATACAGATGGATACAGTAAGAGACTTGCAATCTAAAGAGTCCATAGATAGCAAATAAAGCTGGGTACTTTATTTGTGGTTAATCTATAGCCGCGGTCCATTCCGTAATGTACGATGATTCTATCCTGAATTATTCATATGTATGATGTGATCATATAGGACTGGGCCATGATCTATATGAATCTCTCACCAAGATCCGTTTACATATGAGATTTATATATATCAACAAATGATGGCTATATGTGGGTGATCTTAATCCTGAGTGTCTTATCGACTCTTTCAGGTTAAATCGTGGTGTTTGATATACCATAGGTGAGGTCATATGCATTTCCTGATCAATATACTCCGTATGTTGGGATTGCGGTTTGGCTTGTGGTTGGGAAGGTTTGTACACAATAGTGGAATCCACTCCTTTTTATGAGAAGTAGACGGTAGTTCCCTTAAGGGATGATTCGGGGCTTGGACAATATGAGCGCTCTCCTAATTTTGTGAGGAAATAGGATTTATTGTCCATTAGAGAATCAATGGTACTTAAATGATATATGTAATTAGAGGGGTATAACGGACATTAAGACCCAACTCTAATTATGAACTAATGTAGAGGATCACACCATATGTAATAACTATATCGATGGATACCGAGTTGTATCGGTCTGTGTAAAAGTGTCTGCAGTTGAGAGAGTGCAGCTTCGGGTTTTTAGTGGAATAACACCGGAGCTAATAATCAAGGAATATTAATTAAAGAGTTTAATTAATGATTCTGAGGATTATTGGAGCTCAAAATACTGTGGGTCCATTAGGTCCCCTTGCTAGCCTGATTTATTTAGGTAACTTGGGTCACGGTTAATTAATTTGATTGTCCAATTAATTGTGTTACAAAAGTGACATGTATATATTCGGGAATTAATTGAATAATAAAATTATTTAATTAATGAATGTTAATAGTTAAATTAATTAAATAATTATATTATTTAATTATATTGATAATTATGAATTATTAATTAACTATTAACCGGAGGGTGTTAGTTGATATATGGATTTAAGTGAAGATAAAATAATATGATTATTTTATTTTACTAAATCATTTATCTAAGTATTTCAATTTAAATTTAAATTTAAAATACTTATTATCACTTTTAATATATTAGATATATTTGAAAAGAATAATTAAAAGATATATATATATATATATATATATATCAATTATAATACAAGAGATTTCATTGGATGTAAATTGGTGTGTGCACATATATAAGTGTTTATATATGATACAACTAAGTATATATATATATATATAATAGATTTATGCAAAACTAATGCAGTAAGCATCAGTTTTTTTTTATAAAAAAAGTCAAACGATAAAAAGAGTTTTTTTTTTTTGTTGGTCTTCTTTATTTGGCATTAAGAGCAGGCGTGTTTTTGGTTTTTCTTAAACAAAAAGTTGTTTTGGTTTTTTGTGGTATACATGATACACGACCAAAAAAAATCAATACATCAATTTTGCATGAGATGCAATTATGTGTTTGTGAAATCTATACACCAAATTGAGAAGAAAGAGTTTCTTCAAGTATTTCTCTACATCCTCCATTCAAGTTCCTGTGACCATGACGTGCCCACACGCAGTTACTAGTTCCGGGAGATAGCGAGAAAGATCGAGTGGTTCAGACAGGAGCACATCATAAAGTGAAGGATTATTCCAAACGTTGGTAAGATTGGTTCAGACAGTAGCATATCGAAAAGTGAAGGAGCCTCCAAACGTTGCTAAGGCTCAGTTTGACATTGCTTTCCCAACTGCTTTTGGGGCCAAAAGTGATTCTGGACCTAAGACAGGGTGTTTGGTAAAATCGCGGGGAAATGCTTTTTGTCACTTTTAGTTTCTCCCAACTGAGTTTTTGAGAAGCTACAAATATATGCTCTTGGATTTTGGCTTATACTTTTAGAAAACGTGCTACAGTGATATTAAATGAAATTTTACTAACATTTCAACTTTGTTCTTGGCTTTAACAAAATTTAACAAAAAAAATTGGACTTATATTTCTGTAAAAAAAAAAAATGTTGTCATAACTGTATAAAAAAATTGGGATAATTAATTCAATAAAGTAGAATAAAAATGAAATAATAAAATAAAATAAATAAATGAGGCTAATTAATTAAATAAAGTAGAATAAAAAATGGGGCTAATTAATTCATGAAAGTACCATAATTTTTAACACTTAACACTAAACACAAATAAACAAGAAAAATGTAAAGTATAGCATGTCAGTACCATTTAGATGTCTATATCCTTTTAGTAATTTTACACACTCACAACAATTTTTATTTTAGTTTACCAAACACATTGAAATTGCTTTTAGTTCTCACAGCACTTTTGAAAATCAGTTTACCAAACACTCAGCTGATTCTTCCCACAGCAATTTCAAAAGCAATTCCTCCCACAACAATTTCAAAAACACTTCTCCCCACAGCACAACAATGTCAAACTGAGCCTAAGACTTTCTTCTTCTGATTATATCGATTTCAATTTCCTGTGTTTACATATTGTATGTATTAGTTCCGAAAAATAATTACGATCAAAAGTTCACTGGTCCCAGATACAGATATGATATGTATAAAAAAAAATAAAACCTAGTTCCGCTGCGTGACTGGTGAATGGGGTTCCTACACATAAAACTAATTAACTTTTTGGACATTGCAAATCATACAAGTTCGTTCTCTTTGCTCGACCTCCCTTTATGAGGTCAAATCAAACCAAGTCAACGAGAGACATGAGCCCTTATAGACTTACCAACTCCATTGGACCTAGTTACATCTACGGATGTCTCATGGGTACTAAGGTAAGCGGTTCATTCTTTCTAACCCACATAGGTTCCACTTTTTCATTTTTAGTTGCCATTAACAATTTTCTAGAATCCCTAGGTTCATGCAAACTTACCCTCTTTTTCAACCTTATTACTTTCATGCTCTTTAATCTACACCTCTCTATGTATTTAAAGCAATTTGGATTAAGTGACCAATCATACCACAAAAATGGCAAGTAGGTACAAAGTAAGAATTTATACCATTGCATTGTGATCTCATCCGGGCATCGCCATGTTGATGAGGTTGTCTTTGATGGTGCATCGGCTTGCTTCTCCTTGGAGCTTGAGCCGATCGGTGGCACCTTTGTGGTTTTGCTTGTCTAGGTGGTTGAGTCGGTTGAACTTTCCTTCTTGGTTGGTCATGTATCTTGGGATCACCTCATTTCCTCATAGTTGGCTTGTTGGAGGGGGTGATTGACTTCTCAAGATCTTGACCTTTCTTCTTGGATTGCCTAGGCTTTTGTTGAGTTGCTAAGGCTTGTATGGACTTTCCTTTGAGTTAAAGATTTCTTAGATAAAGCTTTGATCTTGCCTTGAGCTTGAGGTTGTTTGACCTTGGTCTTTTTTGATTCTTCAAGGCACTTTATCTCTCTTTCCTTGACAATCTTCAAGGAGTTTTCTTTGTTGGCAAGCTCATCTTTCATTGCCTTTATCCTTTGGTGGCAATATTTAATCTCATTCTCATAACATCAATCTTTTCCATCTTTAAGGAGTCATCAATGGAGGTCTTCTTCTCCATAGTCTTCAATTTGGAGATAAGAATGAAGATGTCTTCCATTTGCTCATCCATGATCTTTCTGTACCGATGAAGTTGAATTTGAAAATTTTGCTTGTTTTTTTCCAAGGGTACGAATATTTTCCTCTAAGAAAATCTTCCACATTCTCAAAGTCTCATTCTCTTTGGAGAGCTCTTCATTTTTCTTCAAAGCTTTGAGAAGAGATACTTGACACTCATTAATTGAGTCAGTTTCCTCATCAAGGCATTTGCCTTGGTCATTTGTTGCCACACCAGCCCTTTCCTCTATAATAGAGTCAAGATTCAAGACCATGTTTCCTTCATGAAAGTCTTCCACATAAGAAGCTCCATAAACCGTGAAGTTAGGCACATGCCTTTCACCTTTGGAAGAGTCCTCTCCACTCTTCTTGAACAAAGTCTTCTTCTTTTCTTCAATTTCTTTGGAGTTCATTTCCTCCTTCACATTGGAGGTTATACTCTTCTTGAAAGATTTCGTGAATCTCCTAAATCTCTCAACCATGAGAGTCATCTCTTAATCGGAGTCATATTCCTACCTCTAAATTTTGGAGGTCAAATCTCCCTCTAACATCTCAATGCCACTCATGGTGTTTAATGAATGAGATGAATGCAAACAAAAGCAAGAAACACAAACATGAGTTTGGATCACCTAAATATGTCTAGGTACTAGCTCTGATACCAATTGAAAATTCCCTTAAAAACGTGTGCCTAATAACCTAGAGGGGGGGGGGGGGGTGATTAGGTTTTAATCAAGTATATTATCAATTTTTATTGATTAATCAATATTCAAAATTCACCTAATAAAACAAACATACAACATCAAGTGTAAAGTGCGAAAATATAATTAACACATGATGTATATGTGGAAAACCCTAAAAAAAAAATCATGGGCTGTTAAGTGAGCTATTCTCGATCGTAGAAATCCACTATATGAGTAAAAAGTTACACCTTCAAGTGATACTCAGACTCTCACACTCGACAACCTCAGACTATGGCCACTACCACTCACCACTCACCACTCACCACTCACCACTCACCACTCTTGGTTCAATCCCTAGTGATATCCCCTGATCCACTACTCTTGGCGTGAGCACCTCCTACTCTACCCATCGGGCCTTTTACAGTGGCACCCGACCAATTGCTTGCCAACCTACCATTGGTTGCAAGACTTGACTTGCTTTGCTTGTACAACTTCACCTAGAAGCCACGAGACTTTGACTCTATGAAGAGTATATGACCAAACATACAATGCTTAACTAGGTGTAGATAATGCAATACAACAACCTAGTTATCAAACAATGCCTACATGCCCATACATAAGGACTCAATTAGATGCAAAAGGATTCTAGCAATCTAATTGTCAATAAAAGTCCAACAAACACAAGTTGTCACAACATATAATCAAGGGCAATATTTTGCAATCAATAAATGCAATCAATGAGGCATACACATAAATATTCATAAACTAGACTAGATGCACAAAGTCAACCTAATCATCAATTATGTATACATGAACATTCATGGATTAGCTATTTAGGCATAAATGACATAATAATGCAAGCTATCACAATACAAACCCCAAACATGTCATAACTTCAAAAGATAAATAATAAATATGAAGATTTGCTAACCTAAGCAATAAATGACATGTCTTGGTAAGCTAGAACAATGAATGAACAATAATGGAGGTTCTACTTACCAACTAATAAAAACCCATGCTTTAGAAGATGTTTGAAATGCAAGATGAAGATGGGTTTAGGGTTTGGAGAGTCAAACACAAAGCTTGAATCTTTCTCTCTCTAATGAAGGCTTTATCTCTCTAAATGTGTTCTTTGAGCTCTAACAACAAGTTGGGAAAAAAGAGAACATATATAGAGAAGCCCTAGACAAAACGATATCGTTTTGATAAAAAAATCTGCCCAGAACCGCGTAGTACGTGGGTCTAGACCCGCGCAGTGACCTGCGCATACCAGTGCTATGGCCACATAAATGTTCGCACACCGGGATTCTAAAAAAGCACCCATTAGGTGATTGCATAGGTTGGACTCGCGCATAACCCGTACACTGGGAATTCAGCATCCCTACCTTATTTACAAGAGGCTTAAAGCATGACCAAACGACGGCCAAATCTTTCGTATAATATACCATTAGAAAGGTACCAATTAACAAAACATGATTTGGATGACTATAGAAAAAGTTATGGTTAAATGAGTGATCAAAGGTCGGATTCGGACAACAACAAGAGTGCCCAAACTCATAGAAATAACCATGTGACCAAAGACCAAAACAAGAGAATAATGGGACCTTCTCAAATGGTCACTCAATACGTTAAAACAAGCACACCATCGTGCAAGCGCAAACAACACACAAAACCACACTTAAAACTAAGAAAGAAGTGCAAGTGTGATAGTGAGTAAGGATGCACACAAAAGCAATAGGACATAAATACATGTTGATACAAATCATGTATGAAGTGTGTGTATGCACCTAAACTCTTCAAGAGGTAAATTCAAATGAATATATATTTTTCTCTTGAAGTCATGGAGATGCTTGGAAACTTGCCAATAAATACCTAAACTACCCATTACACAATCATCCACAATATGGTGTGGTTTATCATGAAATAAGCCAATCATAAAATTGAGGTCCTTACAATTCTGATAGATGAGGTTGTGCCTCACGAGGAGGATATATGGCTCTGAAATACTCAAGGCATAGTCAATGAAGGAATAGTGAGAGTTGGGGAGGAAACTTTAGAGGGTTGTCAGATCAATTTGTCGGTAACCATGGAGGTATGGATGGACAACCAGAGAATAACAGTAGAGAGATGGGACATTGCATGCCAATCAAGAATTGCATGGGAACCAACACTAACATTAAATAAGCCACGGGAAAAAAAGCATCTTGGGAAGAGGTCGGTGGCTGTGTAATTATGACAAATTCCAATCTTGAGATGACCACTTCCTCAAGATCAAGTGGTATTAAAAAAGGTTAATATTATTACTGAAGCCATTGTCAAGTGCCAAAGTAATGCTTCTGAGCCTAGCCTTATTAAGCCCCATTATAAAGATATAGAAAAGCTTCGGAGCCCATCCTGTCAGTTTGAAAGGGCCTCAAAATGATCATTTGGTGGCGAGCCCACGACCATCTTGTGCTGGAGCAAGTCACCACAAGAAACATTTAAGTCGAAAAAGGATTAATCATGGAATGAGTCTGAATCAGAAATTGGGGGAAACTCCGATATTAGGTAAAAGAGAAAAAATAGAGGTTCTGATGTCAGAGTCTTTCAACAAAAAAAGAGTGAAGAGAGGTGATCAACAAAAGAAGGTATGAGGAAATGGTGATGGAGACTCAGATGTAATGACAGATGGTTTTGCTCTTTTAATGGATGGTTTATGTGACAGTGGAAAGGTAGAGGCCCTGTCTCAGACAAGAGGGATTGAGGCAACGAGTGGTACGATTTTGGTGTGTAATATAGGTTATGTTGATAACGAGGCTGTTGAGATGGCTACATGTGATATGGTTCCATCGAAGATAGAAAAGATTTGTGGAGATGTTTCATCGGTCGATCGATCTTTATCAACCCGTCGAATCCAATAAAAATCTTCATTTGGAATGTTCGGGGTCTTGGAAGTCCACGGGCATTCAACATTCTGCAGCTGCATAAAGAGGAAGATAATATGGTCTTAATGTTTCTGCTAGAAACGAAATCTAATCATGTTAAGTTTGAGAATTGGAAAACCAAGTTAGGTTTTATGGGTAAATTGGTTATGAATAGTGTTGGTCAGGCATGAGTTCTTTGTCTTTTCTGGTCTCAAGAAATTAATGTGGACCTAATGTCGTATTCTAATGCTCACAATGACGTTAGAATCTGTCAAAACAAGAAGAAGACATGACGTTTTACTGGTTTTTATAGGGATCCGAATGGATCTCAGAGACGACAAGGATGGACTCCTCTTAGGCATCTGGTTGGTATGTCCAATTTACCTTAGGCCTGTATGGGTGATTTTAATGAGGTTTGCTTTGATAATGAGAAGATTGGTGGTTTGAGTAAAAAATAGGGTGCTATGGCTGATTTTCGGGAAGCCATAGAGGACAGTCAAATAGAGGATATAGGTTTTAGGGGTCCAAATTTTACCTTGAGTAACAAAAAAAAGGGTAACAGTTTAGTTATTGAACGCTTAGACAAGGGTGTGTGTAACAAGAAGTGGAGGATTCTTTTCCCTAACTTTGATATTCGCCATCTTGAATTCTTGGGGTCGGATCATAGACCTTTGTTATTAGGTTTCTCAGAAGCTCTGAATCGAGGCCATGGCGGTGACAGTGGGCATAAAAGGAGATTTTATTTCGAAGAATGTTGGGCTGATGATGAGGAGTGCCAGGAGATAGTGTCCTCAGTGTGGGAGGATTCGGTCCAAAGGGGGAATTTATCGAAGGTCCTAGATAATATCCGAAAGTGTGGAAATCTCCTTAATACTTGGAATATGAAGAAATGTGAAACTCATCGGAAGGATATAGTGATTTGAAGAAAAGAGCTTAAATTGGCCAATAATATGAATATTCCTCAGTCATAGAGTGTTATTAGACGTCTTGAAGATAAGCTGGATGAGGCGTTATGTGTGGAGGAAAGGTATTGATGCCAATTGCAAAGGTTGCATGGATGAAGTGTGGTGACCGAAATTCCAGATTCTTCCATAGTAAGGCCTCAACCAGGAAATTACGTAATAGAGTGAGTGATTAATCTAAGGAGGCTGGTTACTGGGTTGATTCGAAACAAGGGATGGAAAAGGTGATTACGGATTACATCTCTATGTTATTCACGACCACCAATCCAAGTCAGGATTGCATTAGAAGAGTTCTTAAGGGAGTCTAGTCAAGCCTACCAGATCAGATGGTTCAGTTGTTGGAGATGATTTTTTTGGCTGAGGATGTTAAACGGACAGTCTTTGACATGAGCCTTTTGAAGGCCCCTGGTAAGGATGGCCTCCCTGCTATGTTCTACCAAAAATACCGGAGTAAGATTGGTAGGAGTGTCACGACTTGTTGCCTTAATGTACTGAACTGTGGGGGATTAGTGGAAGATTTTAACAGTACCATCATAACTCTGATTCCGAAGATCCAAGCTCCAGAAGCTGTGTCTGATTTTAGATCGTTCAGCCTTTGCAACGTTCTCTACAAAATTATTGCCAAATTTATTACCAATAGATTCAGGTCTGTTCTTTGTGATGTTATCTTAGAAGCCCATTGTGTTTTTATTCCTGGCCGATTGACTTCAGATAGCATTATTGTGGGTTTTGAATGCCTTCACAGATTAAAGAGGCGGAAAAGGAAACACAGATCGATGAATATCAAGCTCAACATGTCTAATTGTTGGGGTTTATACCCTAAACATGTAACTTGTACATGGATTTATGAAGTAAATAAAAAGAAAGATTCAATTTATTCTGTTATGTTATTTATTTTATAAACTTGTGTACATATTAACATCCTGAATTGCCGGATGTAATCTCGAACTGTGTATATGAGTGTCATATATAGATGGATACAGTAAGAGACGTGTAATCTAAAGAGTCTATAGATAGCAAAAAAAGTTGGGTACTTTATATGTGGTTAATCTATAGTTGCGGTCCATTCCATAATGTACAGTGATTCTATCCTGAATCATTCATATGAGATATGGGAATGGAGGCACCTTGTATGATGTGATCATATAGGACTGTGCCATGATCTATATGAATCTCACACCAAGATCCGTTTACCGATGAGATTCATATATATCAACTAATGATGGCTATATATGGGTGATCTTAATCCTGTGTGTCTTATCGACTCCTTCAGGTTAGATCGTGGTCTTTGATATACCATGGGTGAGGTCAGATGCATTTCCTGATCAATATACTCTGTATGTTGGGATTGCGGTTTTGCTTGTGGCTGGAAGGTTTGTACACAATAGTGGAATCCACTCCTTCTTATGAGAAGTAGATGGTAGTTCCCTTAAGGGTTGATTCGGGGCTTGAACAATATGAGCGTTCTCCTAATTCCGTGAAGAAATAGGATTTATTGTCCATTAGAGAATCAATGGTACCTAAATGATATATGTAATTAGAGGGTATAATGGACTTTATGACCCAACTCTATTTATGAACTACTGTGGAGGATCACACCATATGCAATATCTGTATCGATGGACACCGAGTTGTATCGGTCTGTGTAAAAACGTCTGCAGTTGAGAGAGTGCAGTTGAGAGAGTGCAGCTTCGGGTTTTTAGTGGAATAACATCGGAGTTAATAATCAAGGAATATTAATTAAAGAGTTTAATTAATGATTCCAAGGATTATTGGAGCTCAAAATACTGTAGGTCTATTAGGTCCCCTTGCTAGCCCGATCGATTTAGGTAACAAGGGTCACGGTTAATTAATTGGATTGTCCAATTAATTGTGTTACGAAAGTGACACGTATTTATTCGGGAATTAATTAAATAATGAAATTTTTTAATTAATGAATAATGGTGATTTAATAAATTAAATAATAAGATTATTTAATTATGTTATTAATCACTAAATGGAGGGTGTATGTTGATATTTATTTTTAAATAAAATAAGATAATGTGATTATTTTATTTTATTAAATTAAATATTTTATTTTTGAATTTAAATAGTTTGAATTCAAAATTAAAATCAAATAAAAGATATGAGATATTTTTTATTTGAAAGTTTTTAAAAATCAATTATAGATTTGATCAAAAATTTTAATATTATATATAATATATATATATTATTTTAAAAAAAATAAACAAACAAACACAAAATAAAATGTGCGTGAAAAGCATAGCACATACATATATATATATATATATATATATATTTACATTGGCAAAAGATGATGGTTAAAGGAATATAAGACAAAAAAGAGTTTTTTTATATTTTTTTAAACAGTGCGTGAGATATAAAAACCACACACTTGATTATACGCAAGAGCTTTGATATATTCAAGTAAGTGTGTGTGAGTTATTATGTGCAAGTGTGTGCATGAAATACACCAAAAAGAGATAAAAGTGTACAAGTGTTGTATACTTATATCAAAAGAAAAAGTTTCTTCTTCTTCTCTCTTTTACATCCTCCATTCTAGTTCCTGAGTTCGTGACGCGCTTACACGCAGTTACCAGTTTCGGGATATAGCGATGAAGATCAGTGGTATAAACCAGGAGCAAATCGAAAAGTGAAGGAGCCTCCAAACGTTGGTATGGTTCTATTTTTATTATTATTATTGATTACAACTTCCTGTATTTACATATATATTTTATTAGTGTAATATTTTTTATATGTATTTATTCCGAAAATAATTACGATCAAAAGTTCACTGGTCCCAGATACAGATTACGATCTGTATAAATATTTTTAAAACCCATTTCCGCTGCGTGACCGGTGAACAGGGTTCAAACACTAAAGCTTATGACAGGGTTGAATGGGACTTCATTGGCAAAATGATGATTAGCATGGGGTTTCCTGAGCGGTGGGTCAATTTATTTTAATAGGTATCTCTTCGGTGTCCTATTCCTTTATGCTCAATGGGGAGGTTTTTGGTAACATCTTCCCGTCTATAGGGCTCAGGCAAGGATCCATTTTTGTCGTATCTCTTCCTTATATGTGCTAAAGGTCTTTCATGTTTAATCTGTAAGGCTCATACTAAAGGTTGGCTCACCGGTTTTAACAGCAGTAAAGATGACCCTGTGATTTCGCACTTGTTTTTTTTACCGATGATAGCCTAGTGTTCTCAAAGGCTAATGATGTTAACTGTAGGGAGGTCAGGCAAGTGCTAGATAGCTATGAAAAATCTTCTGGTCAGGTGA
The DNA here is from genome assembly GCA_032871835.1 of Dipteronia dyeriana. Taxonomy (NCBI): domain Eukaryota; kingdom Viridiplantae; phylum Streptophyta; class Magnoliopsida; order Sapindales; family Sapindaceae; genus Dipteronia; species Dipteronia dyeriana. Next base: position 19,246,051 of record CM065295.1, on the reverse strand, counting down.
TTAATTACAATAAGTCAGCGATGTGTGTGAGTCCTTCTGTTTCTATCAGTGAGGGGAGACGACTGGCTGCGTTGGTTGGGGTGAATTTGGTGGAGTGTCATGAAAAATATCTCGGTTTGTCTTGCTTCTCTGAGAGGAGTAAATGGAAGCTGTTTGCTGATATTGAGGAAAGGGTTTGAGGGAAGATTATAGGGTAGGGTGCAAAGATGCTTTCGGTGGGTGGAAAGGATATCCTAATCAAGAAGGTTATTCAGTCCATTCTCGCATATGCTATGAGTATGTTTCAACTTCCTACTTGCTTAATTCGGTAAATTCATAGGTTGTGTGCTAGGTTTTGATGGGGTGGTAATGAGGAAATGCAAAAGATACATTGGTGCAAATGGAGTAAGCTCTGTCTAGCTAAAGCTGAAGGAAGTTTGAGATTCAAAAATCTGGAGACCTTTAATAGAGCCCTATTGGCTAAGCGAGGATGGAGGATCCTCATGAATCTTGAATCACTTGTTGCTAAAGTTTTAAAAGGTTGCTACTTCAATAAAGATCATTTTTTAATGTTGGTAAAAAACCCTCAGATTCTTTTGTGTGGAAGAGTATTATTTGGGGAAAAGGCATTTGGATATGAGGTTATGGTGGAGAGTTGGAAACAGGTCCCCCATCCATATTTATAAGGATAGATGGATTCCAAAACCCTCCACTTTTAAAATTTTATCTTCTCCTGTTTTGGATAGTGAAGCTAAGGTTGGCTATCTTGTTTCACCGTCATGTGGATGAGATGCCCAGCTTATTAGAAGATGTTTCGATAAGGATGATGTTAAGGAAATCTTACTTATCCCTCTAGGGTCTGGTCTTAATAAGGATACAATGATGTGACATTTTGATGATAGATGTGTGTACACTGTGAAGAGTGGGTATAACGTTGGGAAAGAACTGCAATGTGGCCCATATGTTTCCAATAATTCAGTTGTGGAGAGGTGGTGGACTTGTCTATGGAAGTTGGATATTCCCCTTAAGGTTAGAATTTTCATTTGGAAGACTTGCATGAATGGATCCCAACTATGGCTAATCTTTCGAGGAAGGGGGTCCAAACGGATGGGAGGTGCCCTCCTTATGCGATGGCTGATAAATAGACTCTTCATGCCCTATGGGACAGTTGAAAATTGTTGTATGCTCGAAAGAAGTGGATTCCTAGTAATAAGGTGATTAGAGGTACTTTTGAGAAATTCTTTGATCTCATTTTTTCCAATTTTTTGCGGTTGTGTAAGAACGAAATCGAGTCTTTTTGTGTTCTTTTCAAGAAGGTGTGGAGTATGAGAATTATTTCCTTCATGAGAAGAAAAGATATGTTGTTGGGAAAGTTATGAGCTGGAGTATTACATTTTTGAGTGATTTTCAGAGGAGGCCCTTCCCTCCTGGTGTTAACAACTCGTTAAGTGTCCCTTTCAATGTGACTACTTGGAAACTCCGGACCAAGGATGGTATTAAATCAATTGCAAAGTGGTTAATGATGTCGGTAAAGGGTGGCTTGGTTTTGGGTTGCCAATGCCTTAGCTATTGTCAAAAGCATTCATTTTGGCAGTGAGTGTGGTTTGTCCCCCTTTATTGTGGAGTCTGATGTAAAAAGGGTGGTGAACTGGGTCAATGAGACCAACCTTTTGAATTCTTCTTATGGTGCTCTTCTTAGTGATATTGCTAGCCTCCTTTCCCATTGGAAAAGGTTTTGTGTTGTCGTATGTAAATTTTACCAAGCATACACGTCATTGACAGGAAGGAAAAAATAGCCAGGTGGACGCCCAAATGTGCATTCGGGAAATATCCTATAAGGCATCATTAAAGAGAAGAAAGCCCGAGTAAGCATATATTGAATAAAACCTACTCGGGATCAGTTAAACAGCACTCGGGACTGGTTAAACAACGCTTCCACTCGGGCTCAAACGGTGCTACTCGCGACCATCAGGAATTACTCTTACTCGGGAATAAATACGACTCAAGTAAGAGTTTGGTGCTTATTTCATACAGATTAAGTCATTAAATACGCGACGATATCAATCAAGAAGGAATCCCAAATAAAATAGAGCATTAAATTAGAAGAGTCCCCAATCAGGAAATAATTTGATTTCTTTGCAAATGCTACATTCTTATAAGGAAACAAGTCCAAATTGAACTACACAACTAGAATCTCGCTCGATTTCCATAAGAGACTCCGAAACAGGAAAGAAGACAAATCGACCTCAAGAAAGTAACCGAATCACAATTAAATACAAAGATCTTGTATTACTTGTACAAGGCAGATTAGGGTTCTATAAACATATAAATAAACTCATAATCTCGTCTAGAAAAGGGATAGGCAATATATAATACATCAATTACAGTAAATACAGAGAGAAAAAAGAGAGATCGAGAGCTTGTAAACATCTTATTCTCTTAGTGGATTTTGGCGTGGTTGATCCTTCAACCACCCCTGGATGTTTCTCCGGCCATCGGAGTTTTACCACGTAAAACTTGTCTTTGTTACTCTCTCTGCATCTCTTTCTCTTTAATTCAATAGCTGAAATCCAATCATTGTTGGCTTTTCTGATACAATCCAGAAATATACGTCAACAATTGGCGCTAGAAGGAGTGGTTGAACCTCCGAACTTGTTAAAAAACGATGGCAGGAAGCAGAAGTAGTTCAGGGAATGGCCAAAAATCACCAGGTGATTTCCATATTGGCAATACGTCACAAGATCCTGCAGCAAACACAGAAAACCAGCCTGCGCACCTGGCGGGGATCCAGCAAGTTCCTCCAACCAGCATAGATCTTACGATGCGTTCCCAAAAGGCCTTGCATCAATTGGTGACGGACGCAGCAAGGGAAGGGATTGATCTACTGGCTACAGGAGCACATAGTCCCAATCCTCCACCCGCAAGGCTCCGTTTGATGGTGGTGGGGCCAGGAATAACTATGCCAGAAACCAGAAGGAACTCTTTCCCAATCAATCCAGCTGGATAAAAAACACTAGAAGAGGAAAATCACCAAAGGCTAGATCGCAATCAAACAATACGTGCCAGACATCTTAAATACGATCGGCGCAGATGACGGTCATCATCAGAAGACAGTGATCAACACCATCGTAAACGTCATCATGGAGTCACACGAGAGTTCCGGCATCAGAGTGAAGAGTCTGAGGAAATAATGACAGTTACCCAAGGTTCAACCGTCAAGGAAGCCCGGTAGGGGACAGAGATGTCATAATCCATAGCCTAACTCGAGAAGTAGAGAATAACGAGCGACAGATGGAGGCACTATTCAGACGTTACGGCTGTAACGATCTATTCGACTATGACTCCGACAGTCCATTCACCAGGGAGATTTTGCGGACCCTTTTCCCAGAAAGATTCAGGATGCCGCATGTGGAGCAATTCAAAAAAGATACAGATCCAAAGGAGCACATTAGATGCTATAAAAGTGTCATGGCTCAATATGCCCGCAGTGACCCCTTATTGTGTCTCAACTTTCCGCAAACACTAGGGGACAGGCTCAAGATGGTTCGGAAGACTACCCCCGGTAAGCATCGAAAATTTCAGTGAGTTGAGCAGGAGCTTCTCAAGGCAATTCCTGAGCAACGTTCACAGAAAGAAGTCGGTGGCCTACCTCTCTCAAATAAAACAGTACTTGGGCCGGTTCGGCCAAGCAGTATCAGAAATTGGCAGCGCTAATGATGAAGCAATTATTGCTGTCTTCACCAATAACTTGCTGAATGGACTACTATCCTTTGATTTGAGAAGAGCACGGTTGACTAGGTATGCCGACATGATGGATATGGCGGGAGGATATGCTCTGGCCGAGGAAGAAGAGTTAGCTACAAGAGGAAGCTATATGCATGGAGGAAAGCCCGAACAGAAGAATACCGAATCCAAAGGGCAGAATCAAAAGGAAAAACGGAAAGGGAACAACAAGGAGAAAAACAAGGATGGGGGTAATGGTCTCAACGCCGAACGGTCCACAGAGAAATACCAAGGCAGATATACCAATTACACCCCTCTTCGGAAGAAACAAGAAGAAATTCTAGCCATCTTGGAAGAAAAGAATATGGTACAAGAAACGCGGCGACAATCACAGTTCGCCCAGAGAGATACAACCAAGTATTGCAGGTTCCATAAAGAAACCGGGCATGAGACTTCAAAGTGTTTTTAGCTCAGAGATTACATAGAGACTCTTATTCGGGAAGGGCACCTGCGGGATGTAATCTTGAAAAAAGACGAGAGACCAGAAACCAAGAAAGTCAAGGTTGATCACAACCCTGGTCAAAACCAAAGAACCAGCCCCAAAGCCAATCAAGTAATACATACAATTTTCGGAGGACCTTCTACTGGGAGAAGCAACCGAGACAGAACTCAGGAAATCAGAGAAGCAATAGAAGCAAGGAATAACTTCGACGTAAACTCGGTTGAACCAGACCCGAAAAGGATAAAGGAAGGATGGGACCCAATAGTCTTTACAGAGGCAGATTCCCATGGCGTCGATGTTCGACCTAATGACGCTTTGGTTATAAGTGCCCGGATTGGCCATAGGGAAGTCCGGAGAATTTTAATAGATAATGAGAGTTCAGCAGACATCCTAAGCGTGGCCGTATACGACCAGCTAAGACTAGATCGAAAAAATTTACAGTCTTTTCATACTCCATTAAGAGGATTTGGGGAAATAGAGGTCAGGTCATTCGGGACGGTAAAACTACCCGTAAAAATCGGAACGGCACCATGCCAGAGGACTGTCCTACTCGATTTCGTGGTAGTTGACTTGGATAATTGGCCGTATAATGCATTATTGGGCCAACCATTCCTGAATAAAACAAGGGCCGTGACGGCCACTTATGCATTAATGATCAAGTTCTCAACAGAACAAGGGGTTGAGATAGTCAAGGGATCCCAAGAGATGGCCCGAAGAGCAAATATGTCAGTATACAGAAACATGCATGATGCTGAACAAGTGTGCACCATAATGCAGCCAAATAAGTGTAAAAAATCCTTGTCATTCTAACTGAATCCAAGGGAGGGCTCGAATGAATACAAAACAGAATTGGTTGAAGTGGTACTTGAGGAAGACGAACCGGACAAGTAAATCAAGATAGAGGCCAACTTGGATGGAAAAGTCAAGCAAGACTTAACCAATCTGCTTAGAGAATACAAAGATGTGTTCGCCTGGAGTCACGAAGATATGATCAGGATAGATGCCCGAGTAATATCCCACCACCTCGCAGTAAGCCCGAATGCAAAATCGGTAATACAAAATAGAAGATCGTTCAATCCTGAAAGAAGTCAAGCAATCAAACAAGAGGTGGAAAAGTTATTAGCGACTGGATCAATCAGAGAAGTCAGCTACCCTCAGTGGGTCGCCAACGTAGTCCTCGTCCAGAAGAAAAATGGAAAATGGAGGATGTGCGTCGATTTCACAGATCTAAACAAGGCATGTCCAAAAGATAGCTTCTCACTTCCAAGGATAGATCAGCTGGTGGATGCCACAGCAGGTCATGAATTGCTTAGCTTCATGGACACTTACTCGGGATATAATCAGATCCGGATGAACAAAGCTGATGAAGAAAAAACAGCTTTCACAACGGATCAGGGTTTATATTGCTACACAGTAATGCCCTTTGGTTTAAAAAATACAGGAGCTACGTACCAAAGGTTGGTCAACAAAATCTTCACTCGGCAAATAGAAAGGAACATGGAAGTATACATTGATGACATGTTGACTAAAAGCGTCTCAGCAGATGAGCATGCCCGCGACCTCCGAGAGACATTTGAAGTTTTGAGAAGATACCAGATGAAATTAAACCCAAACAAATGTTTATTCAGAGTCCATTCGGGGAGATTCTTGGGTTTTCAAGTCCATCAAAGAGGAATTGAAGTTAATCCCGAGAAGATCCAGGCTTTGCAAGAAATGACCTCACCTAAAACATTGAAAGAAGTACATCGCTTAACAGGGTGTTTAGCCTTCTTGGGAAGATTCATCTCAAGGGCTACATACAGGTGCGCACCTTTTTTCAAGATAATCAAAAAGGGAAAGGCCTGGAGTGGAATAAAGAGTGTGAGCAGACATTCTTAAAAATAAAAGAGTACTTGGGGCAAGCTCCCATCCTCTCAAAACAGTAAAAAGGGGAAATACTTCAGCTGTATCTGTCAATAACCGAGCTTGCAGTAAGTTCGGTCTTAGTCAGAACAGAAGATGGAGTGCAGAAACCAGTGTATTATACTAGTAAGGCACTTGTACCGGCCGAGACCAAGTACTCACAGACAGAGGAGATAGCCTTAGCATTGGTTTCAGCAGCAAAAAAGCTGAGACCATATTTTCAGGCCCATACGATCCAGGTTCTCACCAATTGCCCATTAAGGAAAATCTTACAAAAGCCAGAGATATCAGGAAGACTTACTAAATGGGCAATCGAGTTAAGTGAATTCGATATTCATTATGTCCCCAGAACCTCCCTCAAAGGACAAGCGGTGGCAGACTTCATAGCCGAGTTCACAGAACCAAACCTAGAAGCAAAAAGACTGTTGGATAAAAGTTTCCCATGGAAACTATATGTTGATGGTTCCTCAAACACTCATGGCAGTGGGGCAGAGATCGTAGTTCGTACCCCAGAAGGAGATGATGTTGAATGTGCCATGAGATTTGATTTCAAAGCAACCAATAATCAAGCCGAATACAAGGCATTGTTAGCTGGACTCAGAGTCTGCATAGCTCTTGGGGCAGATGAAGTTGAGATATTCAACGATTCACAGGTAGTTGTCAACCAGGTTATGGACGAGTACCAGGCCAAAGATGAAGGAATGATTGCCTACCGTGACATCGCAAAACAGCTCCTCCAAAAATTTAAAGAATACAAGATTGCTCAGATCCCCAGAGAAGAAAATGAAAAGGCAGACGCTTTATCTTAATTAGCGTCAGCAACAACCTCAATCAGACTTAAAACCATTCCAGTTGCACACCTCCTTAAACCGAGTACAGCTGAACCTAAGCATTTGGAAATTTTAGAAATCCAAACACCGCAAGACGGTTGGATGGTCCAGCTGAGAAGGTTTCTGGAAGAAGGCGTGCTCTCTGAAGATCCAGTATTAGCAAAGCGCATCAGGTATCGATCGGCTAGGTATACCATGATCGGAGGAGAATTATACAGAAGGGGGTTTTCCCGAGCTCTCCAGAGATGTATACCGGAAGAAGATGCACATCGAATACTTCAAGAGATCCACGGAGGAGTTTGCGGGAACCACACTAGGGGTAGGAGTCTGGCGCATAAAGTACTCAGGCAAGGCTATTATTGGCCTACACTTTTCTCAGATGTACAACAATGGTCGAAAAGTTGCAACACCTGTCAAATAATTGCCAACGATATCCGACAACCCCCAGAAAAGCTCAGAAATCTCACTGCCCTATGGCCATTCTCCATGTGGGGCCTAGACCTGATCGAGCCAATGCCAGCTGGGATAGGGGTGGAGCGAAGCACGCCATAGTAGCTGTCGATTATTTCAAAAAATAGGCAGAAGCTGAAGCGCTGGTGCATATCACGGAAGCCAACACCACAAATTTTGTAAAGAAAAACATACTTTATAGGTTTGGAGTTCCGGACACTATAATCCCCGACAATGGCACTCAGTTTGATAACCAAAAGTTCAGACAGTTGTGGAAGAAGTAACATATTGCTAACTACTATACGACACCAACTCATCCACAAACAAACGGGCAAGTGAAAGCAGTAAATAAAATTATCAAGCACACCATTAAAGCAAAGTTAGATGACAAAAAAAAAAAGTTGGGTTGAAAAGCTTCCTGAAGTATTATGGGCATACCGGACGACAACAAGGACTTCAATAGGAGAAACTCCGTTCACCCTAGCGTTCAGAACAGAAGTTGTCATTCCCGTAGAAACATCGTATGCGTCCCCCCGGGTCAGGCTATACGATAAAGAACAAAATATTGATACGCTACTACAAAGTTTGGATGAGCTAGAAGAAAAAAAGGAAAAGTCCCGAATAAGAAATACAACCTATCAACAAATAGTGGCTCGCCACTACAACTCTTGTGTTCGGATCAGGAAATTTCAGTTAGGAGACCTGGTGCTCAGGAAGGTGTCATTGAACACAAAAAATAGAGCCGCATAATCCCTGGCTGACAAATGGGAAGGTCCATACAAGATCGAGAGGATAGCTGGCCATAGAGCTTATTGGATTGCTCGACCCAATGGAGGGGTGTTACCCCAACCATGCAATGCCCAATATCTGAAGATTTTCTATCCTTAAAATACATATATATTTATGTTGAATATTTTATTCTTTTATTGGTAGGATAAATATTAAACTGTAATTTAAATCTGTCAATTTTTTACAGTAATAAATAAATTACTCAGAATTTTCGAAAGGATAGCATCTAGTTCAGGATTTCAAAAAAAAAGGACATGATAATAAGAACATATGGAAGCAGAGCATGATAATAAGAACATGCAAATAGAATTCTCGGGACCATCAAATCCCGAATGGGCGGAGAAGCTCGTAGGAGCATACCAGCCGAGCAGGGTCAAAATAACCTTCTCAAAAAGGTAAACCCGATGCACCAGACTTTGGAAAAATGCTCAGGACACTATCGGGAGAAATTCCGGTGAAATGCGTAGCTGTGTTGAAGCAACTTTTTTTTTTTAAAAAGAGCTCAACGATTCGGCAAAACCTTGCGCATAAAAACTAGGGAGACGTTCTTGGTATTGCGTAAGGACTCGAACGTATGATCATGGTGAGCCTTGATGTAATGTTCGGGTAGCAATCGGGTATGAAACATAAGTACAAACTTGCCTGTTTCAAGATGACTCGGTTAATAATAAAGAGCCAGTTTAATAAGATACTTGGCAATTAAAGTCATTCGGGTAACAACCGGTTTAATAAGATACTCGGTTAAGTTACCCAAACATCGAAGAAGCCAGTTTAATAAGATACTTGGCAATTGAAGTCATTCGGGTAACAACCGGTTTAATAAGATACTTGGTTAAGTTACCTGAACATAAAGCCAGTTTAATAAGATATTTGGCAATTGAAGTTATTCGGGTAACAACCGATTTAATAAGATACTCGGTTAAGTTACCCGACCATCAGCCAGTTTAATACAACACTCGGCAATAATCAGCAAAAAATAGACCAAAACCATTCAACTCAGAATAAAAATGAATTTTATTGCTCTTAAAAAAATGGTTACAGTTCAAAGAATGGTTCTTTACAAGTAAAAAATAAAGAATCGGAATCTTCTACAAATCTACAAAATTAAGGTTGCGAGGATTTTGAGCCTTTGCCAATACTCGGATCTGGCACCATCTCGTACTCACGAAGCAGGCTTTCATTAGACGGCCAAGTAATATCGTCGACATTATCATCCCTCCACTGGCTGTAATCTTCACCCGGGGCTGGACCGACATCCGGGACTACACCCTCAACCGACTCTTGACTTGCGTAAAAGGTCGAGAGAGAATGCTCGGACGGAATCTCTAAATGCATAGGATGGGGCTCTTTGCCTTGACTACGACAATAGGCTCTCCATTCCTTCATCTGAATCCGAAGAGATTCCAAGGACCGGTCCACATGGTGTTTGATTGACAGCTCCCAATTAGCACGGGCTTTCTCGGTCGCCCTATTCTTGACTTTGAAGAACTCACCGGCCAAAACTAGCCTACGTTGAAATTCCCGAAGAAGTAGGGCATCGTAAGCAGTGGATCTTTTAAAACGATCCACCCCTTGGACTTCCAGTTCCAACCTGGCCTCTCGGGAAAAGGATTCAACTGTCAGCACTTGGAGCTCCAGATCTTCAATTTTTTGGTCATACGCCGACTTCGCCTGGTCCACCTCCTGCTCGGCCTTAAACATGGATTCTTCAGCAGAAGAAAGAAGATTTTGAAGCGATGCAACCTTCTTCTCTGCCAGAGATGCCTTGTCCTCGGCTTCAACCTGTTTCGCCAGGAAGTGGTCGGCAAATATCTGTACAGAACTGACCTTCTGCTGATAAGCCTGCTCAGCTCGAGCACGACCCTCATCGCTCGCCGTCAGCTGATCCTCTAGACGCCTTATCTGATCGGCTTGACATTGTTGCGTCTGAAAAAAGCTCAGCAAATTCAGCCACCATCTGCAAAGGAATATATTTAGAAATCTGGCAGAAGCAAAACAATAAAGAAGTCAGAATTAACTGAATCAGATTTAACTTACATAAGATGCGCCGTTGAAAACGTTTTAGAGACGTTCGGTCAGTGAACCATCTCTAAAACCGCTCCAGCGGTCCTCTCCAATATAAGCCCGACCGGAAGACATCTCCTGAAGCATATCCTGGGGAGAAAAGAATAAAGGAACCCCCGAGGGTTCAGCTCCCAGATTTCCAAACTCGGGGGCAGGAGAAGCCCTATTCGGCTCTAAGGATGGAGAAAGAACCCCCGAAGGTTCAGCCTTTATATCTCCAACTTCGGGGGTAGAAGAAGCCTTATTCGGTTCTGAAGTGGCTGCATCTACTGATGCTCCCGCACCAACACTCGAGGCAATCTCATCCGTAACATCTTCATCGCTGGAGTCAATGAATGAAACTACCCGAGGAACTTTGAGAGGACGAGACGGTGAACTAACTGCCTTTCGTTTCTCACCCCGAGAACGATGGAAGTTAAGATCAGCAGCAGGATCTTTCTGCGGATCGTCCCGAAAAGACTCAAAGAATTCGGCACCAGCAGGCACTTGATCCATCGAGACGTTACCACCGTCGCCAGCTTCAAACCGTCTAACAGGCTCTTCACTTGGATCCTCATACTGCATCTCCATATTTTCAGGCATTTGGGTGTCAGTCGACTCGCCTTAGCCACTCGGACCAGCAAAATCCCGAGTAGAAGGCTGAACAACCCGACCAACGCACTCGGGAATTTGCTCAGCAATATCAGTTTCCTCATCAGGCTCGGGTGGAGCAATACCCTCATCGCCTTGACGAGAAGCTTCCTTTCTACTCGCTTGTAGAATCGCCTTCACCTGGCGAGCCTGAAGATCGTTGACAACGTCCGTATCAAACACTAAAAAAAAATTAAAAAAAAAATTATGTTAAAAAAAAGCAGAGAAATACAACAGAAAGGGCATCGAGTTACTTACATCGCCTGCGATGGCCCAAAATCTGTCTGCAGAAGCCGAATTTTATCAAGTCATCCTCTTTGAAAAGATAGCTCTTGCTCCTCTTTGAAAAGATAGCTCTTGCTCCTCTTTTCCAGAGTACGAACTGCTGCCTGAGTCAGCCTCTTCAGTTCTGAATCACTATAGTCAATTGTTTTCTTGTTCCACACTTCGGGGGAACAAAAAAAGCGGGGAACACTCAACACCATTTGGGAATCCCCAGATCGAACAGTGATATCAAGCCCAAGAGCCCCTCCAGTAAAAAACCAAATGTTCTTCCAAAAATTTGTTGGATGTAGGGAATCCCCATATGAAACCCTTCTTTTTTTGGGTCATCAGAAGCATCGACCCCCCGATTCACCTTTACTTCTTTGGGGACCCAACCGTCCGAAGAAGTAGACGCAAGAAAATAGGTCCCTGTTCTGCTAACCTGCCTCAGCGTAAAGAAATGCCTGATTTCATTCGGGGAAGGCGGCGAAAGGTTCATTCGACTAAACATGTACCACATACACATCAAGGCTTTGTAACTATTCGGGGCCAACTGAGCTGGGGCTATCCCTGCTTCAGCCAAAAACCATGCAATAAAAGGTTGAAGGGGAAGTGTGACACCGCAACAAAGCATCGATCCATAAATCGTGACCATGCCCTCGAAGGATTCCATACGGCTCTATCCCCCGCAGGAACCAAAGTGACTGAGTCGGGCAAGTCGAATCGAGAGCGATATTTTTCTATCTCAGCTGGCCCGACCACATTTGGCTCAGTATCAAAGCCACTCGGGCGAGTATCAGAAAACGAAAAACGAGACACCCTGTACACTTCATCAACATCACCCTCCTTAACAGTTTGTTCCCTAGTCTGAACGATGCTCGAGCCGTGCTTGTATACCTGAGTTCTGCTGTGATGTTTACCCATCATTCGAAAAGATACCCTGTGATCAGAAATATTAGAATTAGAACTAGATGGAGAACTTGATACAGGGCTGAAAGCGACGTCAGGGTGAAGCCCAGAAACATCAACCTCTAAGAATGGAGGTTCATCTATTGGGATATCCCCCAATAGTCGTTTAATGCAAGAAACTAACTGGAAATCCCCACGTTCTAATGCAAGAAACTAACTGGAAATCCCCACGTTCTAATGCATCAAAAGCGATTTTAAAGAGACGATGGCGGGAAGATGGCCCCATTAAAACTAACCTTGAATTGAGATGGATGCAAGATCTTCAAGCGGAGAATCACGAACTTCTGGATAAAGAATTCTGAGTTTAAAGAAATTTCTGCTGTATTTTTGAGAATAAACCAACAATGTCTCTCAGCGAAGAATTTAAAGATAAGACGGCACGAAACCCTAAGAATTCAAAGCGGGGAAAAATTTATGACGAAACTCGATGAAGTAGGCAGCGCTTGGGGAAACGCAGAAAATCTTTTTTCATAAATGATATTGAAAAACGAAGAGACGAGGGACGCGTGTCAAAACAGGAAGTAGCCCTCAACCGTCAGAACTTCAAAACGTCGCTATCATTTAAGATCTCGCGTGATGGAGCGAATCAAAATTACAGAGTCACCATTAAGACGCGTCATTATGATAAGACGGCTATTCTGTCGAGAGAAAATTAAGATAATTAAAATACTCTTGTTCGAAATGAAATTTTTCTCGGTAAAAATATTTTAAGGGGGTATTGTCGTATGTAAATTTTACCAAGCATACACGTCATTGACAGGAAGGAAAAAATAGTCAGGTGGACTCCCAAATGTGCATTCGGAAAATATCCTATAAGGCATCATTAAAGAGAAGAAAGCCCGAGTAAGCATATATTGAATAAAACCTACTATGGATCAGTTAAACAGCATTTGGGACTGGTTAAACAACGCTTCCACTCGGGCTCAAACGGTGCTACTCGGGACCATCAGGAATTACTTTTACTCGGGAATAAATACGACTCAAGTAAGAGTTTGGTGCTTATTTCATACGGATTAAGTCATTAAATACGCGAAGATATCAATCAAGAAGGAATCCCAAATAAAATAGAGCATTAAATTAGAAGAGTCTCCAATCAGGAAATAATTTGATTTCTTTGCAAATGCTACATTCTTATAAGGAAACAAGTCCAAATTGAACTACACAACTAGAATCTCGCTCGATTTCCATAAGAGACTCCGAAACAGGAAAGAAGACAAATCAACCTCAAGAAAGTAACCGAATCACAATTAAATACAAAGATCTTGTATTACTTGTACAAGGCAGATTAGGGTTCTATAAAATATAAATAGACCCATAATCTCGTCCAGAAAAGGGATAGGCAATATATCATGCAGCAATTGTAGTAAATACAGAGAGAAAAAAGAGAGATCGAGAGCTTGTAAACATCTTATTCTCTTAGTGGATTTTGGCTTGGTTGATCCTTCAACCACCAGTGGATGTTTCTCCGGCCATCGAAGTTTTACCACGTAAAACTTGTCTTTGTTACTCTCTCTGCATCTCTTTCTCTTTAATTCAATAGCTGAAATCCAATCATTGTTGGCTTTTCTGATACAATCCAGAAATATACATCAACATGTGTCAATTGGATTCCTACTGGATGTAACAAGGTGGCTTTGGGACTTGCTCAGATAGCTCTTAGGATGCATGAAGATGGTTACTGGATGAAGGATTTTCCTCAGTGTATTAGAAAGGAAGTGAAGGCTGAGTACTTGAGATATGTGGTGTTCTGTGTTTTCTGCCTTCTTGTTACTGTGTCCTTTTTCTGTTTTTTCTTCTTCTGTCCAGTGAGGCTTTTTGTGCTGGTTTGTGGGCTTTACCCCTGTTCTTCCTGCTCTATTTTGAGCATTATCCGAAAAAAAAAAAAGAATGATATCTCTATAATATCATAAGACTACAGTTGATCCTTGCCCAACAAACTCCTAACTTGATAAGTGTTATATATATATATATTTTTAAATGCTAACTATCACAAAAATCAATTTAGGTTAAGATTTAAGAAGTTTATTATCTTAATACAAAATTGTATGTGAAATGTTATACCTTTTTCTTAATTTTTTTTACTATTAAAAAATTCAAAAAGGCACGTCACTGTTAGAAAGTGGAATTGTTATATTTATAGCGATTGATCTCAACATACCATTGACACGATCGGTGTTCTATTTCTAAAATAAAAAACATGAAGAGACATCTTGCTGATGTTTATAATTAAGTTAGGATAAATATTGGAAGGGATTGGTTAGGTACGTAAGAAAAAATGTTGATATGAAACCGACCACTTTTTAGAAACAACTCCATGTTTCACGACGGTTTCCAAATATTAAAATTGTTTCGAAAATTAACTTTAAATTAACTTTAAGTTATTCTAAAAATTATTACTATCCTGTCCACGTGGGTATAATAGTCAAGTTCAAATTGAAAAATGAATAGTCAAGTCCATTTTGAAAAAGGATATTAAGATTTTAGTCCCATTAGTTAGCGTTAATCTGGATTTGGTCAACTAGTTTTTTGAATTACTAACTTTAGTCCTTCTGTCACGGTTTCCGTTTATTGACAACGTCAGAGGATAAAATGACCATACTGCCCCTGGTACCTATAAAAAGACCATTATACCCTTCATGAAGTGGGTTGTTGGGTCCGCTAAGCGTACCCCAGCCCAGATCTTACTACACCCTGAAACAAGCCACCTTGGGCCACTGAGCGCACCCCAGAAATTGTTGAGTGTGCCCTATTGCATCAGCTCGACATCAGCGTGACGTCATGTCGTCTTCCTTAGCCAGCGACCCGTCGACGACCCGACCCGAACCTAGTTCTTGACCCGGTTGACCTGACATGAAACCCGGGTGTTCTACACTGTTTCTGACTGTTTTCTACCCAAATCGAGGCCAACCGTTCACCGGTTCGTTTCCCACCCATTCCAACCTCTCACGAGCACATTTTCCATGAAATCACCAAACTCTCCCACCATCAAATTCCAACCCAAAAACCGATCTCACCACTGAAATCAACTAACCACCATACCCAATGAACTGCAAATCACTTAACCACCATCACCAAACCAAGAAAGCATTGAATCGACACCCAAAAAAAAAACCATTCAATCAGTGAATGTCTGGATCGAGAGAGAGAGAGAAATTAGAGTGATTGAGAGAGAGAGAGAGAAAGAGAAATATGAGATCTTAAGAGAGGGTTTGGTGGTGGTGGTGGTGGTGGTGGTTCAGATCGTTTGGTGGTGGTGGTGGTGGTGGTGATGGTAATGGTGTTAAACAAGGGAGAGAGACTGAGAGGGAGATGAAGGGATCTGAAGAATGTGAGGAAGGGATTGGGGTCAATTTCATAATTCGTAAAGTTTTGGGGTTATTGTTTAATTATTATTTGGGTTGATATATAATTATATAAATTTATCAAGTGTAATTATATGTATTTATGAAGGGTATTTGTGTCTTTTTTAAAAAATAATTTATGTTATTAATTTTTGATATTAATTATTTTAATATATTTTTTTATTTTTTAAAATTTTAAATGAAATACAATTTTTACATTTATTAATGAAAAACTTCTAGAAGCTTTTATCACAATTCCCATAATACCCTTGTTGACCTAACAGAAGTCAACGGAAAACTAACGGAATTGGACGGTAGAGACTAGATTCGGTATTGTTAGAGAACTGATAGACTAAAGTTAATAATTTAAAAAATAGTGGACCAAACCCAGATAAATATAAATTAAAGGAACTAAAATCTTAATATCCCTATTGAAAAATGAATAACAGTTGAATTTAAAATTAGTCAAATAAATTTTGTAATGGCTGCGAGTGGTGGTTGTGTTAGTATAGTTTCATGGGATTCCTAAGAGTACTAGTCTTCTAGAACGTGGACAGGCTGTCTAAAGGGCAGTGGGGTCCTCTGATGAGGGATTTAATCCATTTTCCAACGATAAACCACTTTCCTTTTTCTATTAAGATCACATTTAGCCGTTATGTACTTTCTCTGCAAAATTACTTAATTACCACTGCTATTTTGTATAGACCACTAGGCATTAGCCAGCCAAATTGGAACTTTATACCATGTAGACAATGATGTCAAGTAGTCCTCATCATATTGTAATTAATATATATATATATATATATATATATATATGTATAAAGAATAATTCTCGTATTAGGATCATCAGAATTTAATTATATCAGAACATTCAATCATAACCACATATTCACAGTGGACCCACATCTCTACATTAATAAATACTCACACTCATATCCAATATATAACTTTGATTGCACATCCTTACCTCTTATATCAGGATCGTTCTTACCAGATAATCAATATATATATAATCTGAAACCGATTGTGTTAAGGATCTATCGGAATTGTCAATATCAATCACTATAAAAACAACTTGTAAAGTAACTCTCAATATAACGGAGATGACGAGATTAACTACAATAAAACACAACCTATTCAAAGTAACTCACTTTATAAGGAAGACGACAAGATCAATCACTATAAACATAACCTGTAAAATAATTCTCACTATAGGAGAGACGATGAAATCAACCTCTATAACGATATGTAAAGTAACTTCCATTGTAGGGAAGAACATGTGTTCTTAATTAGTTTTAGACTAATATAAGACTCGAATAGAGAGAAAGTGTACATCCGGTTGAATTATGAGGTGATGGCTAGGGATGACAGCGGGTCGGGTTCGGGTGGGTTTTATAAAATCCAAACTCTCACCCGTGAAATTTTTTCCCACCAACGCCCGCCCGCGAACCCGTGTCCTCAAACCCGCGTAGGTAAGCGAGTTCGCGAGCGAGTTTGAACCCGCGGGGTATGGCTGCACCCATACCCTCAACCGCGAACCCACGAAACAATGTGGGTTCACAGGTGGATGCTTCACCTGCGGGATACCCATAATCCCGCAACCCACAAACCGGTGAAACCGCAATTTGTCATTTATAAAATTTCACATGTAATGCTTAATTGAATTCAATTTCTATTTCTAATTCTCTACTTGATACATTATAAAACAATAATAACCATAAAAATAAAACGATCAAAAAGAATTTAAATGTCTATGTATATTTATATATAAGTATATTATTTATGCGGGTTCGCGGGTCCAACCTGCGGGTTCTTTTTTTCAACCCGCACCCACCCGTAAACCACCGAATTTTTCATTAAACGGATTCACGGGTCCGCGGATCGTAAATTTACCATCCACACCCGACTCTACGATATCGGATTCGGACGGATGTCCGCTGGTGCAGGTCAAATTACCATCCCTAGTGATGGCCGCGATGTGCATGAACAAAATATCTTTAACAAATCCAAATAACCTGACCAATGTTTGAATGCAACTAGAATTTAATAAAACAGGGACAATTAAGTAATAAAAAAAAGATTAAGAGCATGTGTATTCAGGTCAAATCATATCCGTTAAAACAGAAAAAGAGGGAAAGCATCAAAACAAAAAAAAAAGCCAAAAACCATATGATGGCACTACCGTAATAACCAGCAGAATTCAAGGACAATAATTTCATTTCACACAAATCAATATACAAACAAAAACAAACAAACCTGCATTGCATTTACTTGCACAATTTTCAGTCTGTCTCCCTCCCTCCCTCTCTCTCTCTCTCTCTCACACACA
This sequence comes from Dipteronia dyeriana, assembly GCA_032871835.1. Lineage (NCBI taxonomy): Eukaryota > Viridiplantae > Streptophyta > Magnoliopsida > Sapindales > Sapindaceae > Dipteronia > Dipteronia dyeriana. The sequence continues at coordinate 19,228,279 of CM065295.1, read as the reverse complement.
CACACACACACACACACACACACACACACACACACACACACACACACACACACACACACACACACACACACACACACACACACACACACACACACACACACACACACAAATCACAAATGCAGAGACAGAAACCAACCAACACCTTCCATTCTCCAGTCTTGGCTTGTCCTTCTCTCGTCTAAATTCTAATAATAATTAATAAAGCACCACCTCTCCTCTACCACCGTAGCACTAAATGCGTTATCGCTTTTGCTCTGCTACGGACTACGGTCTCTGTTTTTCTCCATAACATGGTCCACCACTCCATAAATTCATACAAACAACACTTAACTACTCTGCTTCCCTCTCCTAAATAAATTTGTGCTTCTCTGTTTTGCTACAATACAAACTTTGCTCGAGAGACATTCCTTGGATCCTGAGCTTAGCTTGTTTCGTGTTTCGTGTTTCAGGTTCTTAACTTACTCTTGTTATGGGAAACGTATCTTGCTGATAAATAAACATATATTTTGCCTTCCCAGGAAGATTTTTCTTTGTCTTCTTCAGCATTTGCTTCTTTGTAGACTTCGTTGAATTTGGTTGACCAAGGAGTGTTTAGACTTTAGAGTGAAAATTTCGTTAGTCTTACTAAATTTGCATCCAAGGCTGGATTTTGAGGTTCGACTCTCATGAAACTTCTTTCAAGCTTGTCCAAATTTATTAGAGTCTACCGTTTTTCCAGGTAAATTCACTTCTGGAGCTCTCTTTTAGATATATTCTACATAAAATCTATCTTGGATTGGTTTCTGTTCTTCCTGAGATTAATAGTCCTGCTCTATTTCTAGGATTTGTGAAATTTAGAGCTTGCTATTTGATAAAGTTGTTCAATGGGATGCTTGTACTGGTTTCTTCTAGTGTTTGTTTCGTGGGTTTTGCTTATCCCGAGTACCCATGAATTGCAAACCTCCCAAGTTCAAGTTTTGCTCCAGTTAAGAAAACATTTAGAGTACCCTTCATCGTTGGAAATTTTGGAAAATTATGAGGGAGACCCTTGTAATCTGACTTCAACTGCACACATGAGCATTACTTGTCAGGGAAACTCTGTCACTGAGCTTAAAATCGTAGGAGATAAGCCCGTAAAGGTTAATGATTTCAATGGACATGCCATTCCCAACCAGACATTGTCCGAGAGTTTCTATATTGATTCTTTTGTTACTACATTGTCAAGGTTAACAAGTTTAAGGGTTCTTAGTTTAGTGTCTTTGGGGATTTGGGGACCACTTCCTGATAAAATTCATAGGTTATCTTCACTTGAAGTGTTGGATTTTTGCTCCAACTTTATGTCTGGTTCCATCCCATTTGGGATATCAAGATTGAATAAGCTTCAAAGTTTGGCAATGGACACAAATTTTTTCAATGGTAGTGTTCCTGATTGGTGGGATTCATTGTCCAACCTCACTATTCTGAGCTTGAAGGATAATCAATTGAAGGGTCCGTTTCCTACCTCAATTTGCAGAATTACTTCATTAACTGACCTTGCCATGTCGCACAATGAGCTTTCTGGAAAATTGCCTGACATGAGTACCTTAACCAGCCTTCATGTATTGGATTTAAGAGAGAATAAGTTGGATTCTGGACTACCTGTACTTCCAAAAGGGTTGATTACGATTCTCCTTAGCAAGAACTCATTCTCTGGTGAGATTCCTAATCAATTTGGTGAATTGGATGTGCTTCAACACCTTGATTTATCATTCAATCATCTGAGTGGGACACCCCCCTCTGCCTTGTTTTCTTTGTCAAACATCAGTTATTTGCATTTAGCATCTAATAGGCTAAGTGGGTCACTTCCAGACAATCTTAGTTGTGGCAGTAAACTTGGGTTTGTTGATATATCTAATAACAAGTTAACTGGGGTACTTCCTCCTTGCTTGGACAGTACTTCAGATAAGACGGTTGTTAAATTTGGTGGTAACTGCTTGTCCACTGATGGTCAACATCAGCATCAAGAGTCTTATTGTAGAGAAGCCAGCATGAGTAAACAATCAAGAGTTAGAGACATAGGAGTATTAGTAGCTATCATCGGAGGAGCAGTTCTTTTTATTGTGCTTTTGGGATCCGTGCTTCTCATTTTGTGTAGACGATACTGCTCAAGAGTACAAATTGAACGGCATACAAGGCCAAAGGTTGTGCATGATAATCCACCAACAGGGGTTTCCTCTGAGGTCCTTACAAATGCCAGTAAGTTGTTTGGTTATTTCTTTCATTGAATAAAATTGGAGATTTTTGTCAATGTTTGAACAAAATCAAATTCACATATAACAAGCTATTAGTAGAGAATTTATCATGAGTATGTAATCAATGGTTTGGAGTTAATGAAGTCTTTTAGTGCTTATCTTTTGTTTTCTTCTTTGTTCAGGGTTAATATCTCAAGCGGTGAAGCTTGGGACACAAAGTTCCCCGGTATATAGATGGTTTTCTTTGGAAGAGTTGAAGGAAGCCACAAACAACTTTGATTCATCCTCATTTATGGGGGAAGGTTCTAAAGGGAAGGTACTATAAGAAACTATTGTAAATTTGTGAACTTAAACAATATTTATTTTCTCCTGGCCTGTACTACAGTATTAGATGATTGAGTGACCACTTGTCTGAAGTGGCCAATTTTATAGTTAAACTTAGTTTGCAATCATGGCAATCATGAATATGAATAGCTCTATTCTGCAGTGGGAAGAAAGAATCACTTTTTCTGCAGCTTGTTGTTACTTTCGATTCGAAGCTAACTACACATGTTGAGTACCTATATACATTTCGCTCATTTTTCATGAGAACATTTATGTGGCAGTTGCCTATGTCAATATCTTTAGGTATTTTTACAGCCATATGCATCTTAAATTATCTTGCTTTTGATTTTCAGCTTTACAAAGGAAGATTGGAGAATGGGACCTATGTTGCTATTCGATCTCTCACTTTGTTGAAGAAATATTCCATCCAAAACCTTAAAGTTCAGTTGGATTTTCTTTCAAAGCTTCACCATCCGCATTTGGTCACTGTTTTGGGTCACTGCATTGACGGTGGTGGACAAGATGATTCTAGTGCCAACAAAATCTTCCTCGTATATGAATATGTGTCTAATGGGAACTATCGTACTCATCTGTCAGGTCAGTAGCATTATGATGAGCATGAAATTACACATCTACATGATTCACACAACTACAAATTGGATGAATCATCCGTGCTTGCATGTCTTAGAGGTCACAGATATTCATGTCTTCAACACTGTTTCTAAAATTTATATGTATAAAGACAATCTGGAGAGGCTTTCAGTTAATTGGGAACTACATGTATAAGCAGAGCTATACATGTAGTTCCCAATTAACTGAAAGCCTCTTTCCCAATTAACTATCAGTGCTTTAATTTAGCTGAATTTATCCCAGTAGTTCTTGGGAAAGAGGTAGTTGGCCTTTGTCAGGTTTCTGGCACTTTGAGATGTCCTTTCATATTTAACAAAAAAAGGGGAGGTGAAGGAATGAAAACCGCTTAGAACCAAGTGGATGGACCTGATGGTTTGACCTTGCTTTCCCTTAAAGACTTTAAACAGGCGTCGGGGACTTCAAAACACAGACTTAAGTAAGATACATATATCTAAATTTGCTTATATGCTACTACTATGACCTTAAACTTTCATTGATTACTCGTCTTATGAATCAAAGGCTTTTGACCTTTACTCGGCAACATTATGCAGAAAATTTTCCTGAGAAAGTTCTTAAGTGGTCAGATAGATTGGCGATTCTGATTGGTGTTGCCAAGGCTGTACATTTTCTACATACTGGCGTGATTCCTGGTGCTTTTAACAATCAATTAAGAACAAATAATATATTGCTTGATGAGCATCGGATTGCAAAGCTGAGTGACTATGGGATGTCTATTGTCATGCAAGAAAATGAAAAACTTGAGGTATACTTCCTGCCTCATTACATAAATTCATTGATCTAGCAATAAGTATCTTTGTTCTAATTGTTACTTTCTATTTTTTTTTCTTCGGTAGGCAAAAGGAGAAGGCCCAAAATCATGGTATGGAGAAGGCCCAAAATCATGGTATGGATCCTTACTCAATATTTCATGTTAGAGGGATATTGTAATTTAAAAACAATTAGGGAACTTTCTAATTTTGTAAGCAATTGCCATTAATATATGCAAAAACTAAAACTTAAAAAAATTTGCATATCGAATTCGAAGTGCCATGCTAATATTACTTAATATTAATAATTCATATTCCTTTCCCGATCTCGGACACACAACACTGTGAAAGTGAGACAGCGTCTGCAAAGTGACCAGGCCCGGGCGACTGTATACCAAAAACACAGGTCTCCGCAAAGTCGTAAGACCATGTATGGGGGCTGACGCCTGCCCACTGCCGGAAGGTCATGAATAAAATGTGACCAATTAACCAACCAACAAAACTACTCGTTACAAATAACATCTTGTAAAAAAATGCAGGACATTTCAATTAGGTTGCAAATAGAAGATGCATTAACCAATAATTCATATTTTAGGAATGACATGTTAAGTTGCCGCTAAATCCAAAGCTTAAGCTTGTAAGGGTGGGTCCAAATAATAGTTTTACACTACCACCACCTCCACCAGTTCTATGATTATGCCATATAATCCCCCACAACACCATTGGTGCCTCATTTGCTTTTTGCTAGAGTGCTGCTATTAGTACCATTGCTATGCCTATACATACTACCACCATTGCCATCACACCTTTTACATTGATATTAGCAATGCTTTCATGTTACTTTTCACTTCACTACCCCCCACCAGTATTTTTTTTAATGGTTGTAATGGTTACTATCTTTGATTTTGTTGCACCAGTGCTGGCAATGCCCTTCAATTTTCTGGTAGAGAATTCAAATCCAGTCCCATTATAATCCAATTCCATCAAGTTCAACCCAATCCAATCCAAATAGTCAATGCAATGGAATTCAGTCTAGTAATGCACAGCAAAATTTGCCTAAAACTTTTAAGAAACCTGTAGCTGGAAGTCAAAGAAGAAACCTTACTGCCAAAACTTGAATTTTTTTTTGAAATCCTTCCTCTGTTGGATCACTGTTGAGACTCGTATAGTAGGAGTTTTGTATGTAAATTAACTTTGTTACATCCTATTGCAGCCAAAAAACCAAACAAGAGGACGATGTTTACAACTTTGGATTTATATTACTTGAATCTCTTGTTGGGCCTATAGTAACCGGAAAAGGAGAAGCGTTTCTGCTCCATGAAATGGTACGCTAAAGCTTTTATTTTCTCATGGAACATTAGCATTACAATACTCACTGGCAATTCTTGGTTCTTACCTTTGTTTCGTAACTTAAGCCAATTCAGATGAAAGAGAAATATTTTAGTGATGAGGCTGCCTGTTGCCCTCCCAAAAATAACCCTTTAATGGTTTTTCAATCACTTTAGTTTCTTGGTTGATACTTCTATTAGATATATTCCGTATCAACTTCAAGTTGGCTTACATTAGATATGGTGTCATACTTCATAGGCATCCTTCGGCAGCCAGGATGGTCGAAGACGAATTGTGGATCCAGCTGTGTTAACCACTTGCACCCAAGAGTCATTATCTATTGTGGTATCTATCACAAACAAATGCATATGTCCCGAACCATCATCCCGTCCCTCGTTTGAGGATGTCCTTTGGAACTTGCAATATGCATCTCAAGTCCAGGCCACAGCAGATTCTGATCAAAAATCAGATTCTACATCATAGTCACGATAAGGCTCCTCCAACTATAACTGACAATGTAGGTTTATATTTAGTCCCTTTCTCTACATGATATGTAAAGTTGTAAATGTCATTTTTGATTGCTTGACCTTGTATATGCCTAAATATATTCTTTAGAATAGAGTTATTGCTGCGTTATCCTTTTCTACTTGGCGTTTGAAAATGATGTGAGATCTTGAAACTGAAGTAACATAACTAAAAGAAAGATTGCAATAATAATAAAAAGATTATTGAGGTGATGAGATCATCAGAACTTGAATAATTCAAATCTTGAAGAAATAGAAAATTCATACAAGATTTAGTCATCTTCAGGAGAATTGTTGTCAGGTTGCTGATGTGGGTTGAAGGTCTGCAGGAGAAGAGTCGTTGGTGACTCTTTGAAGTCACGCAGCCTCCTGATTTATTATATTGCTTTTGTTGCTCTGTTGGTTACTTGGTTATGAAAACATGATTCATTTGTTGAGTGGCTGCTGCTGAGCCCTCCAAATGAATTCTGGAAGCTTAAAATACAAGGGAAGAGAGTAGTAGGGCGGTCAAAATCCAACCTGAAAAGTGAAAAATACATCACAAAGATGAAACCGATCAAATGAGGAAATTTATCCAAAGTTTATAATATACAATCATCTTCTTCGTTTAAGTGACAGGGTTTGGATCCCATATTTACCTACTAAATCGCAATATGTAGAGAGATATCTCTCAATATTGGAAGTTGAATTTAACTAGATTTGTATTCTAGACCATATTTGTAATGGTTGATCTCGTTAGTTCCTAATAGACACTTTACCTTATTGATGTACCATTTTTTTTTGGTTAAGTTGGCCAGCCAGGCAGCCATATCTGCTTTGAAGTTTGATCATCCAGAGAATGACATTTCAACACTCCTTTCTCCTGTTTCCAACCATAAACATATTTTGCTTTGATTTAAAGCTCATATTTCTTGTTAATTAGTGCATAATCATTAATTAACTGTTGTAAATATATGATTGTGATATCTCATCTACCCAGCCAGTAACATCTCGTGCAAATGACTCGTGTTGATGATCCTCGGTTAACTATTAGTTCAACCATTAACTATAACAATGTTTAATTGTTCTGAAAGATGACTGTACTAAATAAGGACATGTAACATGTTCAAAAATAATTATGCACCGGAATTTCGCACGTTTTGTTTTTTTCCATTTAGGATTCATTCAGCACCGGTTCAAATGTCCGAACGTGCGAATCTCGTATCTGATTAGCTACGATAACATATTTATTAAAATAAGGTATTTGAGAGCAAATTTGAGTAGAGGCTCTGCTGTTGGTGGTAGCGTGGGCTCACTTTCACGGGCTTGGTGTTTTTTGACCGAGTAACACAGCAGTGTCGGCGAATAAAGCCAGCCAACCATGCCTGAAAACGACGCGCGACCCACTAAACGCATAGCCCACGCGCACCATCCCATCTCATGATTTTTGCAATCAATCGGCGTGACATCATTTTCGACATGATTGGAGCGTCTTTTACACGCTCTTAGTATATTAGCAGCGCTTTTTTCTTTTATATAAAAATTAAATTACTTGAACCCCATCACTGTCAGAAGAGAAACAACAAACAGAAAACGACAACAAAATGCTCTCTAAACCGATGCCGTTTCATTCTATGAGATTAATTTTATTTACAGAAATCCTCCCTTGTCAGTTGTCACCTCAAAAAAACCTTCTTTTTTTTTACAATTAAATAATATCTCCAATTTTTATCAGGCTATTTCGGTGCTAGTTCTATCAGTCACTCGGTTACTCAGTCTCTGAACCTCAAAAAAAAAAAAAAAAAAAATGAGATATTTCAATCCAACCAGAGAATCCAAAACGACACATATTCACTTACATTTCTTCGGTTGTTCAGCTACTGACTACACAGGTTCACGTCTTATCATTTTCATCTACTTGTTTTTTTTTTTCCTTTTTTTGTTATCCGAGTGAAGAATTTGTGAGTTGTGTTGTGTTCTGTACCGATGTTTAGTACTGCATTGTAATAAATCTGTTATGTCTTTGCAATTCTGAGCTCAAAAATGTGACGGTTTTGACTGAATAATGTTATATCTTGTTTGGATCTGATGCTAATGATGGAAAAAGAAGATAAAATCGAGCTGCTGTAAGTAACTAGATTCTGATGCTGGTTGGAGTTGCCTGACTTGCCTCTTTAGTACACTTTCTACTTTTGCATTAAATGATCTCAAAGTAAATTTCTTTGCATGTTCCTTTTTCTTTTAAATTTGTTCTTACTTTTCTTCTTGTTGAATGGATTTATACATACATCTATTGTTTATAATATGTACTTTTAGTGGCTTGTTGTTCTTCTTCTTAGGTGTGGCTTAATTTTAATTATTTCATGCCCATATAATGTTGCTGGAAATTGTTTGCAGATAGCAAAGTATGATTTTAATTTTTTTGGGGTTTTGGTGAAAGAAATTGAATACTCCATCAAACTTGTGTGAAGAATTTTCTTTTCTCAGTGGTAGACAATGAAAGCTTTTAATTTTAAAGTAGTTTGTATTTTTTATTTCTTTCCTTGATATAGTCCCTTTATTTAATGCACTAGATTATGAGATCTTTAATCTCTACTCTGTCTCTATCTCATTATTCTGCATTTTCTGTGTGGATTATAGGAATTTAACCTTTTGGATTGAAGTTATCAAAACACATTGCCACGGTGCTCACGCGGGGTGGAGGAGCAGTCTGTTTGTGCAACAATGGTTCTAGGTCTAAGTGCGAAGAACAGGAAGGAACCTTCCGTTCATGTTGATTATCTAATCTACGTTCAGGAGATTAAGCCTTGGCCACCATCGCAATCGCTGAGATCCCTCCGGTCTGTCTTGATTCAATGGGAAAATGGTGATCGAAATACGGGGTCTACAAAAACAATTGTCCCTTCTCTTGGGTCTGTTGTTGGAGAGGGGAAGATTGAATTCAATGAGTCTTTTAGGCTTCCTGTAACTCTGATTAGAGAAATGAATGCTAAAAACAAGGATGCTGATACATTTCAGAAGAATTGTTTGGAATTTAACTTGTATGAGCCTCGAAGAGATAAGACCACGTTGCTGGCGACTGCCATTGTTGACTTGGCAGAGTATGGCATTGTTAAAGAGACCTTAAATGTAAATGTTCCCATGAACAGCAAGAGAAGCTTTAGGAACACATCTCAACCAGTTTTGTTTGCTAAAATCCAGCCAGTCGACAAGTCCATAAGTCGCACGAGCTCCTCATTGAGGGAAGGATTCTTAAAAGAGGCTGCCTCAGATAAGAATGGCGGTGAATCTGTCTCGGCTTTGATGAATGAAGAGTATGCTGAGGAAGCTGAGACTGCATCTTTCACCGATGATGATGTTTCCTCACACTCATTTGTGATTGTTTCTTCATCTGCTACTGAATCCAACAAGGGTTTACCTTCTCAAAATGAAGAGGTTCTTATTAATTGCTTTTGCTTTCTTACATTATCTTTAGTGACTAACTGACTATCATTCATTTTGGTCCAATTATATCTGATCTAATGTGGCCAATACCAACCTTTTGCTTATACTGTAACTCTTGTTGGATTAATTTTTCACCTGGCAGTTGCTCGGAATCTATAGGAGAGGGAGAGTCTTATTTGGAAACTTTGCAATTTACCTTTTCCATGCTTGTTTGGCTGTGTGGGATCAATTATAGGATTTTTTTTTTTTTTTTTTATGTTCTTCTGGCTTGCATGGCCTCATAATCAGCTTATTAGGAAACCTGGATTTTCTTTTGACAAATTAAATTATGCCGTATGCATCTCAAATGCTACCATTAGACCCTTAGCTATTTAACCTAAGTTTTTCGGATTAATGGTGGTTTCTCGACACTGCATTAGAGATATCTAACCAAGAATTTTTGTGTTTGGATACTAGCAAATTTCTCATTCTATTAAACAAATTACAACACAAAGCAAAATAGGCCATTATTCAGATTCGTGCAGGTTGATTATATCTAATCATATATGCAAAGGATTTGTTAGAACTTAAGTATTCTTGTTATATGTTGACCTTTCAGCTTATGCTGGGCTTCGTAAATACTGAATACTGTACTAGATAACTTAATGAGTGGCTCTAATTTGCAGAATGGACCGGTCATGTTGTCACATAGCACAGGACTTAAAAAAGAGAACGCCCTAGGTTCAAAATTGCAACTGGGAAAGTCAAATATGAAGTCACAAATTATACCTCATGAAAATGGAAAGACTTCATCATGCTCATCATCAATAGATTTATCTCCAGAACTTGGAAGCCCACTAAATGGCCATGCTTCTGCGCCCGACTCTCCAATTTCTAGTTCATTTATCTCAAAGAATGTTGTAGCCCACAGTGTTCATTCTCCTGCTTTATCATTCACTAATAGAATTGCTGAAGAAGAGGCCAGTGTGTGCATGAGAGGCAATGGCTCTGAAGAGTTGACTCAGGGGGTTCCAGAAAAGCTTTATAATGGAAAATCTGCAATTAATGGTGATTCTAAGCAACACAGTGAGGAATTTGCATCTAACAATTTTCCAGCAAAAATATCATATCCGGACTCTGGGGATTCTCAAGTCAATGGAGAGGGTGGTGGAAAAACTCTGAGAATTGGAAAAAATTCCCAGGAGGATGCTACAAACTCAGATGATGATTGCAATGGTTTTGTGGAGGACATACAGAGAATGGAACAAGAAGACAATGAACCAGAAAGGGAGGGTTTTGAAGATCGAAGAAATTCTACTGGGAATGAACCTTCAAATTTTTATTCACGAGATGCTAACAGAAATCAAGTCTTGTTTGGAAGTGATGCTCTATCTTCAAGCAGTGAAAATCTTGGAAACTTTATACTGAAAGGAAATATCTCAAGAAGTGATAATTTAAAGCATGTGAAGTCTGTTAGATCATCATCTGATGCAGCTAGGAGTAATGGATTGGTTACAAATAATCATCACAACGAAGTGAAGGAAAACGGTGTTTTTGGAGATGCAAATAGTACTTCAGGAAACTTCAGGACCAACGAAAGAAAAGATACCAAGGTTTATCCAAATAACTCTAGAAGTGCCCTAGTAGACAGTAAAATCCATTTGTTGGAAAACAAAATAAAAATGCTTGAAGCGGAGTTGAGAGAAGCTGCAGCTATTGAGGCTGCTCTTTACTCAGTAGTTGCTGAGCACGGAAGTTCCATGAGTAAGGTTCATGCTCCCGCTCGGCGCCTTTCTAGGCTGTATCTTCATGCTTGTAAAGAAAGTTCCCTATCCAGGAAAGCTAGTGCGGCAAGAACCGGTGTTTCAGGGTTAATTTTGGCTGCGAAAGCTTGTGGGAATGATGTGTCTAGGTATTTGAAATTCACATTATTTTCTGCAACACCTTAGTCATTCAATATACGTTCACATTATTGTTAAGTGGTACTCCTTTGATTCATTAGCATGTAAAATATATTATTTCCTCAATTTCTTGGGTTCTTGTGGTGAATTCTATTAGGTTTTTAAATTTAAGAATTAAGGCATTGACTGTTAAAACTCGAAAGTAAGTTCATTGATGGAAGCTTGATAAACCTCACATTATTGGGGTTTCAACCTGACACTTGACAGGTCTACCCAGGAAAACTCCTTGAATTGTTTATTTATTTCGTAATCTTTCCGTAAATGCAATTTCTATAACGAGCCAACTTGATGAGTGATAGAGGTCCATGCATTTTTGTTACTGCATTGACTGAAACTTGAAAGTCAGTAGAATATATATGTGTCCATTTTTGTTTAAGGAAATTTCTGGAACTTTTTATAAGCTCATTTGACCTCCTGCTACTATAATTGCAGGTTGACATTTTGGTTATCAAATTCTGTTGTGTTGAGAGCAATTATTAGCCAAGCAAATAGGGGCACAGAGCTTCAGCCTGAAGGAAAAAATAGCGGTCGAAGGGGAAACATCAAGATATCATCTCCATTAAAATGGAAGGAGCCTTCTCCCAGCAAAAAGGAAAACAGAAATGGTAAGCATGGAAGTGTTGGTGAATGGGAGGAACCACATGCATTTTCATCTGCTCTGGAAAAGGTTGAAGCTTGGATTTTCTCCCGAATAGTTGAGTCTATCTGGTGGCAGGTCAGACGTTAATTCTTTTCTCATGTTTTTTGAATTTGAGTGTATGATGGCAAATGCGACCTTATAAAATGGACATCTTGAACCTTTTATAGTTATCTGAGCTGATTCAGTATATGTTGCCTTTATCCAGACTCTAACTCCACACATGCATGCTGCTTCGGCAAAGGCAATTGATAAAGGTATCGGTTCTGGCTCGAGGAAAAACTATGGAAGTACATCTATTTCTGGTGATGAAGACCAAGTAAACTTTTCATTGGACCATTGGAAGAAGGCTTTCAAGGATGCTTGTGAAAGACTTTGTCCTGTCCGTGCTGGAGGACATGTATGCGGCTGCCTGCCATTGTTGGCTAGAATGGTAAATCTATACATTGGTTTTCACTTTTTGTTAACTCTTTCTTTTTCCTTTTATTTATTCATTTAATTTATTTTTACATTTGGGATGTGGGGTTGGAATTGGGTAGACTATCATCTTTGACCTTGAAAGAGCTTAATTGAGAACTTTAGGACATTCTTACTAAATTTCTTTTTCTTTGGAGTGACTCGTTTACTAAATCTTTCGACATTTACTTTCAATCCTTTTTGGATTTTTGTAATCATTATTAGTAGATGCTCAATATAATAAAGTTGTATGCAACAGTTTAATTAACAACAATACTGATCATTACTTTTATTTTTCAAAGATATAATAGTTTTTTATATCTAGCCAATGGAGCAATATAAGAAATAACATTACTATTGTTTGGTCATCTGTGTCTGGCTAGTTTGTATCTCAGATTGATTAATTTGACAGTTACAGACAATTATAATGATCGAGCTTAGGATCTCTATGGCTAGGCTCCTGCTATACTAATTTTAATCTCCTCATATAGAAAAAAAGAAAAGAAAAGAAAAAAGCATTGTACTGTCACTGTTCAATGAAACTCCTAAATGCTTAATCACAATGCAGTGATTGATCACAAATTCATGGCAAACATTGGTTCAAATTGACGGGAATCTTTTGACAATAGTTCTGATGTTTGGTTCTCTGATTAAACTGCTAAGTTTATTTGGTTGTGGTTTTTATTAATTTATTAATTTATTATTATTTACTGAGTTTTTCAATGGTTTGACATTACAATGCATTTCTATTTTGTATGTAGATAATGGAGCAATGTATTGCAAGATTAGATGTGGCTATGTTCAATGCCATTCTTCGTGAATCTACTGATGAGATTCCAACTGATCCTGTTTCTGATCCCATTAGTGATTCCAAGGTGCTTCCAATTCCAGCTTGTAAAGCAAGTTTTGGGGCTGGTGCACAACTGAAAAATGCGGTAAGAAATATAATATTAATTCTTTCACATAATTTTTTTATGCCAGATCAACATTCACATGGTAGACAGGTTATAATTTATTAACTTGATTTTATTAACTTGATATGCCTACTGACGTGCTGTTAGGAATTTGAAAGGAATGTTAAAGGGGCGTACTTAAAAATAATGGCAGAAAAGTTAGTTGATTGTTTTGAGTGTATTCATGAATTATATAAACATTTACAAATTACAAGCATTAATTATAATTTATTTCTTTTGGGTTATCAGATTGGAAACTGGTCTCGATGGCTGAGTGACCTATTCGGTATGGATGATGATGATGACTTACTTGAAAACGAGAACAACGACGATGAAAATGAGGAGAGACAAGACACATCCTTTAAGTTATTCCATCTTCTTAATGCATTGAGTGATCTCATGATGCTTCCAAAGGACATGTTGTTAAGTAGATCCATCAGGAAAGAGGTTACACCCAAACAGACTCTTCTGATCTGAAGTCTGTATAGGCAATACTTTGCTGTTGTTATTCACTAAGCAGCGTTATTATTATTATTGTTGTTGTAGGTATGCCCGGCTTTTGGTACCCCGTTGATCAAGAGGGTTCTGGACAATTTTGTCCCAGATGAGTTTTGCCCTGACCCAATTCCAGATGTTGTTCTTGAAGCCTTGGAATTCGAGGTGAGTCGATTCTAAATGAATGTACAATGTTTTGCTTCTGCTCGTAGACACCTAATCAGTAGTATTCCGGAAGTAGATTAATCCCATGTGTGTTCATGAGTTTTATAATCGTAAATCGTCATGTTGCATGCTTGACTCGGTAAAGGGTTTTGGTAGACTGGAATAGGATTCTAACTTCATTGCCTAACAAAAATATGGCCTTTGCAAAGATGAACTAATATTCATGCATTCACTTGATTTAGGATTCTCTTGAAGTTGGGGAGGAATCTGTTACAAACGTCCCATGTATTGCAGCTCCTCCACTCTATACGCCACCTTCAGCAGCTGCTGTTTCTTGTATTATTGGAGAGATTGGAAACCAATCTCAGCTGAGAAGAAGCGGATCGTCAGTGGTCAGAAAGTCATACACCAGCGATGATGAGCTTGATGAATTGAATTCTCCTTTGTCTTCAATCTTCATAGATGGTTCCCGGTCTTCCCCCGCTTCAAGAAGGTCCAACTGGACATCGAAGGAAAATAACAACCAAAATGCTGTCAGATATGAACTCCTTCGAGACATATGGATGAATAGCGAGTAAATATAAATAGATTCTCTAGTATACGTGAATAATTGATGTTGTAAATCATACTCAAATTTTGGTTCCAGGTTCCAGTGTGGCATCCCTTTTTATGTATCTGTACAAAGAAAATGTTTGAAACTTCCTGTAGTGTCAGCAGAACAACTCAGATCTGTACCCTAATGGAGTAATTTAGTGAATGTTTGAAGAAAAAATTGCCTACTGGTGACCACAAATCAGCAGAACAACTCAGATCTGTACCCTAATGGAGTAATTTAGTGAATGTTTGAAGAAAAAATTGCCTACTGGTGACCACAAATTTTACTGAGATAAAGAAGATACAACCTTTTACTTATCAACATTTTTTGGTTCCTGAATATATATTGCGCAACGGAGAAACTCAAAACCTGTTTCAGGATTTGGATATGCTTGAAGATGAGAGAGCTGAGAATTGCAATGGGGAAATAAATACATCTTTATAATGGTCATACAAGCCAGTATAGTCTTCTCTGCGTTTCATCTCTCAACCAAAATTATATTTATATTACAAACTTAGCATCCTCGAATTGCATACAACTAAGTAGAATCAAAAAGACGGACAAAATTCAAATCCAGATAGACGATCTCAACAAGCCAAATTTCAACTCTTTAACTCACGTTATACTATTTACTACTTCGCCGGAATGTGAACAAAAATAAAGCAGTTGCTGGATCAAATGAAGAATCAACTCATGCAGTCAGCTTCTGTGAAGAGCTTACAGCATTCATATGCTGGAGATGTAATACGGCCAACAACCCTTGCCAAGTTTCTCCAGGTGCACCTGCCACTTGAAAATCAACAAGTTTCCTCTGTTTTCTGTAGTAATCTTCCAATTGCTTGCCCTGCAACGTATACAAAGGTTATCCGATCAATGGAAGATATTTCACATAAGAGGTCAATCAGACATTTTAAATAGCTATCGATTCATTCAGCATGCTATTAGAGTAGGACCAACTACCAAATCAAACGAACAGCAGCGAAACATATAGATGATCCACAGAAATGGTATGGAGTATATGGAAAATTATAATTCTAACAGATGTGCTACTCAAACAAACTAGTAACCGTATTGAGGAAACATGTACAACGGGATACAGCTCTTGTAAGCGCATATTCAAAACAGCATATGTAGTACCTGCTCTGCTTGGATAGAGAATTTTTCATTCCCGGCACTGGCAGCATCAGTAGAGGAAAACCTGGCACTGCCCATGCCAAGTAATTCTTGGCAAGAAGAAAACGCGTCACCTTTGAGATTCTTTTTAACCAATTGTTCTTCAGTGTCCTTAAAATTCACGACAAGATCAACGTCAACAATTTGATCAAGAATCTCCTGCAAATGCCATAATTACAGAAGTTCAGACTTCTCAACAATGTTGAAACCGAAGTATAAGTCTTATATGATCAAATAGCACCCACAAACACTACACACAGACAACAAAAAGATATTGCAAAATCAATAATTACAGAAGTTGAGTCTTACAGCTTGAATCCTTGTGCGAGGAATTCCATCGAGAATAAACCCACTTTCACCTCTGCAGTATCCTTCTTCCAGCCTCTTCGACAAAAGGGCAAAAATGACTTCCTCTGGAACAAGCCTTCCTTCATTTATAGCATTTGCAATCTAAATTGGACAAAGAAATGACCAAACCTACTTTATGCAAATATAATATATTTCATAATCACAAATTAAGGGCAATATTAAATACACAATCCAGACTAGATGCTTTGACAGGAATCAAATAATTCTTACAAACTAGTGAAATTTCCATCATCCATGAATAATTTCCTTAACATACTACAAAAATCAAATTAAGAAACTTTAGAACAGAGCGAAGAGAAAAACACACACCTGTTTATAGAGCGAAGAGCGAGGGTTTAGTTCCTGTCTAACTAGACTTCCCATGGAAATGTGAGGAACTTCTAGAAGGTTCGAGAGCTTCTCTGCGTAGACGTGTTTCTTGATACCAGGGTCGCCGATAAGCACCCACTGCACTCCCCTCCTCGGCAACGACTCAGCCGTGCCGATCCTGGCCATCAGCTGACTCGCTTCGTCATGAAGGCCGTACTCCTCCTCTTCGTAGTAGTCGTACGACAGCTGAGCCGCAGACGCCGATCCGTAGGGTCGGCTCCTGGCGGCGTTGCGGAGCTGCGACGCGGCTGCTCTGAATAGGGTGAGTCCGGCCATGGCGGCGCAAGAAATTGTATTTTTTGTTTTGTAGAAAATGCGAGAGAAGCGAAGCGGAGCTAAAAAAGAGGGGTTTTACAGTCAACGACAAAAAGTGGAGGTTTTTGGGAGAAGAAGAGTTGGGGGTTTGGAAAATGACATTTATTGGATCTATAAAATTACGTTGATGCCACTGCTACTTCTTCTTTACGCCACGTGTGCCATTTTTATTGGAGGAAAATCAGTCGGGAACTTGACGCGAGGTGTCCACATTCCACAATACACGGGGTGCTGATGTTCGAGCAATTGACACGTGCATTTCATGGTACGCTATCTTGTCCAGTGTCTGCCCACATGGTCACCGGTCACCATAACTGAGTGAGATATTTTCCTTAAGAGCGAATGGCATTCACATTTCTGTGGGGGAGGGACCCAATATCGTCATCACTGTTTCGGTGAAAATTCCTCATTAGAGAGGAATGTAGTATGGACGTAACTAGATTTGAAGAATTTTTTTTACGTGAAAATGTACGAGAAAAATAATTAAAGGGTTGTTTGGTACGGTGGTATTTTTGTATAGAAATAAGAATCTCAAATCATTTCCATATTTGATAGTAGGTTTGAGTTTTTTGTTTTCTAAAAATGTGATTCTCATTAAAATAGGTGGATTTTAGATTATCTCCATCTGATTCCTATCGTAGGACCCATCCACCATTATTAAAAAATATATATATTTTATTTTCTACTTCTTCTTTGTTCTTCACATCTACTAAGAATTAATACAAAAAAATCCTCAAACCCTAGATTAAATCTTCTCCTCTTCAATTCACCCCCAAATCTCAATCCTAACAAATCAACTCACAAATAATTTTATATGAAAACATTAACAAATCAACATCTCAAACACCACTAGAAACAAAAAAAATAAATGCAGCAAGTATGAGCAAACAAGTTCTGGGTTTGCTCAATGATGATGACGACGACGGTGATCTTCGATGAGGACGACGGCGGCGGCGGCGAGCTTCGACGAAGACTGTGACTACAGCGGGCTTGGATGAAGAAGACGACGGACTGGAGGCGACAACGACGATCTGGAGGCAAGGACGACGGTGATCTGGAGAGAGAGAGAGAGAGAGAAATGAAAGAAAAAAAAATTGTGAAATGGATCTGGGTATTTGGGTATATAGAACGATTTTAATTTTAATTTTTTAATTTTTTTTAGTTTTTAATAAAAAATAAAAAATAAATTATCATGTACAACCAAACACTATTACTTAATATTCATAGGAATCCAATATAATATTCTCATACACAACCAAACACATGCATACAACTTTCTCAGTAATCTTATTACTGGGTTTCACTTTCGTAGGAATCACATTATTTTGATTACCTCATACCAAACGGCCCCTAAATGGCTAGGTTATATTAACTTTTAATTTTGATTTTAATTTATAACTTTTATATCTATCTATCCATTTTCATTCAATTCAATAGTAAAAAAAGTAAATGAATTAAAAATTAATGACAACTCTTGGATTGAGTAAAAATGGATGGATGAATATTGAAGTCACAAATTAAAATCAAAACTTGAAGTTGATATAGCATAACCCTTTATTAAAAAAAAGAAAGATACATCTACCAAAAAGATATAATAAGTATTCTATAAAATACACATTCTAATTTCATTTTTTTTTTCAAAAAACAAAATGTAAATATAAAATGGAATACAAATACAATTCAAATACACTAATTATGTCTTACTATTTTTCAAAAAATCAAATTTATCAATCGTAACATATATATCAATAAATATGGTAATATAAAGTTTATAAATTAAAATTAGTTTAATATAATATTTCGAAACGCGATAAAATAATCGTATGTATGTAGTCGTAACAGAATATCTAGTTTGAAGACAGATTTTTAAAATTAAGAAAGAAGTTGAATCAATTTTGGAGAGTGAGAGTGAGAGAGAAAACCGACATTAAAAATCACTTGTATAAAACAAAAAAGAAAAGAGAAATGTATGGGGGACAACATATGAACAAGTCTATTAGTTGGTGTAATAATAATTATAAATGGTATTTTGATAAATTTATGTGTTTTTGGTAAATTTACATTTTATTTTTAATATTTAATATTGTTTTTTTTTAAAAGAGCTAGGGTGGGCTTGACCTATCCCATGAGTAGTTACGTCCCTGGGATGGAGATAAATTTCATACCCAAAATGAATAGGGATGAGATGAAGATATGGTATGTGATTCGTCATTATCATATAAATTGTGAGATGATACGGTAAATGATAAGATAATAACAAGTCACCTACCATGTTATTTGCACTAATTTTTTTGATTGTCTAGAATTATTTTTTAGATTTAAAATTTATTTGGATCCTGTATCTTTTTATAAATACTTGTACTAGACTAATGTAGTTGATCGGGCCTACAATTAATTGAGTTGTCGAGATGGGCACTGACAACCTATAAAACAAAAAAAATAGAGCGATGGTCGAACCACAGGGGGGGGGGGGGGGGGGGGGGGGGGGGGGGTGTTCCCTTAGGGGACTCTCCGACGCTCAAATCAGAATGTTGTTCGATAACTATAATGAAGGATATAGTAGAAAATGACAAACTATGTTACTCGATGTATCGAGTCGAGCTATGGGTCAATTTGGTTGGATGGACTCTAAGTATCGACAAAGTTGATCCATCGATGCCCTGGGGGTACTTTGGGTCATCGTGAGTTGATCGAAGACAGTCAACGCTGGGTTCGATTGTTGGGGTTTATACCCTAAAGATGTAATTTGAAAATGGATTTATGAAATAATAAAAAGAAAAGTTTAATTTATTCTTGTTGTGTTATTTATTTTATAACTTATGCATATTAACATCCTAGATTGTCAGATGTAATCTCGAACTGTATATACGAGTGTCATATACAGACGGATACAGTAAGAGACGTACAATCTAAAGAGTCTGTAGATAACAAATAAAGCTGGGTACTTTATTTGTAGTTAATCTATAGCTGCGGTCCATTCCGTAATGTACAATGATTCTATCTTGGATCATTCATATGAAGATATGGGAATGAAGGCACATTGTATGATATGATTATAAAGGACTGTGTCATGATCTATATGAATCTCTCACCAATATCCGTTTACCGATAAGATTCATATATATCAACTAGTGATGGTTATATGTGAGTGATTTTAATCATGAGTGTCTTATCGGCTCATTCAGGTTAGATCGTGGTTTTTGATATACTATGGGTGAGGTCGGATGCAGTTCCCTCTCAATATGCTTTGTATATTGGGATTGCGGTTTGGACTGTGGCTGGAAAGGTTTGTACACAATAGTGAAATCCATTCTTTCTTGTGAGAAGTAGATGGTAGTTCTCTTAAGGGTTGATTCGGAGCTTGGACAATATGAACGCTCTCCTAATTTCGTGAGGAAATAAGATTTATTATCCATTAGAGAATCAACGGTACTTAAAGAATATAGGTAATTAGAGGGGTTCTCTAATTATGAACTAATGTGGAGGATCACACCATGTGTAATAGCTATATCGATAGACACCGAGTTGTATCTGTCTGTGTAAAACCGTCTGCAATTGAGAGAGTGCATCTTCAGGTTTTTAGTGGAATAACACAAGAGTTAATAATCAATGAATATTAATTAAAGAGTTTAATTAATGTTTACGAAGTTTATTGGAGCTCAAAATACTATAGGTCCATTAGGTCCCATTACTAGTCCGATCGATTTATGTAACAACGGTCACGTTTAATTAATTGGATTGTCAAATTAATTGTGATACAAAAGTGACATGTATTTATTCGAGAATCAATTGAAGAATGAGAATATTTAATTAATGAATAACGGTGATTAAATATATTAAATAATAAGATTATTTAATTATGTTATTAATCACTAAATTGTGGGTGCTAGTTGATATTTGATTTTAAATTGAATAAGATAATATCATTATTTTATTTTATTAAATTAAATATTTAAATTTTAAATTTAAATACTTTGAATTCAAATCAAAATAAATAAATAAAATACTAATCAATATCATAAAAGATATTTAGTATCTTAAAAGATACTTAATTTCTTCAAAGATTAGAACGATTGGTTTTAATTAAATATTAATTTTAAATTTTAAACAGAGATATCAAACTAAAACATAATAAAAACGCTGATGTGTTTGCTTGCTTATGTGTTTACTTGTTTGGGTTGGTGCAACAGTGCAAGTGTGTGTGAGTTGAAAGAGAAAAAAAGTTAACATAAAGGCAAAATAATTTTGTGAGTGTGTGTTTGTGCACAGTATACATAAAGATAATTTTTATTTTTATTTTTAATTTTTTATGCTTTTATGTTTTTGAAACATTTGAAAGAAATAGTATTTTTTTTCTCTACATCCTCCAGAGTTCCTGGATACGTGATACGTCCATATACAGTTACTAGTACCGGGAATAGCTAGGAAGATCAATGGTACAGATCAGTGGTACAGATCATGAGTATATCGTAAAGTGAAGAAGCCTCCTACGTAGGTGTTAAGAATTGATTTCTTCTCTTTATCTGATTATTGATTTTAATTTATTGTGTGTGTATATTATTATTATTATTATTATTGTAATAATTTTATATGTTTAAATTCCGAAAAATTACGATCCCAAATTTATTGGTCCCATATCATTTACGATCTTTGAAATTTTAAAACCTATTTTCACTGCGTTACAGTGAACGGGATTCCAATATCGATGAGTTGGGTGATGAGTTGGGTGGATCAATGCCCAGGCTTGTTCCTTGACTCGACGTAGGGTCGATCGACTCTTGACAACTGGATCGACCTCCATTTGGATGAAAAGTAATAAATAAAGAGAGTAAATTGCGGAGACAAGTTTTAGAGAGTTTTCGCGTGAGTCATATGAAAAGAATTCAGGACCCTTTCTCTAAGAAAAGGCCTGGCTTTTATAGTGAAGCTCAGAAGCCTTCATCACTCGGGCTCATTTTGAGAGTGTGGGTCATGAGCCTTTAATTGTCCATCATGATTCGTTTGAATAGAACAATAAAGGTTCTGTCAGGCGTTGAGATTTGTCTAACACTTGACATGATTGTAATTCAAGTCACCGTTGACCACATGTTTATAATGGTCGATTACTCTCATGGGTTAGGTGGCTTTGGGCCCACGCTGGTTCAATTAGTTGGGCCACTCTGGACCTAATAAAGTTTTTCTCATGTGTCTAGGGCCTATTTTTATCCTCTATTGAGTTGTTAGCCTGTTAATTCGGCCGTGAATATTTTTTACCGCTACAACTAACATAATTTTACCCACAAATATAAAATTATATTATATTGGTGAAATCTAATTTTAAGTTTTAGAAGTCTTCTAACTTTTTGTTGTTACTTTAGGTTAAAATAACTTAAATTTGCTATTTAAAATTTTGACTTTAACATCTCAACCATCAACGTGTTTTTAATCCAAGGTTATAAATGTATTAAAATCTCAACCATTGGATTTAGAGCATATTAGTGGTTGAGATGTTAATATCAAAATTTTAAGTTGATTTAACTTGACCCATATATATATATATATAATTATTTTACTTATTATAATTATTATTTGTTCATACTTACATTCATGAAAAAACTAGTTTGAATATACGATTAAATAAATATGTTTTGTAAGCATAGGCAATGAAGTGATGGCAAGTCCTGCACAAACTCCATATGCAACCAAGCTTTGAATATTGACGGAGTAGTTTGTTAGGTTTTGGCTCGTATTTTCAAGTGAATCCAGTGTGAATCAAACAAGACTCAATTGATGTGGTACTTTCTGAAGACATGGGATAACGTTTGGAAGTTGAAGATTGTATTTGAGGGAGGTTTGAAGACGAATAGGAATTGAAGAAACGAAGTCTGGTGGGTTCCGCGACGTAGACCGCAGTGCAGACAGGTGCCTAGACCGCGGCACAGAGAGCGGTCGTGTCCAGGCAATCAAGCGCGGAGCGGACCTCGGTGGAGGTAATGGCATGGACCGCGGTAGTTGACAGTGGTTTTTCACGGTATAGGAAGCGGGGTGCACACCGCAACCTAGACCGTGAAAACAACGTATTTTACACAAAACTGAGTTTTCAAAGAGGAATGTTGCGCGTGGAAATAGAAAAGTGTTTTCTTCTGGAAGTTCTTGTGCTAATCAGAAACGGAAAGAGTTTGTCTTCATGAAGAATAGGAAAGTCCTATAACAAGAAGACTTGTCATAAATAGGAAATAATATTTATGTGGAACAAGTAAGTCTTGTACGTTTAGCAGTAGGATTTCCTCTTATGTTAAACTCCCTGTAATTAGTATAAATAGATCTTGTATCTAGGTTATTTTGTGTGTGGAGAAAAAGAACACCATGTAACATCAGAGAGTAGTGGAGAGATCGGGGTGAGAGACCCGTGGGAATATCCGTGGAGAGATATAAGGGAATATCAGTGGATCAAGTTAGAGATCCGTGGGTGATATTCAGAGGAGACTTAGGGGATATTGTGGGGTTCTTGGTGAGGATCTTGTAAGCGTGGTTTGGGGTTTGGGTGTGAGAGAGAATCCTGGAATATATGGTTGTAACAATTTATCATATAGTAGAATTTTCTCTGTCGTTTTGGCGGCCCGTGGTTTTTTACCTGATTTGGGTTTTCCACATAAATCTTGTGTTGTGATTGGTTTATTTTCTCTCATCTATTTTTTCTGCTATTGACGATATTAATTGCTATCAGTTATGGGCATACATTAGGAAAGACGATTCCGCGATTATTCGTACCGAAAATTCATCCAACAATTGGTATCAAAGCCTTGGTTGACGATGACGATGACTATTTCAAGTCTTTACGGTTTGTCGTATGGAGGACTTGGTAGCTTGGTTCGGCGATGGCATTTTTTACAAGTCTTTACGGGAGATCGTATGGAGGACTTGGTGGTAATCGGGATGATGATGATGATGGTTGCCTAGTATGGTTTACCAAAGGAGATACGTCTTGAAAGCAGTTTCGAACTCGGTGGGTTTGATGAAAAGAAAAATAGAGATTGAGGAGAACTTTTTTTTTTTTGGCTTGTGGTGGCAGGTACGAGTCATGAAGATCCAATATGGGTTACACAAGGTGATTAACACTGAAAAGTGTATGTTTACTAAGGGATAATATCATCATTTTACACTTCCAATATGATTAATTCCTCAATTTAGACATAATTTCGTTCGTTTGCTTAAATAAATGTGTTGTGTAGTAATCAGTGTATTTTTCTTTGTATTGCAGAGGTAATTCGGTCAATTCAGATTCATGGAGATGTCAGATGACAAAACAAATATCGTTTTCAAGTTTAGAACGTCAAAAAACCTTAAGAAGACCACGAAGGGCATTTTCATAATTTTGACTATTCATTGTTCATAGTTGACTTTCATTGTTCATAGTTGACTTTCACTGTTAATAGTTGACTTTCACTGTTTACTCATGATGTGTTACTGTTCACTCTTGGATGCGGTATTGTTCACTCATGGATGGGTTACTGTTCACTGAAGGGTATTTTCATAATTTTAACTATTCACTGTTCACAGTTGACCTTCACTGTTCACAGTTGAATTTCACTGTTCAATCATTGATGCGGTTACTATTCACTCATGGATGGGTTACTGTTCACTATCACTGTTCACTGATGACGTGGCGAAATCTAGACGCTCCATTCTAAATTCATCCGATGGTCAATTTTCATCCGTATTTTGTATAAATAGGGGGTCTGTTCCCCCTAATTTTGATGTCCTGAATCTAAATTTGATGTTAGATTTGTGAAATTCTCTCTCTTTTGTTCTCAAATTCTTAGTTTAAATAAAATAGCTATTTTCTAGTTAAATTATGTCTGGCTAATTTTATATAGATGGGGCCAAAGGTGATACTATTGGTATGGAAAATATGATCCAATTTTGGTAAGTTTATTATTTTTATGCTTTCTCCCCACTGATTTTTGTGGAGTTTTTGACTCACTGTAGATAGACAGATATTGTCTAGCACAGTGAGTACTTTTACCCATATTTATTAGAGAGTGGTCAGTGGAGTGGAATACCCTCCCATTAATCTATACTAAATATAAATAATTGGATCATATTCGAAATACCAACAGTGGATCCCTTAGCCCCAGTATTAATTTTAATTGATTTACATTTTATACAAGCTTATTAATTAATCTAGAAATTAATTCTACAAGGACAAGTGAACAACCTCCCTGTGGTTCGACCCGGTCTTACCGGTTAATTTATTACTTTGACACTCTTATACTTGAGAGTAGGAACACTTCTTTAGGACGTGTCACACGGCGTTTATTGAATAAATAAAAAAATTGAAACGCTCGAAGTCTCTGGTGATGGTGTGGGGCTTATCCGACAAAGCACTCCCCGTTCTAGTAGTAAGTCTTTCACCAGGTATGTGATGCAAGGACGGAAGGTCTTTCACAGGGTTGGGTGATGTAAGGACATGTTTATCCTTTTGGCAGTTTTCCTAACTGGCCATGGAAGAGGATATGTTGCTGCTAGTGGTCCATAATTGTGCATAAAGCATTGGTCAGAAAGTGATGCAAGGTGTGTGGTGGACAAGGATGTCGATGGCTGACGAATTCCCTGGTTATCTAACGTGAGAAGTTGCACCATAATTTCAGTATGTATTTTTCGACATGGTGCCGGAACAATGAACACAAAGCAAAAGGAAGGAAGAAAGAAAAAAAATATCTTAGGATGGTTCGTTCCTAAGTGGTTATACCTTGTGGTGGGGTATGTTGATTCTTGGTGATGAGAATCGTGGCTGTGGACAAAGGTCTTGAGAATTCAAGCCAAAGGGGAGAATTGTTAGGTTTTGACTCGTATTCTCAAGTGAACTCAGTGTGAACCAAACAAGACTCAATTGATGTGGTACTTCCTAGAGACGTGGGATAACGTTTGGAAGTTGAAGATGGTGTTTGAGGGAGGTTTGAAGACGAAGAAGAACTGAAGAAACGAAGTCTGGTGGGTTCAGCGGCGTAGACAGTGGTGCGGACAGGTGCTTAGACAGTGACATGGAGAGCGATCGTGTCCAGGCGATCAAGCGCGGCACAGACTGCGGTGGAGGTAATGGCATGGACCACGGCACAGAGAGCGGTAGTTGACAGTGGTTTTTCACGGTATAGGAAGCGGGGTACACATCGCAACCTAGACCGCGGAAACAACGTATTTTACCCAAAACTGAGTTTTCAAAGAGGAATGTTGCGCATGGAAATAGGAAAGTCTTTTCTTCTGGAAGTTTTTGTGCTAATCAGAAAAGGAAAGAGTTTGTCTCCATGAAGAATATGAAAGTCTTATAACAAAAAGACTTGTCATAAATAGGAAATAATATTTATGTGGAACAAGTAAGTCTTGTACGTTTAGGAGTAGGATTTTCTCTTATGTTAAACTCCCTGTAATTAGTATAAATAGACCTTGTATCTAGGTTATTTTGTGTGTGGAGAAAAAGAACATCATGTAACATCAGAGAGTAGTGGAGAGATCTGGGTGAGAGACCCCGTGGGAATATCCGTGGAGGGATCTAAGGGAATATCAGTGGATCAAGTTAGAGATCCGTGGATGATATTCAGGGTAGACTTAGGGGATATTGTGGGGTTCTTGGTGAGGATCTTGTGAGCGTGGTTTGGGGTTTGAGTGTGAAAGAGAATCCTAGAATACATGGTTATAACAATTTATCATATAGTGAAATTTTCTTTGTCGTCATGACGGCCCGTGGTTTTTTACCCAATTTGGGTTTTCCACGTAAATCTTGTGTGGTGATTGGTTTATTTTCTCTCATCTATTTTTTCTGCTATTGACGTTATTAATTGCTATGAGTCATGGGCATATATTAGGCACGACGATTCCGCGATTATTCGTTTCGAAAATTCATGCAACATAGTTTTGCCAGAAAGATAAATACAATGTGGATTGTATAAAGAAATATGGATTCACAGCAAGTGGGTTCCGCTACCAGAGTCATACTTATAGTTGTCTTTACGTTGGTGATCAACAGACTCATTCTTGAAAGCTAATTAGTAGTTATCATGCATGGAGATGGAGTGACTAAACTCACTCACTCCACTGTTTATTTATTTTATATACCCAAGAAAATAATCTTAATTACCATTATTATAGTATGTATTAGTCTATAGACTCTATGTTATTCGAAACGTAAGGTTCATTATATATCCCCTCTTAATAGATGTCATTTCTTTATTTTATTTTCAATAAAGCTCTCGAGTTGCCCAATAGTATATTTTCTCTTTTCCATCTCTTTATACAGCTTTAGTATATGCAAAGAAATTTTAATTTGAAACAACCACCTAAAAACAATATAACGAAAGGGCCAATTTATACTAAAATGCCAAAAAACAAAAAGACAAAACAAAAAAACAAATATCATAGTTTTTGTTTCGCTGTATGTTCTTACCTTAAAAAGAAAACATATAAATAGATGATTGCTATTTACGATAACAAAAAAGTCGTATAGAAATACTGAAAAAAACTAAATTTTATTTATTAATTATAAAATTTACAAAACAACTGAAAGCTCCTAAATTTAAGAGAGTTTTTAAATAACTAGGTTTGGTGGCACATGCAATACATTTGCTTGTATTTATATTTATAATTTTTTTACAATGCATTTTTATTTATATTTACAGTCCTTTTTTCCTCAGTCCACACTGATATAAAATACATCAGCGTATTGTATGTGGGCCATAAATTATAGATAAACACTGATAAATACATGCAGACTGGATCAAAATAAGGGTTCGAAAATCTAATGTCACCTTTTTGGGGGGCTTTTGTATAAATATCACTATATTAATAAATCATATTTAAAAGACACCGATTAATGTGTGGAGACCAAAATACCCTGAAATTGATTTTATCGTTTTGAACAGAGAGAGAAAAAGTGAGAAAAAATGAAATTGCTTGAAATCGGCTGGAGTTGAATCGACGGCTTCGTATTCGACGGCGACGAAACCGAAACTTGAAGGGTTGAACATAATATTTGAATTGATGGAGGTTAGTTGAAATAAATTTTCTATCATTTTGGTTGTTGCTTAAGTGAATGAAATGTTATATTAGGTTTTATTTATGGATCTAAGAATGATAATGGGTTAGGTTAGGGTTTTGGATTTGTTGAAAGTTGTTGAGGAAGATGATATTCTGGGTTTTCAAGCTTTTTGTTGATGAACCCGAGCATTTATTCGTTGTTTCCGAGCTTTTATTGTTGAAATTTGTTTGAGTTCAATCGAGCAATTTTGAGTTCATCCGAGCTTTTATATGAACGTTTCGAGCTTTTATATGAAAACTCAGAGCTTTTATAAAAGCTCTGAGCTTTTGTATAAAAGATAGGAGCTTTTATATATAAGTTTTGATCTTTTATATATAAGCTCCGAGCTTTTATTTGACTGTTCGAGATTTTGTATAAAAGGTCCGAGCTTTATGAATAAAGGTCCGAGCTTGTTATTTGTGAGGATTTCACAGTATATTTAATTATGTTGTTAAATTTCAGATGACGAATCAGTTAAGGGAATCGCTTAAAATTCTGAAGGAAGAGTGGTACGAGGGCAAAGTCACTCGCCACGACCATTTTGATGCCCTTGACCATATAGAGGATGCACTTAACCGGGTCTCTATAGAATTGGCTATTGATGGCCGTCTTCGGTTCATGGTGTCCTGTTTGGGCATTTCTTGACTTTGCACCGACCGGTGAAGTTTTCAGATGGTGTTATCCACCAGCTACTTTTGCAGGAGGTGCATCACAATGGGATGTCAAATGAGATGCGGTTTATGTTAGGCACTTATAAGGTGAGGTTCTCGAAGGTAGAATTCTGCCTGATCACTGGATTACGGTTCGGAGTAGTACCATATACGAGCCGCTATGTTAGCGTGGACAATGGCCTATATCATCGGTACTTTGGTGGTAAGGATGAGATTTTGTATGTGGAGTTGAAAGATGTTCTGAGGCTCAGCGAGTTTCAGTAGACATACTATAGTGTGAAGCTATGCCTCATTTATATGCTAAACTGGATATTTATGGGGTTGGATGAGAGAGTAAAAATGACAGTTTGGCAGATACGACTGGTGGATGATCTCGACGCTTTTGACGCATTCCCGTGGGGTGTACATGTGTATAGTCATTCCATATATTCATTCAAGCATGCGCTTGACAGGCGACGGGAGCTGTTCTAAAGACCCCAACAAGCAAAGGGAGCTGACAAACACATGCAAGAGGCCTACAACATTTATGGACTATCTTACGCCTTTCTGGTAAGAGTTTTGTAAATTACAATATTTACGTTTGTAATCGTCTACACGGATTTTTATCGTATTATTATTATTATTTTTTTAGATTTTTGCTTTTGAGGTGATCCCCATGCTTAGGCTCTAGTTTAGGACTCAGATGGTTACCGATTTATCTCCCCATATTCTGAAATGGGTGTAAAAGATACAACCGAGGGGGGATAGGCTTTTGAAGATATTCACATCGCGGGTAAGTTTCTTATTTGTTAATGTTAAAAGTTATTATTACAATTTTCAAGGGTTTAACAATAGTTTCAAATGTCTGTGATGACAAAGTTGGTGCCCATATCAACCGAGAGGGATGAACCATATTATACGGAATTAGCGGTGGCCATACCGGATTGCGATTCCATTGAGCGTACTAGTGCCGTACCCAGTGATACCGAGGGTTCGGAGGCAGAGTTCGGTGATGGGAACCCACAGATGCATGTAGAGAGTTCAGAGCCGGAGTTAGCTGTAGGGAGACAGGCGAGGCAGAGGTGGGTTCGATTTAGGATGTCTGCTGGACATAACTCTCGAGAAGACGTTGGAAGGGAGCACGAGGTACGTACAAATTGTTACTCGGCATGAATTTAACGTTTAAACCCATGTAAATGTTAAACGACCGAGAAATATCATTTTGTTTCAGGACCGTCTAGAACGTAGAATCCAAGATTTGGAGGTTGCCATCACTGCTTTATGGGATGGTTTACTTAACAGTGAAGCAGAACTACAGAGACAGTATTAGGAGTTGATGGACAGTGAAGCAGAACGACAGAGGCAGCATCAGGAGATGATGGACTATCTTCTGCAGCGGTTGGGGTTGACATCACTTTCAGATAGGGATGTTCCATTGTCTGAGGATTGACACTCTAGCCCCGTATGAATAGGCAGGAATCGTACTCATGCAGATGAGACAGAGCCTGGCACCGTTCAGCAGATGTAGGGTACTATACTTGAGGCCCAAGTTACTGGAACTAGAGTTACGGGAGCCAATCAAGACACTATAATTGCAGGTCTTCATGAGTTTCCCCTATCAATAGAGGTGCAGAAGACTTCGTCCGAGCAATCCCGTCTTCATAGTGTTTCATCCACCAGAGTTGACTCAGCAGTTCGATCGCATGACACCCCTTTGCTCAGAGACAACTCCGGCAGATCCAGACAGACCCTTCTGATGGGCATCTCTAGTCCATCCAGCCGGATCCCTACTCTTACCGACATAACTAGCCTGATCCCTCCTCCCTTCGACATATCGAGACCATCTCGATATTGACCCCCCAAGGGACACATCGAGATCATCTGGACTGAGCCCCCCAAGGACACATCGAGATCATCTACAAGGAGCTCCCCTAGGGACTCATCGAGATCTTCTGGACGGAGCCCCTCCAAAGACTCATCGAGATCATCTTGCCGGACCCCCTAAGGACCCTACATACCCATCCTTTCACAACCCCCGTATCATTCAGACCCGTAAGAGGGGGTGGCAGTTGATGAGCCTATACATTGATCCATGTCGGCCGAAGAGGCCAAGGACAGTGCCGATAGCTATAGAGCTTGCGTTCACGTCGAATGCTTTAGTAGACTATGGCCGGCTGGAGGCCTACAATACATACAAGAGGAAAACCACGGGGGAATTGTAAGTATCAGACTGTTTATTTTATTAAAATAATTACTTAATTTGGTTTACTTGTTTTGATGTTTTTTTTTAAATACAGGCGCGATGTGGATCTTCTAGAGCCAATAGCGGTGAATTGGTTCCAGCGTTTCCAACAGAACTACGTTGATTTATTTGACATAGTACGTACCTAACTTAAACTCTACCGACGATCTTTAGAATAAATTATTCTAATCATGTTTTTCAAAAAACTTTGACAGCATATGGATGCGTACCTGAACATTTTACGGAAGCGTCAGAGAGCATACCCCACTGTGTACAATCAGAGGATGAACATTCTGAGCACTCAATTCTTTGTAAGTGTTTTGTAATGTTCATTTCGATTTAACGTTTGCTATTTTTCGTGATCCTAACTTTTTTTTAATTTTTATCTGAATAGACATTGTTGGAATATCAGTGGGATAAAATCATGCCTCGTGGTACTGACGAGGAAATACAGACGGTGGGCTGGAAAGTGTTGCTGTACATGTGGGTCGCTGAGGACCTTTTCACCGTACTTGGTTTGGCTCCGCTAGGAATCCGAACATGGCACGAGGTTGACATGGTAAGGGTATGACTTATCGAACATGAAATTCACTTACTATATAATTGAATAACATTGTAACAGTTGTACATGTCTTGCTTTGCAACGGTAACTGTGGGAGCATACGTTGCGATTGCTCGAGTACGTACTAGCAGACCAAGTCCAGTACTATTGGACTGAAGATGATATGCCCACCATCCATGAAAAGATGGCTGTTGAGGTTTTTTGTAATCCCGAGCCACAATTTCGGATATATAGTTATTGTACATAACATTTTTTGTAATAAAATTATTCATTTATTTCCTTGACAATTATTTAAAATTATCGCATTATCGCATTATCGCATTGCATACATACCGGTAATAACAAGAAAACCTTAAAATATGAGGACCATTTAAATAAAAAATGGTATTGACGTGCAAGTAATGACAATGACATCCACCTAAACGTGTCTATTCATACTTCGTAGCATCATTTTCAAGGCACGTCTTTTTGTTGTGACCAACTGAATGACAGGTGCTACACTTGCGTCGATATTCCTGAGGAACAAATTTGCTCGGACCATCATTAATCAAAGGTGGGTTAGAAAACCTCCTGCTATTATGACCTGATTGTCCACATCTTCTACACAATTGCATGGTTATCCTCTCTGAAGACAAGACTTGTCTTCCGCCTCTCGGGCGTCCATCTTGTCTTCTAGACAATGGATTCAAGACCACTCGCTCGGCGATGTCGGCTGGCACCACCCATGAAGAAGGATGCCCAACATAAATAATAGGAATTGAGTACGCATCAATTAGTGTTTGTCTTTTGTAGTAGTCCGTACACAAAGAAGTGAAATCAAAGTTTCGGTCCCTGTAACAACATTAAAATTAGGTGTCAAACTAATTTGCAACAACCGAATAGGTAGGAAATCAAAGTAATATACCTTGTTACTGCAAGCGCGTGCGAACATGGAAACATGTCTATTTAAAATTTGTTGCACGTACAAGTCTTCCGAGCTAAGTCAACAGTCCATTGCTATCTGGACCGTTTGACAGAGAATATGTTCTAGTTAACTGAATTGACAGTCATATAACCATATTTGTCAACATGTTTGAGGATGACAAGATGTGATGTGTTGGTCAACTGATGACGCATGGACTGTACAACACGATGGCTATCATGAAACCACATTTGTAGCATATTCCTAATGAACTCTGCCAGTGTCAGCATGGGCAGTTGCTGTGCTAATTTGAGGCATGAGTTTATGCATTCAACAACATTTATTGTCATGACCCTATACCTTCTTTCCGGACAATGTATATGGGACCACTTATGGGGACTAGCTTCAATGACATAATTGAATGCCTTATAGTGCAGGTTACATAACTCTTCCATGTGGCGATTATATTTTAACTCAGTGTACGATTTAGCTGGTTTATCCATTATGGGTGCTACATCCTTTCTGTGAAACCGCTTCTTGACATTTTTAGAAAAGTGCCATCAACATATCGTATGGGTTGCATCGGGGAAAACTGTAGAAATTCCAGCTTCAATGCTTGCATACTGATTGGAAATGAAAACCAGATCATCAATATGGCCTAGGGCACCCTTCAAGCAATCCAAAAACCACTCCCATGAAAGGTTGTTTTTTGAGTCACCGTACCCAAAAACAATTGGATAATCCTGTTCGTTCCCATCTTATGCTGTTGCAATAAACATTGTACCCCATAATCTTCCCTTTAAATGGATACTATCTACTGCAATAACTGAACACATACACCTTTGGAATCCTCTGAGTGAGGCACCGAACGATATAAAAAAATAGAGAAATTTACCATCTTCGTTGCACTGTAAGTCAGTTATTGTGCCCTGATTTTGTTGCTCTAACACGTAACCAAATGCTAGCAGTAGTTTGAAGGTTTCCTCATGCGATCCATAGGCCAGTGACAACACATATTGCAGGGTTTGATGTGCGTTACTGTACAAGATTTGGATGTCATACATTGTTTTCATGTCGGTGATTAT
The DNA here is from genome assembly GCA_032871835.1 of Dipteronia dyeriana. Lineage (NCBI taxonomy): Eukaryota > Viridiplantae > Streptophyta > Magnoliopsida > Sapindales > Sapindaceae > Dipteronia > Dipteronia dyeriana. The sequence continues at coordinate 19,195,115 of CM065295.1, read as the reverse complement.
GTCCTTCAGCCGCATTAGTCGACCATCTTGTTGTTGAAGTCTAAGTGCAACCACTTATCCAATTATGACTGCACTAGCTTATCGGTGACGACAGTGAATCTCCTCCAGAGGACATGTGTGTTCGTTGACAAAACTTCTTACTTGGAAGTATGTCCCTTCTTCTCTCCTCACCGCTCTTAATTTCCACGTACAGTTGTCCATCAAACAAACCAAATGTAACGTTGTCTTATTCGATCTTTTCATCTTCCTCTCGAAGTTCTACCGCATTGTAAAATGCTCAACTAGTCTCTTCAAATCCTTTTTAGTAGGAAAAAATTGCCCTTTATATATCATGCTTGTAGGTTCTTCTTCAACTGAGTTCATACTTCCATCTAGACCAAACGAGTATGATTCTGCTCCTGGAATGACCCACATTCTGACATTATCAGAATCATATGGTGTTAAATTAGACCGGACCTCGGAAGTCCCAGTTATATCTGCTACACTGCAACTAAATCTGTGTACACGTCTTGCACGTCTTTCCGGTTTGACAACCTCTTTCTTTTCCTTATTGTTAGCTATATTATCAATCGGATAATCTGTCGGCCCAACATTCGGTTCACTGTTCTGCTCATTGTTCATGTCATTGTAGAAGTCATTTTAATGGTGGTTGAACTACCCATCATTCATCTTAATTTGACATCCAAACACATCATCGAATTGAGGTCCGACTAATTCAGCCTGGTCGGCTACTTCTTATGGGACACCATACAGGTTTTCCCCACCGTCAATCCCACTTCTTTCTGTGAACAACTGGTTACTTCCGCCTGACGATCGAAATTATTGGGTGTTATCACGAGGAGGGATTTCTTCACGTATGACATCTCCTGCTGCCCTCTCAATTAGATTGACACATACATGAGGGATCACCCTATCTGCCCCTAGCAAAAACTGAACATCATCGTCGTTTCTTATAAACGTACGACATCTAGTCCTGGGAACCATTAATATAGACTATAGATCTGTATTGTATTTGTCCACATCATACTTCACAACGGTTTGCAAGATCGACACCAATTCTTGGTAAGTCATACTTTTTGACACATAAATTCCTTGGTTATTAGAACCAAAAAACTTCTGACTTCCATCAGGTAATTGCTCCCATCGACCGTTGTAAGAGATGACTATTCTCACCCGATTCATTCTCCTGTCAAAGTCATCATCACAAACCATTATTAACAATATCTAAATTCAAATTAAAATAACAATGAAATAACATCGAATTGTAGAAAAAAAACCTTGGAAAATCAAAATAAAAGCTCAAGCAAATATAATAAAATCTCGAAAAACCATAATAAAAGCTCGACACAATAGATCAAATTCTCAGAAATGCTTAATAAAAGCTCGAACAAATTCAACAAAATCTAGAAAAACTAAAATAAAAGCTCGAGCCAATACAATAAATTCTCGGAAATGCCTAATAAAAGCTCGAACCAATTCAACAAATTCTCGGAAAATAAAAATAAAAGCTCGAGCCAATACAACAAAATCTCAGAAAACCATAATAATAGCTTGACACAATACAACAAATTCTCGGAAATGCCTAATAAAAGCTCGAACCAGTTCAATAAATTCCTGAAAAACCAAAATAAAAGCTCGACCCAATACAATAAATTCTCGAACAAAGATAAAAAAAACCTGGTGCACTCTCTGGAAACTATATGTTCATGCATTTGTTGAATACATCTTAAAACCCTAAAAAATGCATGAAAAAAAATTAGGGAGATCACAAAGATCTGTTACTTGCAGATTCGAAAATTGTTTCTGACAAGCACTTTAAATCGATTTTCACACTACTATTTTAGAGAAAGAGTTAACTTCTCTTTCTGAAATCGAAGATCAAAGCACAAATAAAACTTTTAAGAGTAATTTGGGTTGTTCACCATAATAGGTGCCTTTTAAACATAAGTTATTAAACTGGTGACATCATCACAATACAAGAAAAAAAGGTGACAATCCTCACCATTTCCACATCAAAATAATTGATTCTAATGGTCCACATGCAAGACACTGATATATATTTTTCAGTAGGCACTGAGGAGAAAAGTTTCCTTTATAATTATAATTTGGGACATTTGTAAAAGTAGTCAAATTATGAAATGGATCATTATTTTCAATAAAAAAAATTAAGTTATTGTTTTTAACTAGATGTAAGTTATAAAGTCTACCATGCAATTTTTTTTTTAAATTAAATTTTGTTTGTAAAAGTGAACCTAAATTATTATTATTTCTTTTTTACAAACATAAACCTAAAGTATTTAATGTCATTATCAATAGATAAAAAAGAACCATCGTTTTCAACTATAGTGAGAGCGGCAGAGGTGATTGGAGTCTAGGTGGGCAATCGCTTGACGGCGACGAGATAAGGGTGACACCGATCAAACTTTGGCGAAGAAGAATTGGGCTGAACTAACCTGACATCGACGAAGAAGAAGAAAAAGAGAGGAAGAAAGGAAGATAATGGATTGTGCAACGCCGGTGAAGAAGAACCAGATGCTTTCCAGCGACGATTCAATGGCCAAACATTCCGGCGACCTAGGTTGACCTCGACCTGTTTGTGACACAACTTGTTTGTGACCTAATTTTGACCTGTCTTTAACCCACTTCAACCCGAGTTCGACTGTAATTACTCCAGGTATAATTTTTGTTATTTTCTTTTGTTGATTGATGAGATTTTTGTGAAAACCAATTACCTGTGATAAATTTCTTTGGTTTGATAGGTTAAATTTAAAAGCTTGAGTGAAGTGGTCGATAGAGGCTACTAAATGTTTGATAAAAGTCTTGAATGAGAAAACAAAGGTTTATATGTATGATTAAAACTGCCACAATTTATCTTTATATGTATATTTATATACAACAAACAAAGTTTCTATTTTGGGGAGTCAACTGTTTCTTTTGTGATTTCATGTTTGCTCTATTTTTGTATTGATCTAGTTTGGTGCTTGTTTGGGGTGTAGGTTATTGTGTTTGTGCTTGCTCTGCTTCTAGTGTTTCTTCAATTGGCAGTTTCTTAATCTGTTTTTTTTTTTCTGTTTTCTTGTCTGGTTTTTTTAGAGACTGTTTGCTTTTCTTGGTGATATCAATTAATGTTGGTGATTATAAGATTATGACTTTTCTTGGTGCTTATTAGATTATTTTGGCTTGAGCTGCTGCGCAGCTTGTGTTTTTTCTTTACTAGGGTTGTTGCTTGTTGTTCTTTGAGGCTTTTCTTGGTGATATCAATTAATGTTGGTGATTATAAGATTATGACTTTTCTTGGTGATATTATCTGATTAAGATCATGATTAGTTGGGGTAGTTTAGATTCATGTAGATGCTTGATTTGTGCAGAAACAGTGCAAGAAAAAGATTGAATTATTGAATTATTATTCATGTTCATAATATCTTTGTCATTAAATTAAAAACATCCTTGTTTTGTGGGATCTAGATGCAAGGAACAATCTGTTGATAGTGATTTTTAGATCAAGTTTAATTGATCACTCGTCGAGCAAGTGAATGTAAATAAATAGTCAAGCTATGAATCGAAATAAATAAAAAGCAAACAAGGCACAAGATTTTACGTGTTAAAACCCCAAGGTGAGGAAATATCCACGGTTGCTGGCAACGGCGAGAAAAATTCACTATATTGAGAATAATTACACATAATCTCTCTTGCACTCTTGTATGCTTAATTTGCGTTTACCCTTTTATTTGTGTTATTAGAGTCTATTTATACATGCATAGAACCCTAAATCTTGGTGTACACGTAAAATAATTTCCCGTAATGGAACCAAATTCTATCTTATTGACGTCGTATTACTTCTTTCCTTGTTTCTCGCTGTTTCCACTTTAATTGTATTAGATCTTTTGCCTGATTTATACTCTGATATTTATAAGGAAGTTTATTTCCTTATCAGGATGTACTTCAAGATGTTATTAGAATCCCGTTCACCGGTCACGTAGCGGAAGTAGATTTTAAATTTTTTAATACAGATCGTAAACGATCTGGGACTAGTGAACTTGAGATCGTAATTCTTTTTCGGAACTTATACATATAAAATTATTACAATAATAAAATATACGTATATACAAGAAATTGAAATCAATATAAAGAGAAGAAAATCATACAAACGTTTGGAGGCTCCTTCACTTTACGTTATGCTCTTATCTGAACCACTCGATCTTCCTTGCTATATCCTGGGATTGGCAACTGCGTGTGGACGCGACACGGTCTCAGGAATTTGAATGGAGGATGTAGAGAAAAAACTTGAAGAAAATCTTTATTCTCAGGAGGAAAAACTTAGAACCATTCTAGTTCTCAAAAGTTAAAATAAAATTATTATTATTATTATTATTATTATTATTATTATTATTATTATTATTATTATTATTTTGTCTTCTTAGTGTACGCTCATTCTAATTGCATCTTATGCAATTTTTTTTTATGTACACCAATTTGTATCATATACAAATCCTTGTTTTTCCCCATTTGTCTTTTTCTTTTAAAGAATATATATATCAAATATATATTTTTTCATTTTTAATTGATATCTTGTTTTGGTCGGTTTTCAAAGAATATATATCAGATATATATTTCATATTTTAAAAAGCTTATGGTATCTTTTTATTTAAAACAAAATCTTTATTTTATTTTTATTAAAAGATATCATCTATTTTGAATTTAAACTATTTAAATTCAAAAATTAAAAATAAAATAATCATATTATCTTATTTTATTAAACAACAAATATCAACAAACATCCCCCGTTTAGTGATTAATAACATAATTAAATAATCTCATTATTTAATTTATTTAATCACCATTATTCATGAATTAAATAATCTCATTATTCAATTAATTTTCTGAATAAATACGTGTCACTTTCGTAACACAATTAATTGAACAATCCAATTAATTAACCGTGACCCTTGTTACCTAAATCGACCGGGCTAGCAAGAGGACCTATTGGACCCACAGTATTTTGAGCTCCAATAATCTTCAGAATCATTAATTAAACTCTTTGATTAATATTCTTTGATTATTAACTCCGGTGTTATTCTACTAAAAATCCGAAGCTGCACTCTCTCAACTGCAGACGCTTTTACACAGACCGATACAACTCGGTATGCATCGATATAGCTATTACATATGTTGTGATCCTCCACAAAAGTTCATAATTAGAGCTGGGTCATAATGTCCGTTATACCCCTATAATTACAAATATCCTTTAAGTACCATTGATTTTATAATGAACAATAAATCCTATTTCCTCAAGGAACTAGGGGAGCGCTCATATTGCCCAAGCTTCGAATCAACCCTTAAGGGAACTACCATCTACTTCTCATAAGAAGTAGTAGATTCCACTATTGTGTACAAACCTTCCCAGCCACAAGCCAAAATGCAATCCTCACATACGGAGTATATTGATCAGGAAATGTATCCGACCTCACCCATGATATATCAAAGACCACTATCTAATCTGAAGGAGTCGATAAGACACTCGGGATTAAGTTCACCCACATATAGTCATCATTAGTTGATATATATGAATCTCATCGGTAAACGGATCTTGGTGTGAGATTCATATAGATCATGGCCCAGTCCTATATGATCACATAGTACAATGTGCCTCCATTCCCATATCTCATATGAATGATTCAGGATAGAATCACCGTACATTACGGAATGGACCACAACTATAGATTAACCACAAATAACGTACCCATCTTTATTTGCTATCTATGGACTCTTTAGATTACACGTCTCTTATTGTATCCATTCGTATATGACACTCATATACATAGTTCGAGATTACATCTGACAATCTTGGATGTTAAACATATGCACAAGTTATAAAATAAACAACACAACATGAATGAATTAAACTTTTCCTTTTATTTATTTCATAAATCCATTTACAAATTACATCTTTAGGGCATAAACCTCAACAGATGTCTTGTTTAAGTCAAATTCTTTCCCTTTGTATTAGAGTCATAACTTCAATAAACTTGAATGCTGTCCATGTGTCATTCAGCCGATCACCTGCCAAACCTGACCTATTTTACTTTCCCCGACCAGTGGTTTCACCCGATCACAGCCTTTACCCTGACCCTCTTGACGTTCTCGATCAGATCTCCTTATCCAATCGTTTACGTTATCTTGGTCAGAGGGTTTGATGGGTTTTCTTTGGTCAAATTGGGTTGGTTCGATCTGGTTGACTTTTGGTGACATGGCACCCCCGACTCTTTTCTTTTGCTGGTACGTCATATCATCCAAATTACACCAATAACAATACCCTTTTAAACATACAAGACCGAGTATCTCGTTCCAAATGGAACCTGCTCGGAAAAGTATGTCTAATTTGTTTTTTTTGTCCTATATCTCATTAATGCACATTAAATGTTTAATAGCTAACCTCAATCGCATCCATTTCGGCTGATGCAGTCATTTGGTCATTTTTAAAATTTTGAACTTCGCGTGATTTTTGTGTTTCGTGCACCTACTCCCACTCTCGTATGTTACGTATGGTGACGTTTATGTGTTCTGATGATGTCATCGACTCCTATATATAATTTGAAACTTTTCTTTTCCCTTTCACCAGTTCATAACTTCTTCCGTAAAAAACCCTAATATTTTCTTCTCCTCCAAATCTCAAGCTTTTTTCTCCGTTAAATTTCTTTTTATCAACGGTTCGTGTTCTATCGCTCTCACCAATCTCTCAGGTATGGTCCCTACTCTTCGTTATCAATATATCAAACTTCTTATGCATGACATTGAGGTAGGTGATAAAGAAAATATTGCTAGGCTTGAATCTATACTTTGTGGTCACTTTCACGCGTACACTCATTCATTTCAATCTATTGCTTTAGATGTTGATTACTTTGTTGCTCATCCTGAGTTTGTCTCTCCATCTGCTAACCCTCATGCTTTTACTTTTATTGGTGTTTGCTAAGATATGTCGAGGACAGACAGTTTGAGACAAACTGCTAGAGCTTCGCCTGGGGAAACTACCTATCTTACGAGTGATTTGAAGATAATCTCGTAAAAACTGAAGATGAAGGAAGTCAGTCAGGGTCTCTTGATCATCCTCTTTTTCCTCATCCAGGATGATAAGATCAACCCTTTTTTGGGACAATACCGAATCAGCAACACATGAAGTCTCTGTTCTTTCATGGATGACCTTAAGGGTGGAGGATCTCTTTACAGTCTTGACCACCTTGCCACCAGGGATCTTTTCACCAGATTCCACCCCGCTGGCCTTATCCTTGCTTGGTCTATCCTTGCTTGGCCTATTCCTGGTGGGTATATCCCGGCTCGATTTCTCCCAGTTAGACCTATCTCGATCAGATTCCTCTGGGGTAGATCGCACCCGGGGCAGACCTGTCTCTAGATAACCCTTTTTTACTACTTCAGAGAGGAGGGACATCACAATCGCTCATTTCAGCTTGTCCAATAAGAAACGCTAAAGAGTCACTATTAGACTCATATATGTGCTCCACCAAGTCATGCTTAGGGGGAGCAATTCTCTAAGCCACCTGATCAGCAACCACTTTCCTGCTAACCCGATCAGGGTTTTTAGCCTTTTCAGCTTACACACCAGTAACAATGTCCATCTCGTACAATGGAAATAAAAATACAAAGAAAACCAATTAGAGCACTTACACCGAGAAGAGATATCAGGGAAAAGACTCAATTCAGTCATTTCTTTTTTCGTATATAAATTGTGATGGTCCCTGACCTCCTAGAAAGTTTGAGCTGCATTGACAACTATGTTGGCCTAGTCTAGAGTTATCACATGAGTAGTCATATTCCATAATTTGGGGCTATAGAAATGCCTCGGGACATTGATCTGGACCAGTCGTTGGGAATGATCAACCATTACAGTCTCACCCCAATCATCGCTAACGAAGAACCAACTATTCTTCCAGTACTTGTTTGACGAGGGGAACCCTTAGGTAAATCCCTTGTGGTCCTTATGTGTATAAGGGGTAGGCTTTTCTTTGTAACCATGGGGAATCAAGCTGCTCGAGGAGATTGATTGAAGATAGAAGGTGCCTCCAGTATTTGATTGCCTCAGGGTATAAAAGTTACTTATCTCTTAGGGGGTCAAGGGGTTCTTGGCCTCTATCTTTTTCCACAGGTGCCGCAAACTCATCATCATCCGATATGAGTTGAGGATCAGTTGAGCGGAGGGAATCCTCATTTCTGCCAAGAGGGTGACCCCAGAGGAAAACATGGTCCCATAAAAAGCAACCGTACCTGGAGAAGTATTCCATACATCATGACCGCCACTACAAATCAATCGCACCAAACGCGGAAGGTCAAACCGATCTCTGAACTTCTCAAGCTCTTCATCGGTTACCATGTTTATCTCGTAATCGAAGGCACAAGGGTGATCCACGGTAAGCTTTAACATACGTGCCTGTCTTTCTTTCAGAACTTCCTTCATCTTTAACTTCTGTGAAACTATCTTCAAGTCACTCGCCAGACAGGTGGTTTAATATATGATGCTCTGGTGGTTTGTCTCTAACTGGCTATCTTCGACATATCTAGGAAAACATCAACATAAGCAGAAGCAGAAGGGTTAGCAGATGGAGGGAAAAACTCAAAATGAGCCACAGAGTAATCTACATTTAAAGCAATAGACAGAAACGAAAGGGTATATACGTGAAAGTGATCCCAAAGTATGGATTCATGCCTAGCGATATTCTCATTATAGCCAGCCTCATTGCATGAGAAGTTTCAAATATCGATAACAGAGAGTGAGATCCATACCTGGAATATCGATGAAAGTAACGAAAACTTGAACGGTTTGTAAAGTATCTAGGGTTTCTAATTTCATTTGAGATGGTAGATGGATTTTGGATGATCGCTTTCGAGCTCGATTTCTGGATCTTTTCTTTCGGATTGATAGGATAACGATTTCTCCGGTGATAGACTATTTGGTGTGGCCTCACTGTAGGGACTGTATTGTTTCTTGTAAGGCGGCTTACTCTAGGATATTTCATGACATCCCGCAGGTCCCATGGTGGAGAAACATCTGGTCTCACTATATCCCTCCCCCCATTCGGTTCTGACTTGGCGACTTTTGCTTGATAGGCTCCTCACTGATGATAGTTTGTGCAGGTCTTGTTTTCATTTAGCTTCCAAGTGTTGTATTTTTGGAGCTAATTCAGAATCTGTGGATCATCTTTTTCTACAGTTCCCTTTTGTAGCAGCTCTTTGGGAGGCAACTTTCTATGCATTTCAGAGACGTGTCTCCGTTGACACTTGGGGTTCATTTTTTAAGCATACTATGTTAGTTTCTTTCAGTGCTCAGATTAGGCAGTTTTCTCTGCATTTCAGAACCGTTTGTTGATTCTTCATCGCTTTGGTCTCCATGGTCGTCTTGGTAAGGCTCCGGTTATTAGGAGTGTGGTTTAGTCACCTCCGGCTCCAAGATAGATCAAGGTTAACACAGATGGTGCAACCTTGGGTTCGCCAGGTGTGGGAGGTTGTTGTGGTGTTTTTCGGACTTGCAGATCTTTTGTTAAGGCTTGTTTCGCGGTCCCCTTTTGTCAGGTTTTTGCTTTTGAGGTTGAATACCTTGTAGCTTCTTTAGCCGTCAATTATGCTTGGAATTTGGGTTGGCATAGGATTTGGCTCGAGAGTGATTCTTCTTATGTTGTGTAACTTCTTTCGGTTACGTCAGATCAGGTTATCTGGCGTGTTCGTCAAGTTTGGCAGCGTTGCCTTCATCAGATCTTGCATATGGAGTTCCAGGTTTCTCACATATTTAGGGAAGGTAATCAAGTGGCGGATGCTCTCTTTAAGCACGATTTGGGTCTATCTTCTGATTCCTGGTGGTCTTCCACTCCTTCGTTTTGTTCTTTATTAATTGGTTACGATTGTATGGGTAGAGAGTCGTTTAGGTTTTTCTAGCTTTGTTTTTCTTGTGTGGCTTACGTGCCTTTGGTTATTTTAGGGAACGTCCTCTGGTTTGTGATGTATTGCTATTACTTTTGTTACTCTTTTTCCCTTATTTATAAATTTTCGGATATTGCCTAGGGGTTTTTTAGTATATGATCGCTTGTGATGCTTTTTCCCCTTAGGTCAATCCAATTTCATCAAAAAAAGGAAGCCAAGTTTGAGGTTTGGAGAAGAAGGAAAAAACTAGGGTTTTTTATGAAAGAATTTATGAAGTCGTGAGAAGGAAATGAAGAGTTTCGAATTATATATAGGAGTGGGTGATGTCATTAGAGCATGCACACGTCACCAAACGAGAGTGGAAGTAGGTGCACAAAATCCAAAAATCACACGAGGTTTAAAATTAAAAAAGTGGCCAAATGATTGTGCCAGCCGAAACGGACGTGATCGAGGTTAGCGCTTTGCTATAAAATATTAAATGCGCATTAATGAGCTTTAAGATAATGAAAAAGAACAAGTTAAACACACTTCGTCGAGTGGATTTTGTTTAAAACGAGATACTCGATCTTGTATGTTTAAGGTGGTATTGTTATTGGTGAAATTTGGATGACATGACACATTAACAAAAGACAAGAGTTGGAGGTGCCACGTCACCAGAAGTCAATCGGATCGAATCAATCCAAGTTGACCAAAGAAAACCCATCAAACCCTCGACCAAGATTACACAAACGATCGGGTAAAAAGACCCGATCGAATTGTCAAGATGGTTAGGGCTAGGGATGTTTTCGGGTAAAACCACTGATTGGGGGATGTAAATTTGGTCGGGTATAATAGGTGATCGATTGCGTGACACGTGGACAACGTTCAGATTTAACGAAGTTACGACTTAAGCACGTAGAGAATGAATCATACTTAAATAAGATGTCTAGAAGCATAATTTGATGAGGAAGTAAATTTTCTTATAGTTATAAAAATCCAGACTATGCAAGAAATCCGATACAATCGAAACACAATCAACATAAGATAAGGAAGAAGAGTAACACGACTCCGATAAGTTAGAGTTGCATTTAATTACGGGAGCTTTCCTAACTTTTACATCAAGAATTAGGGTTGTGTGCATGTATAAATTGAATAACACCCACAAGAGAGTGAATGTCAACTAAGCCTATAAGAGGGCAAGCGAGATTGAGTGTGCAATTTTCATCAACTTAGTGGATTTTTCTCACCGTTGTCGGTAACCATGGATGTTTCCCCACCTTAGGGTTTTACCATGTAAAATCTTGTGATTTGCTTGCTTTTTATTTATTTCAGTTCATAGTTTGATTGTTTATTCATATTACTTATTCGACGAGTGTTTAATCCAAAAATCACCGTTAACAGATATAAATCTTCTTGACCGGCGAATCATCGCAAAAAACAAAATCAATGTCACTGTCATGTTTCACGCGATATTTTGTCCAACGTAATCGTAACTTAATCACCCCATAAATAATGATGTCTTAAATACTTATGCCAATCTCAGTCAACCTGTATGTCGTCTCCACCAACTCATTGATTGAAAACTTATTTTCCACCCACTCCCAATAAGTTCTGCTTCCACTTAACCTAAAACTTTTCGTAGTTCCTGAAAAAATTAACAATTGAAAGTAAAAATAAGTTCAGAAAAAAATTTGTAGGAAAAATAGTATTTCATATTTCCTAGGGATATATCATGTAAAGCTTGAAATATCCCACGTATGTTATGTTTTGCATGAAATATTCCATGTGTGTCATGTTGGGCATGAAATATCCCATGTGTGTTATGTTGGGTATGAAATATCCTATGTATGTCGTGTTTGGCATGGAATATCTCATTTATGCAGTATTTCATGCAAGACATGAAATATCCCTTGTATATCATGTTGTGTATGAAATATCTCATGTTGTGTATGAAATATCTCATGTATGTCTTGTTGGGTATGAAATATCCTATGTATGTCATCCTGCGTATAAAATATCCTATTTTTATTGTATTTCGTGTAAGACATGAAATATCACATGTATATCATGTTGTGTATGAAATATCCCATGTATGTCATGTTGGGCATGAAATATCCTATGTATGTCATGTTTGGTATAAAAATATCCCCTTTATGCAGTATTTCATGCAAGACATGAAATATCCCATGTGTATCATATTGTGTATGAAATATCCCATGTATGTCATGTTGTGTATGAAATATCCTATATATATTATGTTGGGTATGAAATATCCTATTTATGCAGTGGCATGAAATATCTCATGTATATCATGTTGTGCATGAAATATCCAATGTATGTCATGTTGAACATGAAATATCCTATATTTGTCATGTTGGGTATGAAATATCCCCTTTATGCAATATTTCATGCAATGCATGAAATATCCCATATATATTATATTGTGCATGAAATATCCCTTGTATGTTACGTTGGATATGAAATATCCTATGTCTGTCATGTTGGGTATGAATATCTTATTTATGCAGTATTTCATGTAAGGTATGAAATATCTTGTGTATATCATGTTTTGCATGAACTATATCATGTATGCTATGTTGGACATGAAATATCCCATGTATATGATATTGGGTATGAAATATCCTCTTTATTCAGTATTTCATGCAAGACATGAAATATCCCTTATATATCATTGTGCATGAAATATCCCATGTATCCAACGTATATCATGTTGGACATGAAATATTCCATATATATGATGTTGGACATGAAATATTTTATGTATGTGATGTTGGGCATGAAATATTGTTAGGTTTTAGATTGTGTTGGCATTAAATCCATATCAAAATGATGTTTACTTGTAATGATTTAGTTGTTTAGATTCATGATGATTCAAGCTTCAAAGAAGAAGGAACAACTAGTCAAAGCAAGTTCAAAGTCTTCAAAGAGAAAGGATGCAATATGGTTCTACAAAGGTATACTAAGACCTTATCTTTCTTTTACAAGGCTTAGGCACACACACACAATTCATTCATATGTGTCCCTGCATTGTTGTGCACCATTATAGGCACACACATAAAATTCATTCATATGTGTCCCTGCATCATTGTGCACCATGTATAACACATTCACACACTTGAAGATGAATGCTCATGCATTGGTATGGAAATAACATGTTTTGAAAAATGCATGATTGGAGACTATCTCTATGTAGTTTGCATTCTAGTGTGAATTGTGTTTGTATGTGTATATGTTTGTATAACATGGATATTGAACTTGATTTTAGTCTTAAATCATTCTTGATTGAGTTCTGGTCATTTCGGTTACTCATACTATTGATTTCAAGTTATAAGTCAAAAGATACTACACTTTCAACTCATGTTGCATACATTGATTTCGTCTTCATATATCGAGTCAAATTATTATTTTTTGGGTTGAGTATCTTATATGTCCATGTTCGTGAGAGAGTTATGGATCGTAATCCGCAAACAGATTCAAATTCCGAGTTTGGAGGCCAAAGAACGGTCGAAGAACGCGAGAGAAGTGCAAGGGAGTTGCACCATGGCCAAAGGCCATCAAATGGTGCAAGCCCGAGATGGCGCGTGGCCATCTCAGCCGCATCTCCTTGCTGCCCTGAGATGCCCACGCGCCATCTCGGGGAAGGATTATCAAAGGGGGAATTTTGGTCCTTTTTGCTTCTATTCTTTCCCTCTCCTTTATATTTCCCTTCCCTCTCACATTTCATTCTAAGAAGAAATTTAAAACTTGAGTGCATAATTTTCTCTCCATATTTTCTCACCTTCCAAACACCATAACTTCTTCATTTGAACTCCGATTTGAGTGATTCAAAGTTGAAAGTGTTTTTTTATTCATCCTCCATCTTTTCTCTGAAGGTTTGAGTCAGTTTTATTACTGTGTTTGGAATCTAAACTCACAAAAACGGGACTGTACCAAAATCAACTAAGGTATTGATTTTCTCTCAAAGTTTTCTTTTAAAACTCGATAAATTGCCTTGGGTTTTCTTCTTCAACATATATATGTGTCTTGTGATTGTTTTGATTTGAGTTTTGAATTCATTTAAAGCTAGATTGAGTTTCAATTAAAATTTCACATGTTGAGTTAGGTTTTGATTTTGCCTATGTTTTCACATGTTTGGGATTGTATTGTGCTAGCTTTCATTCTAGGACTATTTGATGATCTTTGATTAATTGATTTTGTGAAAAATAGTTCCTCACATGTATTAGGCTCTTTTTGGCTGGAATCTCACAATGATACATGTGCTTGTATTCATTTGAGCTATTCATGTGTTTTGTTGAATCTATGAATAGGAATATGCTCTAGAACTTTAGCTTTAATCTAAATGACTTTGTCACATGTTTTTAGCATGTTTTTGGTTTATGAGATTTAAACTTGATTATGTGTTAATTGAACATATCTTTTGATTCAAGTTTAGATCTATGCATGTATCTAAATTGTAATTAATGTTGAACATATCTTACATGATCTAGATAGATTAAACATCCATGATTGACTAGGCTACATTTGTTTTGTGCATTCATGCTCATGTATAGTATTTTCCATAGGATGTGTTGATCATAACATTCTATGTTGCGTGCTTGTTTGCGTTTTGCATTCATGATCACCTAGATGCCTTATGAGAAGGAAGTCTTGGCAAGAGGTGGGAGACCTCGGATTGTCAAGCAAGGAAGTCTTGACTAGAGTCGGGAGGACTTGGATAGTTGAGCAAGAAGTCTTGCCTAGGGTCGCGAGGATCCGCAAGGGTGAGCGAGGAAGTCTTGACTAGAGTCGGGAGGACTCGGATATTTGAGCAAGAAGTCTTGCCTAGGGTCGTGAGGATCCGAAAGGGTGAGCGAGGAAGTCTTGACAAGAGTTGTGAGGCCTCAGATTGTTGAGCAAGAGGGTGACATCTTCATGAGTACTATAGGAGAGTAGTTTCTAGGTGAATGGGTCACTTGAGAGATTGTACTTGTCTTATCTACTAGTGGATTTTGTTTGCCGATGGTTGCTAACCCGTGGATGTTTCCTCTTCGGAGGTTTACCACGTTATATCTTATGTCAACTTTTCTCTATCCCTATCTCTCTTATATTTGTATTTGTTATTTGAATACTATGGATAGAACTCTATATGTAAGTTGACTTCCTTTCTATAATATAGATTGTGTATGTGTTATGATTAATTGTTTGTATCACACTTTACTTGTTTTATATATTGATTAAGTGTCTTTAATTGATATATATATATATATTGTGATACAAGCAATCTAGAGGGACAAACTTCTGGTTGTTTCTAAGGGAGTCGAAAATGGTGCCTAACCTATTCACCCCCCCTAGGTTAGCCTTGAGCATTTAACCGTGTTTGTATTTTCAAATATTTCATGTACTTCAAAAATACATGAATGCACAATATTAGGTGATGTGTCACGTTGAACATGAAATAACCAACTTATATCACTTTTACCGTGACACACTGCATGAAATATAATGTCAAACCGAAGTCGAAGTTTCTTCCATTGTAATAAAAAAACCTCAAAATTGAAACAAAATAACAAATATCCATCAACAATATCATATAAGAAACACAATAATGCTATTGAAATTGAAGATTTACAAACCTTGAAGTTTTGAGGAGAGATTAAACCACAAACTTAAATTTTTCAGAAAAAATCTTCCCAAATCTTGGTTTATTTGCGATTTTCCTTCAAAATAACATTAGTTTATTGATAAAATTTCGTTGAGAACTAAGAATTGATAAGGATATGTATAAAAAGATGTGTGATAGAGATGAGTGATAGAGAGAGATGAGTAATATAGAAAAAAAAATAAAGAGAAAAAAATAAGGGAAAAAGAGGATAAAATGGTAGTTTTGTAATTTATAGACTAAAAGATAATGTATTATGATGATTGATTACGAACAATAAAAAATTAGAATTTGGTTAGAAACAATAATCCGTTCTATGATTTGGATATTTTTTGCAATTTACACTTATAAGTTTGTGTGCATGTGTTTTTTCTTTTTTTACTTATAGGTTATTTAAGACAATTATACTCGATACAGTGAAACGATTTTGCATGACTCTATAACTCTGCTCATGTATTATGTTAACAATAACAGTTAACAAAGATGGATGCATTTGAATGAAAACCAATTGATTTTTTTTAGAAATAAGATACTCCTTGAATTTATAAATGAAACCATCAGAATTAAACATGTGAATAAAATAATGAAAATACAACAAAATCAAATAATCTATATGCTATAGAAATTACAAAGAACCAAAATGGCATACTTTGTGTAATTCACTTAATATTATAAAGATACTATCAATATCTGTATCACATAATCTACCAAGTGCCGACCGACACAAACCAAAATTTAAAAAGATTTCAACCAAGTCAATACTTATAATTTGATGATAAAGTTATAATATAGCTAGGTATATATCATCTTCATTTGCCTCATTAACAGGATTGCAATGTCTCCATTTTAAAGTGTTTCATTGTTTCTCTAGCACATAATTATTATGTTATTTTAGATGTCTTACACAATCAAACAGAAAAATAAAATGATTCAAGAGGATGACAGTCATTAACGCCGATTACCAATTATATAACTCAATTTAGAGCCCAGAAAATTTAGAGCCCAGAAAATTATGATAAATTTATAAAAGAAACATTTCAGAATCAGATATTAGATACTACGCACCCGAGTTTAGATCTCATGTACAACAAAAAAAGCTTGAAAGGTCCTGGAACTGTCTTGAATAGATTTCCCTCAAAACAAGCCTACAACACAATTCAACACCCATGAAACAAAATTCAATTCTAAAAACACAAATCACACTGTAAATTGTTTTTTTTTTGACATAAACATGACTAAAACAAAACATACAAACTAAGAAATAAAACAACTAGGAAAGTCATATTTCCACATCTGAATCCTTCATTCCTTCTAAAGGACAAAGTCACAGAGGCAAGGTTATGGGCCACCCTATTTGCATTGCGGGAAATAGCCTGGTATTTAAAAACGCCAACCTCCTTGAATAAGAATCTTAACACCTTCAGAACAAAACCAACAACACTCCATTGGTAACTTTGATCATTCACTGTCAAATAACTTTAATAAAAGTATCCACCCATATAACTCATGCGCTCAAATTTGTTCTGGGACTGGTTCCCTCCAGAATTCATCTATTTCTAGATCCATCCTAAAATACATGAAACTCAATTTAGTATCTATTGAGATAATCAAATAAAATTTACTGTATCCCAAACTTAGATGCCAAACTGAAATCACTTATCTGGTATATATCCAATGCATATTTCTTCATCTATAAATTTAGTTCTTCTCCCTTCACTTATTTTTTTTTCTCTCTAATTATTTCTCTCCCTTTTTTTTTCTATTCTTCTATTTGCCCGAACCTCTTTGTTTTCATTTATTCTATTTACTTCTTTCTTCCTCTGTTTTCTATCTCAAAACAGATCTTTTTCTCTATCTAAATCTTGGTCTCTCTCATCCTAATTTCAATTTCTTGATTCTATCTCTCTCTCTCTCTCTCGGTTTCCTTTTCTTTCTTTCTCTATTTCTATTTTCTATTTTGGTCGAATGACCTTTCTCTTTCTCCTTTTCAATTTTACTTCTTATATTTCGTGTTCTTATTTTATATTATTCTCCTTCTTATAATCCAACCGCTTGCCACCTTCTTCTCTTATTCTTTTATTCTTATTTTATTCTATATTATTGCCACCTCTCACCAGCTTTTGACACCTCCAATTCTTTTTACCACCTCATTGCATCATGCTTTCCCACTTGTCCGATGATGACATGTGGATGATTTAGTTGTTTTTCTATTTGATCAGAAACGACCGCTTGGACTTTTTTTTAAAAAAAAATTTGTGCTGCCTTTAACTTTACACACATCCATTGTATAATCTACAAGTCATATAATTCATGCAAAATCGGCCCTTAAAGAGATCCAAAACTCGTGTTTTCTTTTAGTGAAATGGGTTATTCCGGACGATTCAATCATAACCAGAAGAGATATCCTAAAAGAAAGGCCTTTTTTGAGACAAAAGAGGCTTACATATCTTCTTCCCTTATCAGAACGCTTTGACCCTTTGCCATAGTTACAGAGATTCGCGGGAATCAATAGAAAGAATTTCTTTGTGGACAGAAAGGAACGAAGTAGCTTGTTAAAGGAAAGATTACTACTCTTTCCGATAGATAACCAAAGAGCAGACAGGAGCAAGCCAGAGACCTATTCCATATGAGCTAGCTAGCCAATGAGATGAGCTACCCATTGAGGGAGCTTAAACCGATGTCCCTATGTGCCAGCCGTTACCTTCCTTTCAGATAGGTCCTTCCTTGCGTACTATACTTATAGAATTCCAGTTTCAATAAACGCTTTTGCATTTGAAGGGACCTATCGTGACCCCCCGTAAACTCGCGATTTAGCAAATAAAAAGGGCCATGAAGAACGTTTTCTATAAACCGGGATGAGCTAAGCTAAACAGAAAATCGATTCGCTAAACAGATGCGAGAGTTCACGGATGACCGATCGATACAGTACGAGAGATTCCCCCGGAAGTCTTTCAAAAAAGGAATGAGCGCTCTGCCCCTTCGAAGACGCACGGGAGAGATTCACCAAACTAGGGACATATTCCGGATGACAGCTCGACCGATTAAAGCGATCGATGAGCTAAACAGAGGATCCCTACTTGATACGAAACAGAACAGGAACTTCACTCATACTGAAATACTTCAATCGATGAACTCCTTTAACAACCTATTTAATTCCTTATATATAAGCAAGTAAACTACCTTATAATTTAAGCAAGTAAACTATCTTCTGTTACTTTTTTGTCTCGTTTCTGTGTGTATATCGATATGTCTTTCTATTAGAGCGGGTAAGGTTTTTGGCACCATTCCCGATCATCTCAGGGGCACTCTAACTTCTAGCGGTCGAAGCAAGGTATTTAGCCTCTTGAAAGCCAAGAGCCAACAGTCTCATTCCAATATGTGTGAGTGAGAACCACTTCCTTATCTTTGGTTGTAGGGTGCAAACGAAGGAAGACGGGAAAATGGTTTCAAGCCAGTACGGTACCAATACCAATGCTTTGATTCAACTAGTAGCGAATGTGCCAATTGATGATAACCTTTAATCACCTCTAGGCGGAACTCCTTTTTGCTTTTTCCCTTCTCTAGTTGTGGGACTTAAAGAGGAAAGATGTGACCGGGAATTCTAGAGGAACGAAATCCAATAGTCCAATAATTTAGCTGTTGTGCGTACGAAACTTGCCTACCATCCCAACACAAGGCAAACCCATCAGTCATCGGGATAACACTTTGATTCAAAGAAACAAGGCAAGTCGAGCAAGAAAGTACGAAAAAGAAGGGATTGTTAAGTACAGAAGCCAAAGAAACCTCTTCCTTTCAAGGAGACAGATGCCTTATCATCCCTATACCCAATATTTTACCTGAGAACTAGGGCTATGTCTTCCATGTCGGCCTTACGATTGATAGAAAGACCTTAGAGGGATAATTTCCACTATAATGGTCAATCAATTGACTTCCGACTGCACTTTACACTCTATCTTTCTTTCTTTTCCATTCAAACTCTGATTCAACAAGTCTTTATTGTTAGTCCATTTAGGTATTCTACTTTATTCTCTATTTTGACTTTTTAAGGTAGGATCTTCCACTGCTACATGAACCATCCACTCATTTTCCTCTAAGTAAGCCCTTCCACTTCCAGCTGCTTTAAGTGAGTAAATAGCGCTATCAGTTGGAGTCTTTTTGAAACCCATAGAATTTAATTGGCTTGATAAGCCCATTTTTAGGTCATCCTTTCTAAACCTTTTCGTCCAGCCAATGCTAAGATAATCCCATCTTCTTTAGTATAACTTTATTGCACGGAATCTATCCGTAAAGGAGTGAGTCGGCCAAGTGCAAAACTTCTTAAAAGTAAATGAGTCTTTCAGACTGAGGACATAAGCTACTTAGAATGAACCGAGATTGGCGATTTCGAACACTACTTAAGATATATTGAAAAGCAAGGAGAAAGAAATTGAGTAAGATTAATGGGATTTATGATGAGATTTTCGATTGTTAAGTGAACGCTACGCATAACTCTATCTAGCATCAATCCCATATGTTCTAAGTTTCGTACAAGCACACTCTCCCTTGTTTCGAGACTCGAGCGAGCTGTCTAAGCCGTAGATGCACTCTTTGATAGAAGAGGGTTTGGGACTGATGACTTTCCTGGATTAGATTCTTTGTTGGAATGGAGGTAGGAGTTAAACGCTTAAAAAAAATGCTCCGAGTGAGGACTCGCTTTTGCTTGAGAAAAAACTGTTGGTGCTATAGTCAGTCTATGGTTAATAGTGGATTAGGTAGAATCATTTTCTTGCTCCTGTTCAACTGCCAAGAAGAATCGATTTTCTTTTCTCTAGATTGAATGCGACCTAGAAGGATTCAAATTTGACTTGGTAAAACTTATAAATTAACTAAAGGCAATAGGAATGCCCATGTGAATGTCGCTACTGGTTGTCTTTCCTTAGAACTAAGAACAAGTATTTTGGTCATTCGAAGGGCAAAGCCTTACTTTTAGGTTGAAGAGTTGAAAGAGCTCAAAGTAGGTCTCGGCTCGGGCTCAGAATATCCAAGTTATGGTTTTACTTCGGCTTACCGAGAATTCATTCTCCTTCTATACTATAATAGTAGTAAAGGATTAGGCTGGCTTTGTCCTAGCTCCACGGTTATTCCCGAAGGTTCTAACCTATCTTATTACTAGCTTGCCCTACCTTTCTTCTTAGGTTGTTTAGTAAGAACAGAGAAAGTCAAGTCTCGTCATTTATCGCTCTGAGGGTGAGTTTGTCTTCTAATACCACACGGTACTCTTTCACTGCTGAATTTCCTGTCTGGTACGGCCTATTCCCTTATGAGTAGGGAAATAACTAAGTTGAGTTCGTGGTTCAGGGTGAGTAGCGCTCACGGAGCTAAGTTTCTACTTGGCTGATTTGTAAAGAGACTGTCCTCCGCTAGGTCATCCTTCTACTTTCTTTCTCTTAGTTCTCCTGAATGTCCAATAAGAAGAGAAGGGAGTGGCAATCATTGCTTGTCTGGTACTTTAATAATGGGTCTTTCGCTCTCTCTTTTATTTAGTGTGAAATCATGACCCCAAAATCAAAACCTTCCTTCGAGCCTGTTCTTATTCTAAGGGCATGGCTCTCCCACATCTTATTCAAAAACTTCTTTTTTAGAGGAAGTTTGTCTGGTCTAACTTCGTTACCTTAGCCCGGTCAATAACCTAGTTTCCTAGACCTTATTTTATCATGATATTGAGGCAAGCCTGGTACCCCTTATTGTGTTATTGATTCTGTTGCCCAAGAACAGAACAATCAAACTATTCGTAGCTCTAATTGCGTGATCATCTATTAGGACGATGAGGACGATAGAGAGTCCTCTAGCCCAGTCTCGTCCTTGTATTCCGATTGTTCTTACCGAGCTAGCGAATAGAAAGTCTTTCCTTCTGGGGTTAGGCCGTTCCTTCGTTGCCTTTTAGTTGAAGTTGAATAAGCGAGTAAACTACCTTACTCTAACGAGTAAGCGAGTCAACTACTATATATATATATATATTTATATTTATATTTATAAGTGAGTCAACTACGTTATATATATATATATATATATAAACAAGTCAACTATCTTGCTGGTACCAAATCTGGTAACAAATAAAGAAATAATAGGCGGCTTGACCCCTTAAATAAAGATAGAAATAAGTATACAGTTTTGGTTCTTCCCTTGGGTGACGGAGGAATCCAAGGTCCGACCATTTCCATTGGTATAATAAGGTCTGGAAGCACATTCTCGCCCACCTTTATTGATGTCCGAAAGCGTCCTCCATTCTCTATGCTCCTAGCTGCCTAAGGTCTTTTTCCTGGGCTTCCTATCTTAAGTAATTGAGAAGAGCGGAGTATGAGGGATTCTCGTAGCTCGGTTGGGATTTAGGATTTCACGTAATTGCCTGTTAGCTCCTGAAGTCTGGTTGCTTTGCCTCTCCTTTGTTGGTTTGGCTTATTAGCCTATACAGCGATACCCGGGCCTTGCATAAAGTCCGAAATAGAGTCAAGCGTTTCCCTGAGGTATCTCTTTTGTTGCAGCAAACAAGCATGGGATTGCCCGATTTACTTGGTCCATCAATTCCTGATGGAAAAGTGAGCGGGGCAATCATATGCTCGGTGAGGAAAATGCTTGAGGAGATATAAGGACTACGATCTCTTAGAGCTATTTATTTCTTACTACATCTTATATAATAATATAAGCAAGTAAACTACCTTGGAGCCACCCTTTCTTTGAACCTTGTCAATGATCGAACTTAAAGATATGAACTGAGTGCCATTTGATGAGTAACTGAGAACAAGGGAGAGGGATATAGAAAGAATGAAGTAATGAAAGAGGAAGTCATTGCTAGTAGTAACGACTTGTTACGATCCATTGGTTCATATAGAATCCATGTCCTAGGTGTATCAAAAAACATTCTTTTCGCTAAGCGTATATAATAAAATAGAGTGAAAGGGTCCACCCCGAAACCAAGGGGGTACTAACTAACAACTGGGTCCTCTTCGAACCATAGGAGATAGTTGCCCATCATACGGCTCACCAACATTGATTACCTCTATGAAAGGCTCGCTCCGGGCCGGTTCGAATCACTTATAATACACAACACTACGAAGGAAAATGTTGGGTTAAGAAATTTTTCAATATGATTCTTTTCCCGTGATGAGAAATGTGAGACAAAAAAGGAACCCGTCTTTTCGACTGGGAAATGCGAGTATGTTTTGTATACTTTCTCCATCCCCCTCTATCAAAATGATCAAAAAGGAAGGCAAGCTTGCTTCTTATTCCCGTGTTCGATCTCTTCCATCTCTGACCCGCTCGTTGTCACCCATGTTGAAGAAAGGTTTGGAACCCTGTAGAGAATGAAGAGGGGCCAAGGATCTTCCTCTCAACAGTGCTTCTTGAGGCTCTCCCCCCTGCAAAAGTAAGGCCCCGTTAGCCTGGGGGGATAAGGAATAAGGATTGAAGCCCCCCTTAGCTCTGCCAGGCACTGGACAGGGGTTAGCTCGGTAAATGTGTAGAGCCAAGTGTAGTGTGGTGTAGTAGTAGGCACTTCTAGGCCCCTTCCCGGCTACTGGATCACTCCAGTGCTTTGGGTACTACGGACCCTCTGCCATCCATTGCAGCAGAGAAGTTTCAAGAGTGGAGAGGCTAAGCGCAGTTCTTTTTCTTTGAATCAAACGTTGAATGAAATCGATTCTTTTTTAGATATCCAAATCGAAATCGGATAGGATAGATGGATGGATCTATCTTTCTATTTATATATATTACTAAAATAAAATGGATTCTAAGTAGCGTAGCAAGAAGCCCCAAATCCTTGATTTGGCCAGGAAAGACTGCACTGCTTTGGGCCCAGGCCCAGGAAGCGAAGGGAATGAGCTCGACTGCTGCTACTTCTCTTCCACACAGATTTTTCTCCCCGCATGCGCTTTGCTCTCCTTTTATTCTTCATTGGACGGTTCAGATGGACTTTGCCGTTCTTTCCCAACTAAAATAGAAAAGGCTATCTCATATCGAGATATCGATTCATTTTCTGCCCCCAATAAGATGGGCGATTTGTAACCCCCTATTTAGACTTTTTTCCCCTTCATTTTTCTGAATCGAGGCCCAGCTCGGCTCGCATCGTTTCAACAACCGGTGGGGAGCACCTCAGTATATGATCGCGCATAATAACTGGGAGTCCTATTACACCTAAGGATGAAGTCTTAAATAAATTTAAAATTTATAAAATCAAAGTAGAGAATGCATGTGATTCTAAGATTAAAACTCTTAGAAGTGAGGAGGTGAATATCAATTTCCTGACTTCTGTGAAAATTTTGGTATCGTGCACAAAACATCTATTGCATATACACCACAATAGAATGGGGTAGCGGAAAGAAAGAATAGGACATTAACCGAAATGGTTAATGCAATGCTTTCTAACACAGGTTTAAGTAAAGGTTTTTGGGGTGAAGCTTTATTGACTGCATGTTACATTTTAAATAGAGTACATAATAAGAAAATGAAAACTACCTCATATGAACTTTGGAAGAAAAGAAAACCTAACCTTTCTTATCTTAGAGTTTGGGGTTGTTGAGCTATAGTTAGATTACCATAACCTAAGTTAAAGAATTTAGGTGAAAATGGTGTAAAATGCATATTCATAGGTTATGCAGAACACAAAAAATCATACAGATTTTTGGTATTTGAACCTAATAATTCTATTGAAATAAATATTGTTATAGAATCTAGAGATGTTATATTTTATGAAAATAGACTTACTGTTATACATAAGAATATAGATTCCGGTACACCTATGGAGACATTGACAATGCCAAAAAGAAATGCCACAGATGATCCTCCTGAAATATGGAGAAGCAAAAGGGCAAGGAAAGAAAAATCCTTCAGCCCTGACTTCATTGTTTATCTAGTTGAAGGAACTAGACACTCTTGTGAGACAATCTATGGTTTCACAAGCAATTGAATCAGATCCCTTCACTTTTGAGGAAGCAATAAAGTTCCAAGATGTTTCCTTTTGGAAAGAGGCAGCCAATGATGAAATGGAATCCATTATAGGAAATAAAACTTGGAAATTGGTTGACCTATCACTTGGGTCTAAACCAATTAGTTGCAAATAAATCTTCAATAAGAAAATGAAGCTTGATGGAACTATTGAAAAGTTCAAGGCAAAATTAGTAGTAAAGGGCTTTGCTAAAAAAGAAGGTCTTGATTATTTTGATACTTATGCACCAGTTGCAAGGATTGCTACTATCAGAACTTGGATTGCATTAGCATCAATTTATCGTCTTGAAATACATCAAATGGATGTAAAGACGACTTTCCTCAGTGGTGAATTAGATGAGGAAATTTACATGGAGCAGTCTGAAGGGTTTGTAATGCCTAGACAAGAACATAAAGTTTGTAAAATTATCAAATCTTTGTATGGTCTTAAACAGGCTCCAAAGCAATGGCATGAAAAATTTGATAAAGTCATTATCTAAAACGGTTTTTGAATTCATGTATTTGACAAATGTGTGTATAGTATATTCAATGTAAACAAAGGTGTAGTTATATATCTTTATGTGGATGCCATGTTAATATTCGAAACTGACAGTGAGATTATTGAACTCGCTAAATCATTATTGTCATCAAATTTTGACATGAAAAACATGGGGCTTGTTGATGTTATTTTGGGTATAAAAATTGTTCGTATGAATAATGGCCTAGTACTGACCCAATCCCATTACATTGAAAAAATATTGAAGAAATTCAATCATTTTGATTGAGCTAGTTTCTACACCATTTGATTCAACTGTGATGTTATATCCAAACACTGGGAGAGTTGTATCTTAATTAGAGTATGCTCGTGTCATAGGTTGTCTTATGTATGCCATGACATATACTAGGCTTGATATTGCGTTTGTTGTAGGAAGATTAAGTAAATATACTAGTAATCCTAGTCAATTACTTTGAAAAGCAGTACAAAGGATATTGAAATATCTAAAATACACAATGGATTATGATATATATTATTCTGGTTATTCTTAAGTTTTAGAAGGATTCACCGATGCCAGTTGGGTCACTGATAAAAATGACCATGCATCCATAAGTGAGTGGATTTTTTCACTTGGTAGAGGAGCCATTTCTTGGGGTTCCAACAAGCAAACTTGTATAGCTGATTCCACAATGACTGCTGAATTTATTGCATTGGCATCATGTATCAATGAAACAGAGTGGTTAATGAATTTATTGATAGAAATTCCTTTATGGCCAATACCAATGTCGCCTATATCTATACATTATGATAGTCAGGTAACTTTGTCCAAAGCATATAACCAAATGCTGAACGACAAGTCTAGACATATTTGTCTTAGACATAGTTATCTGAGACAATTGCTCATTGATGGTGTGATCACCATTGATTTTGTTCGATCATGTTAAAATCTGGCAGACCCCCTTATAAAAGGCCTTGCAAGGGATTTAGTTACTAAAACATCAAAGGGGGTGCGATTGAAGCTAGCATTTAAAACATCACTAATGATGGAAACTCAACACAACACTTGAAACATCAAGATCTTGGGTCCAATGAGCAAAGTACATCATATGTTGTGATTGCAAACACTATAATATTTTTTATATGGTTCCTAAGGGAAAAGTGCTTGTGCTTGTATGCACTCTGAAGGATATGCCTTTTACGCATTTAATAGTCTTATAATAAAGTTTATGTTGGAATGCTTTTACAGGGGCATTTCTGATAACGTCTTCCTAGATGAGTGTCGGGGATGGTGTCGTCATCTATGTAACTTGGCTGGTTACTATAGCGCTCATGAAAATCTAGGATATAGACGCAAGACCAATGCACACGTCAACATTTTTGAACACTTGAGATATTGAAAGATTATGTGTGAGATGTGTCCTGTTAGTCGAATAAGGTCGCTGGTTTAAAGCTTGCCTACCATGCCACCTTGACTAACTTTGATGTGTTTTCACTAAATGAAGGTTCAAGCCCAAAAGATACCTTCATTTTATGCATAAGATTTCTGAATCAGTGCAGGACATTTTTAAATTGCATTGATTTTGAAAATGGTAGAGGATTGTAGGAATTATTTTCAAAATAAGGCATGTGACAGTTGTAAATGTGATCGAATGAAATGATCAAGAGGTGTGTCTCTTGACAAAGGATGTGACCTTTAATTCAAATGAAAAGTTACAATAAAAGGTTGTATTGTTTCAAGATTGTAACCATTTATGAATTGTTGCATTTGTTCATGAAATAATGAAACTATTGATGAAAGGTTGTAAACAGTATGAAAGGTGCAAAGCATATTATAAATTGCCCCTCCTTTCATTCATTTTGACACACAACTAAAATACAGAACATTATATTTCTGTTACTACTTTCTCCTCCCTCATTTTCATATTTTCACACTTTCCTACCCAACAAATTTCTCATTTCTTTCTTGCATAAATACCAATATTCTGTTAAACTGTAGTAACAGAATATTGTTTCTTGACTGGTTTGACATCAAATGTGTTCGTGGTTTAAGTCATTTGTGCACAACAATATTAAACAAATAGGTTTCATTGTATACTGGAGGCATATTTGCTCAACCCTGTACATCACTCAATTGGTGGGGGCAAATAGTGTCTTAAGATTAACGACATTTGTAACGTGTCTTAAAGCCCACTATTTACTGCTGTGTTTTTCAATTTGACAACAAGTTTGGTTCTACACAAATTTGGTTCTACACAAGTTTACAGTCACAACGAACCTTGATACAATGGTATACATTTTTGTTTTTCTTAGACACATTTTTTTAACACGCATTCCTGTTTAAATGCTAATAAATAAAACAAAATAAATTATTAATTTCTTCATCATTAACTTGAAAACAAATAATTAATGATCCAAGAAAGAATGACTTTAGTTACCTTTCGAATAATTGGCAAGACATTCTCTTGAGCATAACAAGTAACTTTAGTAAAAGACGCACACGAGCCTCGTAGATTGCCGAAGCTAACAAACAAAACACCAGCAATTGGTCGACCTTGACAAGATAGTTCTAATGTCTTGTTCTCGTATGCCTTTCTACAAGCAGTTCCCACAACGACAGTCTTGAAACTCACCAACGACGGATTGCCACCGAATTCATCAAGCAAAACCAACGTGTTAACATCTTCATTCATAGAGGAACGAGGGACGTGATAGTATCTCTGAGAAGACTCACCACAACCGGTGAGGCACTTGTTGTCATACGAGCCGCGGTAATCACAAGGTCCGGGGATGCATCCAGAAGTATGGTTTCAACATGAAATAAGAAAAAAAGAAAAAGTTATACGATGATGGTGAGAAAATATAGAGAGATCAAAGGTGGGGTGCAATTTTTTTTTTTTTGAAATAGAGAAGAAGTGTATTAAGTTTAAAAATAATTAAAAATCGTAGTTTTAGAAATAAATCAAAATAGTTATTAAAACTATTTAATTTTATATAATTAAATCAAAATTTTAAAAGTGGGGCATAAATAGTTCGGTAGCACCACTTTAAAGTATCGTGTATATGAGATATTTCCCTCAAACTCGCCACGTATGTGAAATATTCCCTAGATACCAATTTTGATTATGATCTGTAGATAAAAGATTTCAAATTGTCAAAATATTATATTTTAAACTAGATATTTTATATTTTATAAAAGAAGAAATATTTTATTATATTATGTAATATTTACAAAAAAATGTGATTCATTCACAATAAATATATTTAATTTGTTTTAAAACGGTATAGAATAATTCTAGATTTTTTATTTAATAATTATAAAGTGAAATAAATAAATAGTTTCAGAAAGAGATTTGATTTCAAAAAGATTGAAGAAGAGATTGATTAAATAAATGTAAAGATGTATTAAAGAATTCGGATTTGTTAAGAGATAGTAGTGGTAAAGTTAATTTATATTTCAAAAAGTTTATTGATATTATAGTGTTTGAACCCGGTCCACTAGTAACGCAGCAGAAATAGGTTTTAATTTTTTTTATAAAGGTCGTAAATGATCTGGGACCAGTAAACTTTAGATCGAAATATTTCAGAACTTATACATATAAAATTATTACAATAATAAAATATATGTATACATAGAAAATTGAAATTAGTACAATCAGAAGAAGATATTAGAACCTTACCAACATTCGGAGGCTCCTTCACTTCTTGCAATTCTCCTGGCAATTCTCCTTGTCTATACCACTCAATCTTCCTCGCTATTCCCGGAACTGGTAACTACGTGTGTGCACGGCATGATTTCAGGAACTCAAATGGAGAATGTAGAGAAAAGACGAAGAAACTATTTCTTTAAAATCGAAACTAGCTAGAATAATTATAGTTAAAAATATTAACAATTAATTTTTTTCTCTTTTGTTTGATATACTGTACACGACACTCATTCACAATATACACCTTGAAGAATTTTTTTTTTATAATTTTTTGACTGTTTTTTTCTCCTTTAATGCTTCTCGCACAGTTGCACACAACAACACTTAAAAACAAACTTATGCTTTGATGTAGGGCCTGTCCTGTAAGCATTTGTCAGTTGCTGTTTTTCAAAAATAAAAATAAAAATAAAAATGAAAACAGTATTTTTGGTTTCATTTTCGAATTCTGAAAATACGTCTGGTAGCAAATACTGAAACCTGTATTTTGAAAATAAAAACGAAAAAAATACGTCTGGTAGGTTAACCGAAAACTATCAAAATTTGAAATATCAATTTTAGCATTTTGTTTAATATTATTACAACTATAATAAAATTGATTAAATAATTAACCAATAAAATTGATTAAATAATTAACCAATAAAATTTTTGTATTGTAATTTTTATATTAAACAAAATTAACAATCAAAAATTAATTCAAAAAAACATATCAAAAAAATGAATTAATCAAAACTAAACTCTTAAATTATAAATAAATAATTATAATATATAAATATATATTACTATATAATAAAAATATAATTGTATATCTTATATTAATATATATACTTATTATAATAATATATTAAATATTGTTACATATATTATAATTTATATTATAATAATAATATATATATTATTTTATTTATTAAAAATTATTATATTTTTTATATATGAAATATTATATAGGATATATAATATTTGATATTATATATATATATACATAATAATATTATATATATTATTACATATTTATTATATATATATAATAATATATATAATTTATAAATAATATATATTATATATTATAATATTATATATAATATATATTCTATATTATTATATATTAATAATATGATATAATATATATTATTATATATAATATATATTATATATTAATATTATATATATATGATATATTAATATTATATGAAATATATTCTATTATCTTACAATATTATATATTAATTTACTAATTATTTAATATATATATATATATATATATATATTATTGTATGAATACTTTTAATTCTAGTTGGAAATAAATTATTTTGGAATATATATATATATATAAAGAGGGGCACTTTGGTAATTTAAAATCTTTTTACATCTTGTTCTAGTCATATCAAACGCATAACAGTATAATTAATAATTTAAGATTTTTTTTAATATAAAAAAGTGAAAAATAAAATGAAAAACAAAAACGAAAAACGAAAAACGAAAAACAAAAAACAAGTATTTTGTGTTTTTCAAATCTTTCACTTTTAACACTGGTTTTGTTTTTCATTTTGTTTTGTTTTTCGAATATAAAACGAAAAACGGTTAACGAACGCGTTTTCGAAATGGTTTTTAAAAAATAAAAACGAAAACGGACTGAAAAACAGCTGCAGGACGAGGCTGTATATTTCTTTGTTTTTAAGTTCAACACATGCATCTAATTCATGTCATTTAAAACTCATTTTGATGCAATTTAATAAGACATGATCAGTTTTTTCCTTAATGTGTCTTTAAAATTGATAATAGATATCATTCATTTTTTTTTACAAAGACAATATATATATATATATAGATATCCAATATATATTTAATTATCTTTCAAAAAACTCGTAATATCTTTATTTGATTTTCAAACCTTTTTAAAAGATCTCATATCTTTAAAAGATAATCAAATATTTATGTTTGAATTTAAACGTTTTAAATTCAATTTCACATATTTAATC
The DNA here is from genome assembly GCA_032871835.1 of Dipteronia dyeriana. Classification (NCBI taxonomy): domain Eukaryota; kingdom Viridiplantae; phylum Streptophyta; class Magnoliopsida; order Sapindales; family Sapindaceae; genus Dipteronia; species Dipteronia dyeriana. Next base: position 19,164,419 of record CM065295.1, on the reverse strand, counting down.
TAATAAAATAAAATAATCATATTATTTTATTCAATTTAAAATCAAATATCAACTAGTACCCTCCATTTGATTAATAACATAATTAAATAATCTTATTAGTTAATATATTTAATCACCATTATTCATTAATTAAATAATCTCATTATTCATTAATTAAATAATCTCATTATTCAACTGATTCCAGAATAAATACGTGTCACTTTTCTAATACAATTAATTAACTATGACCATTGTTACCTAAATCGATCGGGCTAGTAAGGGGATCTAATGGACCCACAGTATTTTGAGCTCTAATAATCATTGGAATAATTAATTAAACTCTTTAATAAATATTCTTTGATTATTAACTCCGATGTTATTCCATTAAAAATCCGAAGCTGCACTCTCTCAACTGCAGATGCTTTTACACAGACCGATATAACTCAGTGTCTATCGATATAGGTATTACACATTGTGTGATCCTCCATAGTAGTTCATAATTAGAGCTGGGTCATATACCCCTCTAATTACATATATCCTTTAAGTACCGTTGATTTTCTAATGAACAGTAAATCCTATTTTCTCATGGAATTAGGAGAGCACTTATATTGTTCAAGCCTCGAATCAATACTTAAGGGTATTACCATCTAATTCTCATAAGAAGGAGTGAATTCCACTATTGTGTACAAACTTTTCCAGCCACAAGCCAAACTGTAATCCTAACATATAGAGCATATTGATTAGGAATTGTACCCGACCTCACCCATGTTATATCAACGGCGACGATATAACCTGAAGGAGTCGATCTGACACTCAGGATTAAGATCACCCATATATAGCCATCTTTAGTTGATATATATGATTCTCATCGATAAATGGATCATTGTGAGAGATTCATATAGATCATGACCCAGTCCTGTATGATCACATCATACAAGATGCTTCCATTTTCATATCTCCATATAAATGATTCAGGATAGGATCTCGTACACTACGGAATATACCGCAATTGTGGATTAACCATAAATAAATTGCCCAGCTTTATTTGCTGTCTACGGACTCTTTAGATTGCACATCTCTTACTGTATCCATCTGTATATGATATTCATATACAGAGTTCGAGATTACATCCGGCAATCTTGGATGTTAAATATATACATAAGTTATAAAACAACACAACAAGAATGAATTGAACTTTTCTTTTATTTTTTCATAAATCCATTTACAAATTACATATTTAAGGCATTAACCCTAACAATCTCCCACTTGCACTAATGCACATGAGGCATGTTTAGTAATCTTAGACTATCTAGGTGACCCAAAAACACTTTAGCCAGTAAGGTCTTTGTAAATGGATCATCATGATTGTTTTGTGAGGCTATTTTGGTGACGATCATATCTCCTCTCTACACTATCTCTCTAATGAGATGATATTTTCTCTCTATACACTTCCCTCTCTTGTGGCTTATTGGTTCTTTAGAATTAGCCACAACACCACTGTTATCTTAATAAAGTGTGATGGGCTGATCTTGATCTGGAACAACTTCCAGATCACTCAAGAACTTCCGAAGCCAAACAACCTCTTTAGCAGCTTCACAAGCGGCTACATAATTGGCTTCCATGGTGGAGTCAGCAATGTAAGATTGCTTAAGATTTCTCCACACAATGGCTCCACCATCCAGGGTGAATACTGATCCAGACGTGGATTTCTTAGAATCTTTGTCTGACTGAAAATCTTAATTTGTGTATCCTAACGGAATCAAATCCTGTCTGAAATACATTAGTACTTAGTTTCTCGTTCTTCGAAGATATTTGAGAATATTCTTGACAACAACCCAATGATCCAATTCTGGGTTGGACTGGTATATTCTTACTACTCCTACAACATAGCAAATGTTCGGTCTCGTGCATAACATAAAATACATGAGACTACCTTTTGCTGATGCATAGGTTACACGTCTCATACTCAACTTATTGAGGCGTCTTAGGACTTTGTTCCTTAGACAAGTGAACTCTATGCCTGATAGGTAAATTACATTTCTTGAAGTTCTGTATCGAAAATCGTATAAGAATCTTATCGATATACGATGTCTGAGACAGTGCTATGAGTTTGTTCTTATGATCCTTTATAAGTTGGATCCATAGAACATAACTCACATCTCCCAAATCTTTCATTTGGAATTGGCTAGCCAGTTAGCCCTTTATATCAAACAACACCCGCACATCATTCCCAATGAGTAGGATGTCTTCCGCATATAGGACTAAGAAAACTACTTTCTTGTTAATGATATGCTTATAGACACAAGGCTCATGACATTCTGCTCGAAGCCATAGGTTTTGATCATATCATCAAACCTAATGTTCCAAGATCTAGATGCTTGCTTAAGTCCATAGATGGACCTTTATAGCTTACAAATCTTTTGCTCTTGATCTGGAGACACAAATCCCTCTGGTTACATCATATAGATGCTCTCGTCAAGATTGCCATTCGAGAATGCAGTATTGACGTCCATCCATCAAATTTTATAATTGAAATAGGTAGCAATGGATAAAAGAATACTAATAGAGTTAAACATGGCTACTGGCGAGAAGGTCTCTTTATAATCGACCCCCTCTTTCTAGGTATAACCCTTGGCCACTGGCATTGCCTTGAAGATCTCTACCTTCCCATCTACTCCTTTCTTTCTCTTGTATATCCACTTACACCCTATGAGTTTTACCTAATCTGATAAGTCTACAATATCTAGACTGAGTTAGAGTGCATGGACTCCATCTCGAGATTCATGGCTTTAAGCTATTCCTCTTTATCAGGATCTTCCATTGCATTCTTAAATATCAATGGATCATCCACACTATCAATAGAGACAATACCTTGTCCCTCACCTATCCTAAATAGCGTTCAGGTTGTCTTACAACCCCTCTCACTATGTCTAGGTGATAGTGTATCATGATCAGGAACTATCTGACTCTCAGATGTTTATGGATCAACAACTCTTGTTGATGAAGCACTAGTCTCACCAGGCTCCAACTCATTCAGTACAATCTTAGAACTAGGTTTATGGTCACTAATATAATTGTCCTCAAGAAACGTTGTATTTGTCGATATAAATACTTTGTTATCTTCGAGACTATAGAAGTGTTCACCTCTGGTCTCCTTTAAGTATCCTACAAACAGGTAGACCATATAGTGGGAGTCTAGCTTTCCACTTATGTTCTTCAGCACGTGTGCTAGACACCCCATATACGGAAATGTCACAAACTAGCTTTACGACCATTCCAAATTTGGATGACACTACATTCAAAATGTATGCCGCTGTTTGTAACGTATATCCCCAGAAAAAATTTGGTAATGATGAGAAACTAATCATAGATCTCACCATTTCCATTAGGGTTCTATTTCTCCACTCTGCTACACCATTTTGTTGAGGTGTATCGGGAGCTGTGAGTTGGGAAACTATCCCGTGCTCAACCATGAAGTATTTAAACTCTTGGTCAATGTACTCACCTCCACGATCCGATCATAATGACTTGATAGTCCTACCTAATTGATTCTCAACTTCACCTCGAAATTCTTTAAACTTTTTATATGTTTCCGACTTTCGTTGCATCAAGTAGACATATCCGTGTTTTGAGTAGTCATTTATAAGGCTTTATAGCTCTAAGCTCTTTTCCAGTAAAAGGTTCCTTAGTCATCTTACCTTATAAACAGGATTCACAAACAAGTAAGGTGCCAACCTTTAACTCACTTAAAGATCCACTTTTTACTAGTCTGTTTATCCGGTCAAGGTTGATATAACCAAGCATTAGATGCCAGAGATACGTGTCATTATATGGAGAAATCTTATGTCGTTTATTTTTTGGTTTTTCAACCTTAAACATTTCGGTGTTAAGTAATGTAGTAGTATGTATTAACGGTCTTAACACATACAAATTATTTTCATTAATTATTGAACAAATATTCAGACCATTCTTTCCAATAATAATAGATTTATTATTAAACGAAACAGAATATGATTGTTCTAACAACTTACAAATGGAAATCAAATTTCGTCTAAATTCAATAATGTAAAATTCATTGTCTAACCATATATAATTATTAGAAAAATGTAATCTAATTACGCCTACTGCTCGTGCCGACAGGACATCCCCTGACCCCACACGTTTAGAGAAGGCTCCCCTATGTCTATGAATCATTCCACTGCAAAGAAGAACTAACATGATTAGTAGCCCCCGAATCAACTATCTAGGGTGAAGAATCATCTTCCATTAAACATGACTCAAGAACAAGTAAATCATACTTACCTTTCTTGGACTTCTTCTTACCTTGGGCTTTCTTGGGGTTGGGCTTACCCTTCGCCTTCCCAGTAGACCTCATCCTCTTCTTATTATTGGAGAAAGATGGTTCGACAATATTTGCCTCACCAGTCCTACCCTTGTTGTCCTTAGAAGGACTTAAAGGTAGCGAGCTCATTAAGCAACTGTATGAGACTGAACCAACGTAGCGAGCTCATTGAGCAATTGTATGAGACTGAACCTTAACTTTTTCATCCCGTTGTCGCTCTTAAACTGATCGAAACTCTTTGGAAAAGTCGTTAACATGATGCTCACTTGTCTGGATTCGACAATGGCCCCACAATTGACTTTTACCGTGTTGAAGTAGGACATCAAGCTCAGGACATGTTCCCAAACTGATGTACCTTTCTTCATATGAGCGAGGAAAATGGAACAAACAGCTTTGTGTCACTTTTGCTGGGAGGGCTCCCCTAACATAGCTTGTAGTGACTCCATGATATCAAATGCTGAAGTCATTGCTTCGTGCTTTATGACAAGCACATCTGTCATAGAAGCCAACATATATGTTTGGGCCTTCTCATCAGATGAGACCCATCGCTTGTATGCCTTACAAACTCTTTACAAGGCATTGGCAACAGAAACTAGAGGACATTCCTCCGTAAGCACAAACTTGAGGTCTTTTGTGACCAATATTGTATTAATATTAAGTTTTCACTTCGTCTAGTTATCATCAGTTAATTTGTCGTTATGCAGAAGATATAATTGCTGAAATAAATAAAACATTCATTCAGTCATTTATTTAAAACAAATACGAGTGCTTTGGTATAAATTTAAACATGATGCATGAACATGTTTAACGAACTAGAACTACCTTAAAATCAGTTACTATGCCACGACAATCCAACATACCACAAAGAAGTGCCGCCTTAGGGTCGGTCAAGCCTTTGCATGTTGGACCGAGACATTCTCAATCAAATGATATTCTAGAATAACTCTGATTCCATATCATTCATTCATCGTTCATTCAGTCAGGTTTTTAATTAACAAAACTTAATCAAAAACCTTCGTGAGTGTAACCCACCATGTCGCCTTAGGGTCGGTCAATACCGAAATACCCTCAGAAATCCTATCAGTTAAGAAGTCAACCTTGATATTGATCTTTGTGGAAACCCTCCTTAGGGAGGATAAAGCAAAGTCGACATGAGGCCCCACTCCGATCTCACGGTGTTGAACTAATGATGGAGATTGCGGGATATATATGTCATATATCCCTCTCTCACTCACTATTTTAAAATTAGGATTTTCTGTTATCCGTTAATGCACCTAAACTTTACAGGATCAAACGGCTAACTTTAATCAAGTTATCTAGCGCATTAACTAATTCATTATTAGAATCAAATTCTAATTAACTAATATAATATTAATGATTTTTTACTAGTAAAAATCTAATCTATTAGTGCATCATCTAAACTTTTGTAAACTATTCACTAAGCTCAGATTATTATGATAGTGTTTAACAAGTTTTAACTATAAAAACTCTAAAACTTTATTCGGTTCATTTATTATTAGGTTATTAATCATATTAATCCTAAATACAGTAAATGACCATATTAATCTAACTTTATTATACTCTTTAATAACAGGATTAATATTAATGAGAATTACCAAGTTTTCTAACAATTAAAAAACTAATATCATTTTCATAGCCAATTATGTATATTGTCCATTTTAATCACATTAAAAAAATACATAAAATATCAGGCTATGATGCATGTATGATATATCAAATATAGTTGTATAGACATATCTAATCCAAATGACATAGTATGCAGGGCAATGCCTTTATTATCACATAATATAAGGCATACATGACTTAACCGAGTAATGTGGATTATTTAACCTAAAAAAATTTGGAATCTAACATTACAAAAATACCCCCAAGGAATTCCTTGGTCTTCTTGTAATTTCTGAAATCTTTCAGTCTCTTCATGTCACTCCGATTCATCTCATGAATGCTTCTTCGCAATTTTTTCAGGTTTTCAATATAGGTTATATTTTTTTTTATTTACAATACAATAACAGTAAATAATAATAAAAATATATATATATACAACCCATAAACCCTAAATCCACAGTACCATATAATTAACGATCAATCATGTTTTTGTAAATTTAAAAAAGTTAATATACATACAAAACATCATACAGTCAATTTAAACAGTACCTACACAATCATACATACAGGAACATTGAAATCAATTTCCAGTTTCGAAAAAAATTTGCCTCTGATACCAATTGTTGGAACCTGGTTCACTGATAACATAACGGAAATAGGTTTTAATTTTTTTTATAAAGATCATAAACGATCTGGGACCAGTGAACTTTGGATTGTAATTTTTCGAAACTTATACATATAAAATTATTATAATAATAAAATATATGTATACATAGGAAATCGAAATCAATACAATCAGAAGAAGATGTTAGAACCTTACCAACGTTTGGAGACTCTTTAACTTCTTACAATGCTCATGGCCTGTACACTCACCGGAACTGGTAACTGCGTATGAGTGTGTCACAACCTCAGGAACTTGAATGAATGATGTAAAGAAAAAACGAAGAAACTAGTTATTCAAAGTCAAAACTAATTAGAACAATTGTAGTTAAAAATATTAACAATTTAGTTTTTTCTCTTTTTGTTTGATATACTGTACATGACACTCGTGCACAATACACATCTTGAAGAATTTTTTTTGTGATTTTTTGACTGGTTCTATTTTCTCTTTTAGTGCTTCTCGCACAATTGCACACAACAACACTAAAAAAAAAAACTGATGCTTTGATGTATATTTCTTTGTTTTTTAGTTCAACGCTTGCAACAAATTCATGTCATTTATAACTCATCAATTGCATTAAATGCAGTTTAAAAAGACATGAACAGTTTTTTTCTTAATGTGTTTTAACGTGTCTTTAAAATTGATAACCGATATCATTCTTTTTTTTTTTTCAAAGACTATATATATCCGATATATATTTAAGGGTAAATCGTATTTTAATCCCTGTAGTTTACCTTAATTTACGTTTAGTCCACGGTTTTTTAGAATTGTAACTTTTAGTCATTCTGTAACAGAATCCGTCAAAAGTACACTGTTTGGCATGTCAGACGTGTGAAATGACCATAATTCCCTTGATGGGTGTTGACCATTTTACCCTTAACCATTAAAAATAATTAAAAAGTAATATTAAAATAAAAAAAAAAATAAAAAAAATAAAAAAATAATATTAATTAAATTAAATTAAAACAAAACAAAACAAAAAAACAAAACAAAACAAAAAAAACAAAACAAAACAAAAATCCACGCCAAACCTAAATCATCATCAAACCTAACACCAGACAAAAAACTAAATCATCATAAAAAAAAACTAAATCATTATCTTCTTAACCACGCCCGACACATTTTTCATTTTTAGATCTTTTTCTCTCCTCTAACTGATTCAACATCATCAAACCCCATCATCAAATCTCTTTCATCATCTTCACCAATCAAAACCATCAAACCCGTCATCAAAGCATCTATTAATCTTCATCAAAAACAAGAGTCCAACCCACCATCGTGTAGCGCCGTTGCTGCCGCTGCCTCTGTCGTGAACCTCTACTCTTTCTCGCCATGACTACCCCTAGTCGTGACTTTCTCTCTCTCTTTCTTTTTTCTGATATGCTTGTGGACTGAAATGGTTTGGGTGTGGGTCTTGGAAGCTCCGGCGTCGGCCTTGGACTCGAAGTGATGCTCGTTGTCAGACATGTCTTGATATGTGTTTGTTTAGCTTCTCTGACTCTGTGTTTGATAATGAAAACGAAGAGGCAAGTTTGTATATGATGTCTCACTTTATTTTGGTCTTCATTTCCTGATATGGCGAGATGGAGGGGTGGTCCTGGATCTAATCGCCAGCGAGATAGAGGGGTGGGTTTGGTTCTACTTGCCACCGATTTGGTTCCGTTGATGGTTGTTTGGTTGTTGTGATGGTAATGGCATGGGTTTGGTGGTGGTTTGAAAACGGTGTGGCGTGGATTCGTTTTTCGGTGGGTGTTGGGGATTGACAATGGGTATGAGTGGTTTGGTTTGGAAGTGGTTGATGATGGTGGTGGTGGTTGGATGTGATGAAAGACGGCTACGGTTTGGTGATGAAGTTTGATGGTGGTGTGTTAGGTTTGAATTTTCAATAATAGAATTGGGGTGGTGGTGATGGAATTTTAATTAATTAATTCTGAAAATGAAAATGAAGTTTTAGGGTAGTGGTGATTTTTTTATTTTAATTATAGAATTTAGGTGGTTGTGATAGAGTTTTAATTAATTAATTTTAAATGAAATAAATAAATAAATTTTAATTTTAATAATAGAATTTTTAATAATTATTTTAAAATTTAATTATTATTTTTTTGATAATAATAATAATTATTTAGTTTATAAATTACTATTATACCTTTTGTTTATATAAGATTCTAAAACATCTAATATAATTTTACCTTTTTACCTTCATTGACCATCGTTGACTTAACAGAACCCTAACGGAATTGGGCGGTAGGGACTACAATCCCTATTGTCAAAATAATGATGGACTAAAAGTTACAATTCTAAAAAACAGTGGACTAAACGCAAATTAAGGCAAACTACAGCGACTAAAATACTTCTACCTTTTTCAAGGTAGAAGCAAAGGATAAATGCTCGTAAAGCAGCTTGCTCTTTTTATATTTACTACTTTGTTAAGGAACTAGATAGTTGCACATACAATCTTGAATCTTCCACTACTATCTTCTTCCTATTTCAGAACTTATCTCCTTTTATTATTGCAGGTAAATTCAAAGACTGATTGAATTAGTGAGTAGGTTTATTCATAGAATTTGTTTTCTTAGCATTTGTTTTCTTCTGTTTTTCAGATTAGAAATTGTCGTGTTCTTAATTATATAGTACTAGTTCTTAATTTTCTTCTGTTTGAAATAAATTGTTTCCATGGAGATATAAAGGAAGATCAATTATCATGGCGGCGAGTTCCCCACAGAGTCAAGTCACTATTCCTATAGAGTCATTGGTGTCTTCCTTTAAAAAAAAGTTGGATGATCATGATCTTTTCATGTCATCCAAAGTTTGCATATTTAAGGTCCCAAAAATACTCCACAGGCACAACCCTCAAACATACGAGCCAAATGCATTTTCAATCGGCCCTTCTCACTATGGCCAAAAACAACTCAAACCCACAAAGAAAATCAAATTGAAGTACTTGCAAGGCCTCCTCCGTCGTTTAGGAAAATCAGAGGAACTAATGCTGGAGCAGCTCTTCGGAGCTGTCAGGGCTATAGTGGAAGGCGCACGTCAGTTTTATGCAGGGTCATCAATTGGAACCTGCAGTGATGAAATATTTGTCAAAATCTTGGTACTTGATGGCTACTTTATCATTGAGTTATTTCGGAAGGATGCTGAAGGGTAATTAAAGATCAGGATGACCCCATTTTCTCCATGTCTTGTTTGCTTGAATTCTTGAAACATGACCTCATTTTGCTCGAAAACCAAATTCAATGGCCAGTGCTCGAATGTTTGTTTAAACCGACTATGGATCCCTAAAAAAAAGACACGATTGAACTTGCCCTGCACTGCTTGATATGACTTGAATTTCCAATAGCTACCAAACGGGATTTAACCAATGCGAAGACTTCCTGGAGACGTGGGATACATTTGGAAGTAGGAGATCTTGATTGAGGGAGGTTTGAAAATGAAGAAGAACTGAAGAAACGAACTCTGTAGGTATTGCGGTCTGGACCGCGGTACAGACAAGTGCCTAGACCGCGGTACATACAGCGGTCGAACGCCTGTGAGATTATGCGGCATGGACCGTGGTGGAGACAATTGCACCAACCGCGGTATTCAGAGCGGTGGACGACAACGATGCATGTGGTGTAGGGCGTGGGTGGCCAACCATGACCCGAACCACATCAATGGTGGATTTTGTCCAAATAGGAATGTTGCACAAAAGTAGGAAATATGTTTTCTTCTGGAAGTTCTTGTGTTAATCAAATTAGGAAAGTTCTGTACTTAAAAGAAAATGATTTCTTTTAAACAAGAAGACTTGTCATAAATAGGAAATAGTATTTATGTGGACCAAGTAATTCTTATACGTTTAGGAGTAGGATTTCCTTTTATCTTATACTCCCTGTAATTCATATAAATAGACCATAATAGATAGGTTATTTATGGTGGAGCAAATTAGCAAATACAAAGAGAGATATCAAGAGAGCATTGGGTGTAATTGGGTTTGGGGTATTTTAGAGAGAGGATCCTGAGTGTGGATGTAACAATTTTCTATATAGTGAATCTTTCTCTTGTCGTCCTGACGGTCGTGGTTTTTTTCTTGATTTGGGTTTCCACGTAAAATCTTCTTGTGTTGTGTGATTGGATTTATTCTCTTCAATTTAATTCTTTATTTTGCTATTATTTTTTGAGTTCTATCTAGCAACGCTTCCGCGTAATTTTGCCAACAACTGATATCAGAGCATTGGTTGCTTGATAGTGATCATAATAAACCGGAGATGACAAAGTTAATGCGATTTGAGGTCGATAAGTTTGATGAAAAAATTAACTTTGGCTTGTGGCAAGTTCAAGTCAAATATTTGGTAATCCAATACGGTTTACACAAGGCGTTAAAGGGCAAGCCAACCCTTGAGAAAAGAAACGACTGGTACTGGTTATGGAAAACCGGTGATGAGCGATGATGAATGGGAAGATCTAGACGAAAGGGCTGCAAGTGCGATACGATTGAGCTTAGCCAAGAATAGTCTTGCAAATATTCAAGGAACATATTTAACGAAAGAACTTTTGGAGAAGCTTGAAGAATTGTATCAATCGAAGTCCGTCTGTAACAGATTCTACCTAAAGGAGCAGTTTCACATGCTACAAATGTCTAAAGGTACGAAGATTTCTGATCATCTGGGAGTGCTCAATGGGATAGTTTCCGAATTAGAGTCGATTGGAGTGAAGATTGATGAAGAAAACAAAGGATTAAGACTAATCTGGTCCCTTCCACCATCTTATGAGCACATGAAGCCAATCTTGGTGCACGAGAGTTCAACCATATGTTTTGGAGATATAGCAAACAAACTAATCTCCGAGGAACGGAGGCTAAAGGGTGAAGGTAAATCTTCTGATAACTCTACTTTGTTGGTTGATAGGAAGAAGAGAGGCTTTAAGAAGAAAGGCATTTGTTGGGCATATGGACAACCTGGACATTTAAGGAAGGATTGTAAAAATAAGAATACAAATCATCTAATGGCTCCAAAGAGGGGGATCTGGCAATCGCCTCTCTTGAGTATGAAGACTACAGCGATGCCCTCTAAAGGGGGATAAACATCCTCATGGCATGACCGCTAGTTGCTGTTAAAAAGGATGTATTGCTGATAGCGGGTCCACAATTTACGCACGGGTATTGGTTAGGCAATGATGCAAGGTGTGTGGTGGACAAGGATGTCGATGGCTGAACGAACTCCCTGGAAGCTTAACGTGAGGAGTTGCACCACAAATTTCAGCAAGGTAAATTTTGAAATGTGCCGGTGAAATCTTAGGATAGGTGTTCCTAAGTGATTATACTTCGTGGTGGGTATGTTGATTCTCGGTGATAAGAGTCGTAGCTATGGACTGAAGTTTTGGAAATTCTTACCATAGAGGAGGATTGTTGGATATAGCTTGAATTTCCAATGGCTACCAAACAGGATTCAACCAATACGAAGACTTCCTGGAGACGTGGGATACGTTTGGAAGTAGGAGATCTTGATTGAGGGAGGTTTGAAGACGAAGAAGAACTGAAGAAACGAACTCTGGTAGGTACCGCGGTTTGGACCACAGTACGGATAAGTGCCTAGACCGCGGTACATACAACGATCGAACACCTGTGAGATTACACGGTGTGGACCGTGGTGGAGACAATTGCACCAAACGCGGTATTCGGAGCGGTGGACGACAGCGATGCATGTGGTATAGGGCGTGGGTGGCCAACCACGACCTGAACCACATCAATGGTGGATTTTGTCCAAATAGGAATGTTGCACGAAAATAAGAAATGTGTTTTCTTCTGGAATTTCTTGTGCTAATCAGATTAGGAAAGTCCTGTACTTAAAAGAAAATGATTTCTTTTAAACAAGAAGACTTATCATAAATAGGAAATAGTATTTATATGGAACAAGTAATTCTTGTACGTTTAGGAATATGATTTCCTTTTATCTTATACTCCCTGTAATTCATATAAATAGACCATAATAGCTAGGCTATTTGTGGTGGAGCAAATTAGTAAATACAAAGAGAGATCTCAAGAGAGCATTGAGTGTAATTGTGTTTGGGATATTTTAGAGGGAGGATTCTGAGTGTGGATGTAACAATTTTCTACATAGTGAATCTTTCTCTTGTCGTCCTGACGGCCGTGGTTTTTTTCCCGATTTGGGTTTCCATGTAAAATCTTCATGTGTTGTGTGATTGAATTTATTCTCTTCATCTTAATTCTTTACTTTGTTATTGTTTGTTTGTGTTCAATCTAGCAACACTTTCGCGTAATTTCGCCAACATGCACTTCTTCAGCAACATGTTTTCATCTTATAAACCGTCCATAACATCAAACCTATTTGTAAAACATGAAATCATGCATATTCTAGACTTGCTAAGGCTCTCATTAATTTTACCGTTAAACCATGAGAGAGTTGACACATGATGGCAACCTTTCCCTTATGCACCGAAAATCAAAGGCTTTGGAATCAAATTCCAGAAAGTAAACTCCAATACCATCCTGGATATAAGTTTTAGAAACGGTGTTCTTTTGATCCCACCATTGCTTGTCCAGGAAACAACAGAACCCATCTTTCGGAACCTTATCAGCTTCGAGCAATGCTACCCAAATTGCCCACCAATCATCACCATCTATGCAAAAGTCATGGACAATCTCATCGAGACAACTGAAGACGTGGAGATATTGTGTGACAAAGATGTTCTGGACAACTGGTTGAAACCTTAGGACGCCACCCGATTCTTCAATAAGCTATACTACGATGCTTATGTGAAGAAATTCTACTATCTTGACGTTTGCCATCAAGTGAATGGTTATAGCAAAAAATGGTGGCCAAAATTGCGATATATTTAAACACGCGATTTCACTGCTCCTTGGGCTTTTGTTTCTCAGATTGCTGCTGTAATCCTTTTGATTCTTACTTTCCTACATACCTATTATACCCTCATCAGTTATCTCAGTCAAAAGGGCAAATCCTCTTAGAATTGAAGCCCGCAAAAAATTATTCTAGCTTCATCATGTGTTTGGTTGTATATATTTGTTTTATAAAGTATATCTTGTTTTGTAAAATTCTTGAACAAACATATATAAGCACAACATAATATAATAAGGAATATGTTAATAATCTAGTTTTTTGCTATTAAATCTGTACGTTTACAGCCCATATCCCATCTTCTGCAGATTAGTTTAGAAGGAAAATTCTACCCAATGCAGTTGGAAAATATTGTGATGAAGTGTCTGAAACTACCTCTCATGCTTTGTTAAGAAGCTTTTGGAGTGGCACAACGGAAAACATAAAAGGAATAAGACCAACGTCTGTATTTCGTAATAATCTGAAATCCTCCAGAAACAAATAGAAAACTCTTTTAAAACAATCTCTGAATTTTTATTGAATAATAAGATAACGAGCTTTTCGGCTTACAACTCTATTTAAAGTGAATAAACCCTAACCCTAATTCTTATTCGACAAGAAATGGGGCTAATTAGCAAGAATTACCAAAAATAGTAGAATTGAGATAATTGCAGAAATAAATACTACTAACGTCCCTAATAAAGTCAGAATTGACAACAGACGATTCTGACTTGTTAAAGTCAACTTTTGACTAAAACGAAACTTTCCTAAAATAGCAAAAACAACATCAAGGGTCCCAAACGATGGAATTTGACGGAAAAAGAATGTGCCTCATCGCTAAAGACAACGAATTGAAAAGATCTCATTGATTCGCTTCAGGTGAAGTAACTTAGCCTTGAATTTAGGATGGTCTCTCAAAGCCATGTATGCATCAACTACTTGTTCTCAATCACTCCCCTCTACTTGGAAAGAACTTGACCTCGAGTTAGGCTCAGGATAGAGAGACTCTTTCGCATGATACTGGAACAAGTATGCAACACTGAAAGTCTTGGAAATCCCCATGGTCTCAAGTAGGTCGACCACATAGGAATTATCATTGATCATTTTTAGTATTTGGTTTGAACCATACTTCTTGGGCTTCAATTTGTTGTAAGTCCCAACTGGGAACCTCTATTTGTGCAAGAAAACCATCTCTGAATCTCCCTCCTCAAACACCTCCCGACGTCTATGCTTGTCTGTAATTACATTGTATTTCATATTAGTTTCTTCCATTTTCTGTCTCACCTCTGCTTGTACCGCTTGAGCCTGAGTAGCCATATTTTTTATAGCAACACTAACCCCGGACCCTTTGGTATGCGAATTAAATCCACAGTATGCCTTGGTGGCTACACATATATCACAGTAAAAGAGGATTTTCCCCTTGACACTATGCACAACACTGTTGTAGGCAAACTCAGCTTGAGGTAATACATAATCCTATTGTTTCGGTTTATCTCCACAAATGCAACGAACTAGATTTCCCAAGGTCCTATTCATCACTTCTGTTTACGCATCAGTTTGTGGGTGTGCAGTAGTACTACGTTTTAGAGAGGTATTAAACATCTTCCATAAGGTCACCCGAAAATGGCTAAGGAATTTTATGTCACGATTAGAAGTAATTGACTGCGGCACTCCATGTAGTCGGACTACTTCTCTGAAGAATAGTCGGGCTATGTGTGAAAGATCAGAGGTCTTCCTACAAGGGATGAAATGAGCCATTTTTAAGAATCTTTCAACCACCACAAAAATCGAATCTACTCCTCACTGGGTACGAGGTAGCCCTAACATAAAATCCATAGACAAATCCCTCCAAATATTGTTAGGAACAGGCAAAGGCATATAAAGACCAGTATTTTATTACTGACCTTTAGACACCTGACAGGTATACCATCTCTTCATAAAGTTTTCAACATCTCGTTTCAGTTACGGTCAGAAATACCGATTCTCCAAGCTAGCCACTGTTTTGTTTCGACCTAAGTGTCCACTCAATTCACCTCCGTGCAAGTCACAGATTAACTTCTCCTATAGAGACGTATTGGGAATACACAAACGGTTACCACGAAATAGATACCCATCATTCTAAAGAAAATCACTAACATGCTGCTTCTCAATACACTTTAACCAGATTTCCTTGAAGTCTTCATCCTCCTCATATAATTCCTTCAAATAGTCAAACCCCACAATCTCCTAAGCGA
Organism: Dipteronia dyeriana; assembly: GCA_032871835.1. NCBI lineage: Eukaryota > Viridiplantae > Streptophyta > Magnoliopsida > Sapindales > Sapindaceae > Dipteronia > Dipteronia dyeriana. Next base: position 19,148,744 of record CM065295.1, on the reverse strand, counting down.
GGGTCACAAGCAGGGTGGCACGATGGTTCAAGGCATCAGTAACTTGGTTCAAAACCCCTGGCTTATGCATAATAACAAAAGGAGATTTCTGAAGGAAAGTGACCCACTTGACATGCATGTAGTCCAAGTGCTTTTGACTGTTAATAAATGTCAAAGCTTGATGATTGGTGTACAAGACAAACTCCTTCTGTACTAGGTAGTGTTCCCATTGCTTCAGGGCTCATACCAATACGTAGAACTCCTGATCATAAGTACTCCACTTCTGGCATGCTTCACTTAATTTCTCACTAAAGAAAGCTACTAGTTGCTTTTCTTGAGACAACACAATGCCAATTCCTACACCACTAGCATCACACTCCACTTCAAATATCTTTTAAAAACTAGGCAGAGCTAGTACCAGCGCAGTAAAAAATCTCCTTGATTAATGCGAAACTCACCTCTGCCTCTTCTCCCCACTGAAACCGATTTTTCTTCATACATTATGTTATCGGTACCATGGCAGTGCTAAAATTTTGAATAAATCAATGGTAGAAAGTGGCTAAACCATGAAAGCTACGAACTTCACTCACGGTTTTTGGTACAAGCCATTCTCGAATGGCTCAGACCTTCTCTTCATCCACATGAATTCCCTTTGAACTCATAACATAACCTAAAAACAACAAGTTGTTGGTCATAAGACTGCACTTTTTGAGATTAAGAAACAATTAATTTTCCTATAAAACTTTTAACACCTCTCGCAATTGCTCAACTTGCTCTTCCTCAGTTCTACTATAGATAAGAATGTCGTCAAAATAAACAACAAATTTTCCCACAAAAATCCTTAATACATGATTCATCACCTGTATGAAAGTACTAGGTGCATTTGACAGTCCGAACAGCATGACCAACCACTCATACAACCCATATTTACTCTTGAATGTCGTCTTCCATTCATCCCTCGATCTGATCCAAATTTGATGATACCCACTGCGTAGATCAACTTTTTAAAATAGCTTCGAACCCTCTAGTTGATCCAACATGTCATCTAGGTGGGGAATTGAAAATCTATACTAAATGGTTATTTTGTTGATAGCTTGACGGTCCACGCACATATGCCAACTCTCATCTTTCTTTGGTGTCAACAACGCAGGAACCGTACACGAGCTTATACTCTCACGTATGAAACCCTTCTGCAATAACTCTTCGATCTTCTCCCATAGAATTTCGTTCTACTTTGGACTCATCCTGTAATGCGGCAGATTAGGCAAACTCACCCCAAGTATAAAGTCTATATGGTGCTGAAAGACTCTTAATGGAGGTAAGTTGTTGGGGGTAAGTCCTCTGAAGCAATGTTTCTGAATGTTCTAGCATAGACTATATTTTCTCAAGAATAGTTACCACTGGTGTTTCTTCCTCCTCTACCACAAGGGCTCTAACCACCAAATAATAAACCTACTATGCACTCTTGTGTTAGGTCTGTGAGTTTTGTTGGCATTATTCTATATCAAAACAACATTTCCTTTATATTGTTTAGTTGTCTAGGATTCATGATGATTCAAGCTTCAAAGCGGAAATGATAACTATTCAAGCAAGTTAAAGTCTTCAAAGGGAAAAGTGCTTCAAGATTCTACAAAGGTATATTAAGACCTTTATTTTATCTTTCAAGGCTTAGGCACACATACACATATCATACATTTGTGTTCCTGCATGGTTGTGCACCATTTATAACACATTCACACACTTGAAGATGAATGCTCATGCATTGGTATGAAAATAACATGTTTTGAAAAATGTATGATTGGAAACTATCTCTATGTAGTTTGTATTCTAGTGTGAATTGTGTTTGTGTATGTATATGTTTGAATAATATGGATATTGAAATTGAATTTAGTCTTAAATCATTTTTGATTGAGTTCCGGTCATTTCGGTTACTCATACTATTGATTTCAAGTTCTGAGTCAAAAGTTATGATACTTTCTAGTTATGTTGCGTACATTGTCTTCGTCTTGGTATATCAAGTCGAATTCTTATTTTCTGGGTTGAGTATCTTATATGTCCATGTCCGTGAGAGAGTTACAGTTTGTAATCCATAAACGGATTCGAATTCCGAGTTTGGAGGCCGGAGAACGGTCGAAGAACACGAGGGAAGCACATGGGAGTTGCACCATGGCCGAAAGGCCAACAAGAGGTGCAAGCCCGAGATGGCACGTGGCCATCTAGGCTGCAACTCCTTGCTGCCCCAAGATGCCCACGTGCCATCTCGGTGAAGCATCTTGAAGGGGTAGCCTTGGTCTTTTCACATATATCTCTTCCTTCTCCTTTATATATCTCTTCTCTATCTCATTTGAATTCAAGGAAGAAGAAAATGTAGTGCAGAAAATTTCCAGGTTTTTTCTCTCAACTTTAAATCACTATATCTCTCTCATTTCTTATCCGATTTGAGTGATTCAAGTTGGAGAAGTTTTGTATTGAAGTCCTCTATCATATCCAAGCAACCTTGAAGTCATCTGTTCAAGTTTTCTGGTGGATTGCACCATTTTCGTGACTGTACTGGAAATTGTCAAGGTATTTGTTTATCTTTTGATTTCCTTGATTCTAATGTTCAAATACCTTGGGTCTTCTTCCTACTTGTGTGTATTTGACTTGAACATATGTTGATGAGTGATAGATCTTCAATTAAATGCTAGTTGTGCTTAATTATAAACTTGATTGTGAGTTAGGTTTCAATCAAACCTATGTTTTCACATGATTGTGAGTTGTATTGTGCTAGCATCTTATCTAGGACTATTTGTGCTTTGATTGACTTTATTTTCATGATTAATAGTCTTATCATGTGCTAGAACTCATTTGTTGAATAAATTTAGGATTAGCACATTTGATTATATATTTAGAGTCTATTAGAGTTTAATTGACTATTTTGTGAATATATGCTCTAAATGATTGCTAGAGATCTGATTGATCATATCTTGTGTTTCTAGCATTTTTGTGTTAGTACTAAAGTCTTGAATATGTACTTCATGAACATGTTTATTTCAAGCTTTAGTAACATGAATAAAATCTAGATTTAAATGTGTGTTTGGAAATTTGGCATGCTCTAGATTTTTGTTCATGCATAAGATCTAGACAATCTTGTTTTGTGATCTTTATTTTCTGTGTCTAGATCTTCATGAAGTGTACCTAATCCATACATTTCATATTCTCATGCATCATCTTGTATGGTGTCACTTTTGGATTATAAACTAGAAAATATACTTTGTGTGCTCATTGATTAATTCTAGTTTCCATAGAATTTGTTGATCATCTTATTCTATGTTGCGTGCTTGTTTGCATTTTGCATTCATGATCACTTAGATGCCTTGTGAGAAGGAAGTCTTGACAATAGGTGTGAGACCTATGGTGTTGAGCAAGAAGTCTTGGCAAGAGGTGTGAGACCTCGGATTGTCGAGCAAGGATGTCTTAGCTAGAGTCGGGAAGACTCGGATAGTCGAGCAAGAAGTCTTGCCTATGGTCGTGAGGATCCAGATAGGTGAGCGAGGAAGTCTTGACTAGAGTCGGGAGGACTCGAATAGTTGAGCAAGAAGTCTTGCCTTGGGTCATGAGGATCCGGATAAGGTGATCGAGGAAGTCTTGACAAGATGTGTGAGGCCTCGGATTGTTGAGCATTAGGGCGACAACTTCTAGAGTAGGATAGGAGGGTAGTTTCTAGGTGAAGGGGTCACTTGAGAGATTGTACTTGTCTTATCTACTAGTGAATTTTGTTTGCCGGTGGCTGCTAGCCCGTGGATGTCTCCTCTTCGGAGGTTTACCACGTTATATCTTATGTCAACTTTTCTCTATCCCTATCTCTCTTATATCGGTAATTTTTATTTGAATAATGTGGATATAACTTTATATGTAAGTTGACTTCCTTATACAATATTGTTTGTGTATGTTAGATAACTTTGTATCTTGTGATATTTCATTCAAGTTGTAAAGTATCACATTGTAATACTCTAAGTACAACTTATGGTATTTTATCTACATTGAATATATTTGTTCATAAGATACATCGATTCTTGTTGTATGTTTTGTAGACTAAGAGTGGAGATTTGAGCATACATGAATATTTTGTTTTCTCATAACAATCATGTTCAATGTTAATTTGTATGCTTATCAAGGTTTTGTCACTAGTCTTGAAAGATTTGTTGAAAGTGAGAGACAACCTTTTCACACCCCTATAGGTTGTTTAGTATTACCTTGTACACGTTATTTCAATTGGTATCAGAGCGGGTCACTTAAAGTAGTTAGTGTGATTCGGGATCTACAAGGTTATTTACTAATCATGGATATCAACCTCTAGTCTACAATTGTTTATTTTTGGTTGTCCTCCTTTGTTGGTTGTGAAAATGGTTCTTCTTGTTTTATATTTCATTTGTCTACTAACAATTTTGTTGGTAAGCTTGAAAAGAAAGTTAGTGACAAAAGCAAAGATGAAGAAGCTATTTCCGGAGGATGATTGATCTGGACATGATTACTTGTCTTTGCAACTCAATGAAGAGAACTGCATGTCAAAGACCACCAACTTCTACTTGATGGCAAGAGTTTAAACTCTTGACAAGGAAAGAGATGAATCGTTAAAGGAAGTTAAAGTGAAGAATGAAGTGATCAAATGTCTAGAAAAGAAGATGGTTGAATAGGCTCGTATGTTAGATAGATTAACAAATGATTTTGCTAATAATTTGCTTTTGTTTCTTGAAGGTAATGTTCAAAGGCAAGAAAGAGGAGTTGGCAATCATGAAGGCCAAAGAATTTTGGTAATCTTCATGGAGATTTAAGTGATTTAAGTGATTTAAGCATTGTAGATGAGCAAGTGGAGTCTCCTACAACTAAAGGCAAGTTACTAAGGAACAAAAGGATTTCAAAGGCCATGTCTTCCAAGGTCAAGTGCAAAATCAAGGAAATTAAAGAGTCTTCACCATCGGTCCACTCTCACCTAAATATTAACATCTCGAAATTTATTTCGATTTGCTACTTTTGCTATGTTGTCGTGAGTATATTGGATGATGCAAACTAGGGAATGTGATGCATGCTAATGAGATGTGAAAATCTTCTATGAATGTTTCTTGCATGATAACACTTTGAATTTTGTGTGTGATAATGATAATCGTGTGAAGAAAATAATTGAGAAGATTTGGGTGAAAATGAGTGTTTCACATGATCATATGTATAGTCTTGATGATATTTTTGTTGATGGCAATAGTGATGTGTTTTACATGAGTAATATCTTTATAGAGAAAATAGTTGATGATTTATCTTCTAGATATATTTTTGCCATGAGAAATGATCATGATTTTTGTGTGAAATTTCACCTAAGAACAAATGGTTCAAGGGGTGAGTGCTTTTACCTCTAGTGTAAGTAGCACATGTGAGTTAGCTTTAAGGCTAAGTGTCAAGTGTGTTGAGAATTCTAGCTAGCTAGCTTGGAATACTCCACGTCTAGACACGAACTTAGCTATCTCACTTAACTTTGTTTTGATAGTCAAAATCCATTTATTAACTTTTGAGAAGTTATCCTTATGAAATCTATTTGGTGATTATCTTGTTAATACTTTTGGAGAAAGTCATTTCTACTCTTGCATTGCATCATATAGCATGTCATATTAGAGAACTAGTATACCATTCATATGGTCTTGTTGACATTTGCTCTCTAAAGATCTTTTAGTGATGTGTTCACAACGATCTTACTCATGATGTTTGAAATGCTTGCTTGAATGATGAGTGGTATACTTTTAAAAAAATATGAGCTTCATATTCTTTGAAAGCTACTCATTATAGAAGTAATGATCTTGAATAAGTCTTTATTTATTGCTCTTAGATCATGTGCTTATGAGCCATAAAAACTTGATTTTTAAAAATTGCACTTTGCTTCTCTTATATGTTTAAGTTTGAGTAGTTTAGTTTGAAAATGTGTAGATTATGGATGCATCTAAAATTTATTGCTTAGTACATGATAGATGACCTATGGTTAGTATCCATTTTGCTTCGGCAGCTACATAGAACTCAACGAGCACCTTCATGGAAAGGGCTACACACTTTGGTTGTGAAGTCGTCCAATGTAGGAAAGGGCTACACCATTGTGATGAGTGAAAGCCGTCATGAAGAATTTTTGTTTATGTATGCAAAATCAAAGAAGTGTTGAAAAAGAATCAATAAAAGAAAGATCTTTTATTCAAAGCCTAAAAAGAAATGGAGGAAGGCTTAAATTGGAGTATAGTTGAAAATTGTGATTGCTCGGATTGAAAAACAGAAATGGAATGACGAGCCACATGCACACACAAGCTCACATGTTGAAATCTATTCTATTTAAATCAAAAATCCGGATGATAATCAGTTTGGCCTTGATTGGAAAAGCTTTAGATGGATAGGTGTTGAAGTGATTTGCATGTTGATATCACAATCACTCCTTTTGTATATACTTGAAGCAAAATTCACACACACACTTTTTGCTTATAGAGTATTTTGATATTCTAGCAATTTTTAGAAGAATTATGAGAGAGATTGAAAATCTTGGTGTATCTCTCATAGTTTGTGGAGTTTATCTTGTTGAATTGCTTTAATATTGCTTGAATGTGTGATTGTGTAGATTTATTGTGAACATTATTCTATCTTGATCTTAGATAGAGCACTTATCAAATGGGAGCATAGTATGCTAGACTTTGTTTTCTATGATTTGTTCACATGTTTCAAGTTGGTATATGTTGGCATATTCTTTGGTTGATATAATGAATCTTATAAATGCTATTTCATATTTCTTGATTTGCATGATGATTCTTTGTATTGTCATATGCCTTTGTATTGTTGATCACAAATAATGCATGAAACATTTTTGTAATAATTGTATGATTGTATTTGCAATCAACTTCTCCTTATTTGGGGTTGTATAGTTGTTGAGATTGCAATCAATTCCCTCATTCTTGAAATTGAAATGAGAATAGTTACAATGAATTCTTCTTTGTTTTGGAGTCGATAGTAATTGTAATTGTAATTAATTCTATTGATTGTAGTTACAGTGAATTCCTCTTTGTTTGGGGTCGATAGTAATTGTAGTTGTAATCAATCCAATTGGTTATAGTTACAGAAAATTCCTCCTTGCATAGGGTGATAGTAATTGTAGTTTTAATCAATTTAATTGATTCTAATTGCAGAAAATTCTTCCGTACGTTGAATGCTAGTAGTTGTGGTTGTAATCAAATCTTTTCTTGTTTGAGGTTGATATGATTTTCGTTTATACCAATTCCTTCATATTTGGGGTTAGTATGATTGTTTATACAATTTTTGAACTTGGTGGAAATGACCAATATGTTTAAGAGTAAAATTTATACATTTGTGATTCACTATACCTTGATGAGTTTGTTGTGGTGTATAGATTTGAATAACCTTTAATAGGTTAACATGGAAAAGCAAACTAGAATCAAGGGAGAAGATATGGGAGCTAGGTGCTTGAAATAAATCAATTATTCAAGTAAGGCACCCATCTCCGAACATTATGTGAGATCACCAATTGTTTCATTATTTGATCTCAAGATATCATTTATTTTTTCTTTTCTTTGGCATAATTTTATGTCAAAAGGGGGATAAATATGATATTGTTTTAGCATATCTTCTTTGAATATTTGTCAAGTATTGAACTTCTTATGGCATGTAATATTGTGATTTCATTTGGTAAAGAATATCTTTGAGATAGCATGTATTAAGGGGGAGATACATGATTCATTTTGGACATAATTACATATTGCCATAATTGCATATTGCCATATGTGTCTTTCTCTTGGATATGCTTTGTGCTTTAAGTTGATTTTATGTGGCTACAAGAGAAGATCAAGAAGAAGTTCAAGATTTGTTGAAGATTTGTCTTAAGGAACAAACTCATTGTAATGTGAGGGTGTGATTTTGTGACCAATCTTCATTTTATGTGTTTTAGTATTTTGTATAGGTGTTTTGATATAGAATTTGCCAAAGAGGGAGATTGTTAGGTCTGTGAGTTTTGTTGGCATTATTCTATATCAAAACAACATTTCCTTTGTATTGTTTAGTTGTCTAGGATTTATGATGATTCAAGCTTTAAAGAGGAAATGACAACTATTCAAGCAAGTTCAAGTCTTCAAAGGGAAAAATGCTTCAAGATTCTACAAAGGTATATTAAGACCTTTATTTTATCTTTCAAGGCTTAGGCACACATACACATATCATACATTTGTGTCCCTGCATCGTTGTGCACCATTTATAATACATTCACACACTTGCAGATGAATGCTCATGCATTGGTATGAAAATAACATGTTTTGGAAAATGTATGATTGGAAACTATCTCTATGTAGTTTGCATTCTAGTGTGAATTGTGTTTGTGTATGTATATGTTTGTATAACATGGATATTGAACTTGAATTTAGTCTTAAATCATTCTTGATTGAGTTCCGGTCATTTCGGTTACTCATACTATAGATTTCAAGTTCCGAGTCAAAAGTTATGATACTTTCTAGTTATGTTGCGTACATTGTCTTCGTCTTGGTATATCAAGTCGAATTCTTATTTTCTGGGTTGAGTATCTTATATGTCCATGTCCGTGAGAGAGTTACAGTTTGTAATCCGTAAACGGATTCGAATTCCGAGTTTGGAGCCCGGAGAACGGTCGAAGAACGCGAGGGAAGCACATGGGAGTTGCACCATGGCCGAAAGGCCAACAAGAGGTGCAAGCCCGAGATGGCACGTGGCCATCTAGGCTGCAACTCCTTGCTGCCCCAAGATGCCCACGTGCCATCTCGGTGAAGCATCTTGAAGGGGTAGCCTTGGTCTTTTCACATATATCTCTTCCTTCTCCTTTATATATCTCTTCTCTATCTCATTTGAATTCAAGGAAGAAGAAAATGTAGTGTAGAAAATTTCCAGGTTTTTTCTCTCAACTTTAAATCACTATATCTCTCTCATTTCTTATCCGATTTGAGTGATTCAAGTTGGAGAAGTTTTGTATTGAAGTCCTCTATCATATCCAAGCAACCTTGAAGTCATCTGTTCAAGTTTTCTGGTGGATTGCACCATTTTCGTGACTGTACTGGAAATTGTCAAGGTATTTGTTTATCTTTTGATTTCCTTGATTCTAATGTTCAAATACCTTGGGTCTTCTTCCTACTTGTGTGTATTTGACTTGAACATATGTTGATGAGTGATAGATCTTCAATTAAATGCTAGTTGTGCTTAATTATAAACTTGATTGTGAGTTAGGTTTCAATCAAACCTATGTTTTCACATGATTGTGAGTTGTATTGTGCTAGCATCTTATCTAGGACTATTTGTGCTTTGATTGACTTTATTTTCATGATTAATAGTCTTATAATGTGCTAGAACTCATTTGTTGAATAAATTTAGGATTAGCACATTTGATTATATATTTAGAGTCTATTAGAGTTTAATTGACTATTTTGTGAATATATGCTCTAAATGATTGCTAGAGATCTGATTGATCATATCTTGTGTTTCTAGCATTTTTGTGTTAGTACTAAAGTCTTGAATATGTACTTCATGAACATGTTTATTTCAAGCTTTAGTAACATGAATAAAATCTAGATTTAAATGTGTGTTTGGAAATTTGGCATGCTCTAGATTTTTGTTCATGCATAAGATCTAGACAATCTTGTTTTGTGATCTTTATTTTCTGTGTCTAGATCTTCATGAAGTGTACCTAATCCATACATTTCATATTCTCATGCATCATCTTGTATGGTGTCACTTTTGGATTATAAACTAGAAAATATACTTTGTGTGCTCATTGATTAATTCTAGTTTCCATAGAATTTGTTGATCATCTTATTCTATGTTGCGTGCTTGTTTGCATTTTGCATTCATGATCACTTAGATGCCTTGTGAGAAGGAAGTCTTGACAATAGGTGTGAGACCTATGGTGTTGAGCAAGAAGTCTTGGCAAGAGGTGTGAGACCTCGGATTGTCGAGCAAGGATGTCTTAGCTAGAGTCGGGAAGACTCGGATAGTCGAGCAAGAAGTCTTGCCTATGGTCGTGAGGATCCAGATAGGTGAGCGAGGAAGTCTTGACTAGAGTCGGGAGGACTCGAATAGTTGAGCAAGAAGTCTTGCCTTGGGTCATGAGGATCCGGATAAGGTGATCGAGGAAGTCTTGACAAGATGTGTGAGGCCTCGGATTGTTGAGCATTAGGGTGACAACTTCTAGAGTAGGATAGGAGGGTAGTTTCTAGGTGAAGGGGTCACTTGAGAGATTGTACTTGTCTTATCTACTAGTGAATTTTGTTTGCCGGTGGCTGCTAGCCCGTGGATGTCTCCTCTTCGGAGGTTTACCACGTTATATCTTATGTCAACTTTTCTCTATCCCTATCTCTCTTATATTGGTAATTTTTATTTGAATAATGTGGATAGAACTTTATATGTAAGTTGACTTCCTTATACAATATTGTTTGTGTATGTTAGATAACTTTGTATCTTGTGATATTTCATTCAAGTTGTAAAGTATCACATTGTAATACTCTAAGTACAACTTATGGAATTTTATCTACATTGAATATATTTGTTCATAAGATACATCGATTCTTGTTGTATGTTTTGTAGACTAAGAGTGGAGATTTGAGCATACATGAATATTTTGTTTTCTCATAACAATCATGTTGAATGTTAATTTGTATGCTTATCAAGGTTTTGTCATTAGTCTCAAAAGATTTGTTGAAAGTGAGAGACAACCTATTCACCCCCTCCCTCTAGGTGGTTTAGTATAACCTGTACACATTATTTCATTTTGACATCTGTCACAAATTCTGTTTCGGATTTGGTAATTGTCAGAAAAGACCGCTTCTCCACTTCATAAGGCTTATTAGGCACTGGCTTCTGCTTGGAAGGAACCATTGCAATTTTGTGTGACCCCCAGGTAAACAGATAATTAGTATCCCTGCCTTTATCGGTAATATCAACATCGTACTGCCATGACTGACCAAATAACACATGGCTAGCATCCATATCAACCACATCACAGATCACCTCATCTTTATAAATTTTACCAATAGAAATCATAATACGACAAATCTCAATTACCTTTACTGTTGGTCCATTCTTGATCCAAACAATGGTATAAGGATTGAAATGCTTCTCAGTTGGCAGTTGTAGATGTTCCACCAACCTCCTTGCAACAAAGTTCTCATAACTCTCTTTGTCCACGATCCGGTCGCAGACCTTCTGACTGACTGTACAACAAGATTGAAATATATTATTATGCTGGCAGGAGTCCTCCTGCTTTGGCACGTACAACACTCGTTGCACCATGTAATTAACTCATTCTCCCTCTTCTTTTGTAAATTCAATCCCCTCATATAAGTCACCTTCCTCTCCTACTCCTTCAGGAGCATCCATATCTTCTTAGCATCCTTCGACCCAATTTACTTTCTAACGATCAGGACATGCATTTCTTATGCATGGAAGATCAAAGGCTCCAAAATCAAATTCAAGGACATAGCCCTGATAGCATCCTAGATATAAGATTTAACAACGACAGTCTGGAGATGCCACCGTTGCTTGTTCAGGAAACAACATAAACCATCTTATGAAACCTCATCAGCTTACACTACAAGAAAAAATAGCTATTGGGACGAAACTTTTAGGGACGATTTTTTTTTTGTCCCAATAGGTTGTCTTTTGGGACGAAATAAATTATTCATCCCTAAAAATCACAATCCTGACAATAATTTTAGGGACAAACAATATCATCCCAATAGGATGTCTATTGGGACGAAATAAATTATCCGTCCCTAGAAAGTGCAAATGTGACGATACTTTAGGGACGGATTTTTTTTTGTCCCAATAGTATGTTTATTGGGACGAAATAAATAATTCGTCCCTAAAACTAACCTGTTGGGACGAACTTGTTATCTCAATAGTGAAAATACAAACACGGTTATATGCTCAAGGCTAACACAGAGAGGGAGGGGGGGGGGGGGGTGAATAGGTTAGACTATTTTTTTGACTCCCTTAGAAATAAACAAAAGTTTGTCCCTCTAGATTGCTTGTATCACAATATATATATCAATTAAATACATTTAATCAATATATAAAACAAGTAAAGTGTGATACAAACAAGTAATTGTAACACATACACAATCTATACCATTGAAAGGAAGTCAACTTACATAAAAAGTTCTATCCAAAGTATTCAAATAACAGGTACAAATATAAGAGAGATAGGGATAGAGAAAGGTTGACACAAGATATAACGTTGTAAGCCTCTAAAGAGGAAACATCCACGGGTTAGCAACCACCGGCAAACAAAATCCACTAGTAGATAAGACAAGTACAATCTCTCAAGTGACCTCTTCACCTAGAAACTACCCCTCTTATCCTACTCATGAAGATGTCGCCCTCTTGCTCAACAATCCGAGGCCTCACACCTCTTGTCAAGACTTCCTCGTTCACCTTACCGGATCCTTACGACCCTAGGCAAGATTTTTTACTCAACTATCTGAGCCCTCCCGACTCTAGTCAAGACTTCCTCACTCACCCTTCTGGATCCTCACGATCCTAGGTAAGACTTCTTGCTAGACTATCCGAGTCCTCCCGACTCTAGTCAAGACTTCCTTTCTTGACAATCCAAGGTCTCACACATCTTGCCAAGACTTACTTGCTCAACAACATAGGTCTCACACATATTGTCAAGACTTCCTTCTCACAAGGCATCTACGTGATCATGAATGCAAAACGCAAACAAGCACGCAACATAGAATGTTATGATCAACACATTCTATGGAAAAATACTAGACATCAGCATGAATGCATAAAACAAATGTAGTCTAGTCAATCATGCATGTTTAATTCATCTAGATCATGTAAGATATGTTCAACATTAATTACAACCTAGATACATGCATAGATCTAAAACTTGAATCACAAGATATGTTCAATTAATCACATAATCAAGTTTAAATCACATAAATCAAAAACATGCTAAAATCATATGACAAAGTCATTTAGATTAAAGCTAAAGTTCTAGAGCATATTCCTATACAAAGATTCAACAAAACACATGAATAGCTCAAAAGAACATAAGCACATGTATCATTGTGAGAAATCGGCCAAAGAGAGCCTAATACATGTGAGGAACTATTTTTCAAAAAATCAAACAATCAAAGATCATCAAATAGTCCTAGAATCAAAGCTAGCACAATACAATCCCAAACATGTTAAAACATAGGCAAAATCAAAACTTAACTCAACATGTAAGATTTCAATTAAAACTCAACCTAGCTTTAAAAGAGTTCAAAACTCAAATCAAAACACTCACAATAAACATATATATGTTGAAAAAGAAAACCCAAGGCAATTGACCAAGTTTTAAAAGAAAACATTTAGAGAAAATCAATACCTTAGTTGATTTTGGTGCAATCTCGTTTTTGTGTGTTTAGACTCCAAAAACAGCAATAAAACTCACTTAAACCTTCAGAGAAAAGATGGAGGATGAATAGAAAAACATTCTCAACTTTGAATCACTCAAATCGAAGTTCAAATGAAGAATATGGTGTTTGGAATGTGAGAAAATGTAGAGAGAAAATTTCTGCACTCAAGTTTTAAATTTCTTCTTAGAATGAAATGTGAGAGGGAAGAGGAATATAAAGGAGAGAGAAAGAATGAATTAAAAAGACCAAAAAGCCCTCCTTTGTTAATGCTTCCCCGAGATGGCGCGTGGGCATCTCAGGGGCAGCAAGGAGTTGCAGCCGAGATGGCCACGCGCCATCTCGGGCTTGCACCAATGAATGGCCTTTGGCCATGGTGCAACTCCCATGCACTCCTCTCACATTCTTCGACTGTTCTCCGACCTCCGAACTCGGAATTCGAATCCGTTTACGGATTATGAACCATAACTCTCTAACGAATGGAAATATAAGATACTCAACCCAAAAAATAATAATTCAACTTGATATACGAAGATGAAGACAATGTATGCAACATGAGATGAAAGTATAGTATCTTTAGACTTAGAACTTGAAATCAATAGTATGAGTAACCGAAATGACCGGAACTCAATCAAGAATGATTTAAGACTTAAATTCAAGTTCAATATCCATGTTAGACAAACATATACACATATAAACACAATTCACACTAGAATACAAACTACATAGAGATAGTCTCCAATCATACACTTTCCAAAATATGTTATTTCCATACCAATGCATGAGCATTCATCTTCAAGTGTGTGAATGTGTTATACATGGTGCACAACGATGCAGGGAAACAAATGTGTGAATTTTGTGTGTGTGCCTAAGCCTTGTAAGAGAAAGATAAGGTCTTAGTATACTTTTGTAGAACCATATTGCATCCTTTCTCTTTGAAGACTTTGAACTTGCTTTGACTTGTTGTTTCTTCTTCTTTGAAACTTGAATCATCATGAATCTAAAAAACTAAATCATTACAAGTAAACATCATTTTGATATGGAATTAATGCTAGCACAATATAAAACCTAACAATCTCCCCCTTTGGCAAATTCCATGTCAAAACACCTATACATTTACTACAAATATAAAAATGAAGATAGGTCACAAAATCACTCCCTCACATTACAATGAGGATGATTCCTATAACTAATCTTTATCAACTCTTGAACTTCATCTTGATCTTCTCTTGAAACAACCTACAAATCATTTCAAAGAACAATGCATATACAAGAGAAAAATAACAAATGGCAACATATAATATGGATAAGAATATACAATTAAGTCCACAAATGCATGTATCTCCCCCTCAATACATGCCAAAATACAAGAATTCTTAACTAAATCTTAAGACTAATTTTTACATGCCATTGAAAGTTCAAAAGTTCACAAAAAAAACAACATACAAAGAAACTAAGTAACTAGCATCTCTTTCTCCCCCCTTTTGACATGAAATGATGCCAAAAGTTAAGAAATATACCACAAGTCTCAACACACTAGCTACTTGGTCCACCAAAGAAAGTAGTGCGAGTAGTTGATCTAACATAATGCTTGAGAGGTGGTCTTGAACTTGAAGCAATACACTCCTCCAACTCTTTTATCCTAGCATCTTGTTGAACAACTATAGCACTAAGCTCATCAACCTTCTTCTTCAATAGTAAAGCCCAATCCAGAAGAATATTTGTGCTAATCACATGACTATCAACTTGAGAACTACTAAATAGTCCAAAAGTATCACAAGTCTTACCCTTATTCTTATATGACATGTATGATACACGTTTATCACAATACTTTTCCAAGGGTTGAACTAACACGTCATCTTCTCTACTCTTAACCCCACGAGCTAAACACATTGAAGTTATAAACCCCGGTAATGCAAGTTTTTTATCACTTCTAGTAGAGAAAGCTGCACTATCAATATAATATATGAGAAAATCTTCAAGGTTTATAGGTTGATTAGTCACCAAGGCATACACTATTTTGATCTTGTCCATATTCAACTCGGTTGAATTTGAAGATCCAATAATGTTAGTGCAAATGAATAGATGCCAAAATGCACTAGCCTTATTTAACTCATGTTGACTAATATATGCTCTACCTTTCCACTCAAAATAAGCATTGTCACAAAGAGTTCTACTTATGATATTAAGATTCTCAATAACATCCACATCTAGAAAACTAGAATCTATATCATTAGATAGCCCAAGAAACTTGTTAATGTTTTTCGGGTTAACTCTAAACACAACACCCCTAATTTCCATCAAAACATCCAATAAGGTGACACTTTATCTATATTCAATATAAAACTCTCTAACAAGAGTATCATTCACAATTCCTAACATGCTCACCCAAGATTCCCAATTTCTATCCTTTAAGCACATAAGAATATAAGAATGTTTACACTTACCTAAGTCAATGCCTCTCTATTGAAATATCTTCTTAGTTCCAAAGATCCCTAAATCTTTTGTCTTTTAAGTTTTGGATCCTTTTGAGGTAGACTCTGCTTTCACAACGGCATTCAATTGATTTTCACTTCCAGTAACCTTAGTGAAACAAATATTATGGTGTGTAACATTAATCTAGAGGGAAGGGGGGGGGGGGGGGGTGAATAGATTTTAATTAACTTTTACCCAATTTTCATTAAGAGTCAAGTTGACGAAAATACCCCTATCTAATTACAAAGATACCACAGGTGTAATAAATGCAGAAATAGTAAAAACACTTGAGATATACGTGGAAACCCTCCAAATGGGAAAAACCACGAGCTGATGAGTGCGCCACACTAGAACCTCGAATCCACTAATGATAAAGGAATTACAACCTAATCCCGGTTTAATCCTCTACCACTACCTAATCCCGGTATAAGTGAACTTAGTTCATCATGCTTGTGCTTTAAGCTACCTACTCCTGGAAGCAACACAAGTCTTACTTCTCAATGAAGAGATAAAGTGTCCTAAGTGAATATATGATGATATTCAATGAACAAACAAGGCTAGGAAACCTTATATGCTTATCTAGGATAATGAGATGACAATTAATACAATCCTAGATACCAAAAGCTAAATGACATGTTCAAGAAGCTTAGATAAACATAGATCAAACAATCCTATAAAGCTATCACAATACAAAACTCAATCATGGCATCACAACAATCTCTAATTTGTATCTAAGAATGTTCTAAGAGCATACAAATAATTAAAGAGATGGTTTAGTAAGCAAAACACTTAACTTGTAAGAAGATAGTGAAGAACTTACCAAACAAGATGTGATGAAGAAACCCTATCCATAGATGCACTTTAAATGAACTTAGATGATGCAAGATAAAGATTTAATGCTCATGGGAATGCTTTGAGTGATTAAAAATGAGTTTTTGGAAGTGTTTTTATTTTGAAATGTGTTCTAAGGAAGAAATGTGATATTCTGAACTCATACACGACCTTAAGATCCAAACAAAGTGAGGTCGTTTTGGAAAAAAAGTTCCAGCTTCCTCTGTGTGCTCTGGTCGAGTAGCGCACAACCTATTTTTAAAACAGGCGCTGGACGAGTGGCGCATCCCAGTAGCGCAACACAAGTGTAGATTCTCTGGAATGTTTGCACTGGTGAAGCTGCGCCAGACGAGTAGCGCACCACCAGCACACACCCATTTTTTTGAACTACGTGCGGGTACAGCAGCTTAGCTCAGTGGCGCATGACTAGCGGCGATCCACTGTGAATGTTACGTTGGTGAGGTGCGCTGGTCGAGTAGCGCACCACCAGCGCAATGCCTATTTTTCTACACTCAAATGCAAAAAACAATAAGTTCAAGAGTGATGAAATTGCATATTTTTTTAATGCCTAGCATGACATACAACTTTCATAGCAAGATGCAAATAGGTCAACAAGAGTCATTTAAACTAAAATGCATACAAGAAAACACTCAACATATAAGATCAAGAGTTATGCACGAATATGTGAGTGTGTGCAACTATCTCTTCATAGTAAGTAAGCACAGGAATTTTACCTTTGATGCTTCTCCTCTTGAGGTCTTGAGAGCCTAAGCTACCCTTACATGAACCCTAACAATGTGGTTATTCAAGAAATAAGCCAATCAACAAATGAGGACTTTTCAATCTCCCCATTTGGCTATTTCATGATATAACCACCACTCACATTGACCCTCACAAAACAAAATAGAAAAACACCGGGAAGATTTTCTACATTACAAAAAGATAAACATAAAAAAAACTTCAAGTTTTCAATCTCTTGTAGAACTATCAACCCTGCACACAAGGCAATCACAAATACGCTTCCAATCCAAGTTCATGTGAGATGATCAAGTGAATATAAAACAAAAGCATTTGCATTTAGAAATATGAGTATGATATCATGAAATGCTCATGCAATGCTCCCCCACGGGTTACTCCCCTTACATGTAATCTCTCTTCTTACATGTAAACTCCCTTTTCAAACCAACACATGCTACTCTCTTTTAGCCAACCACTACTCCCCCTTTTTGTCATGATATAGTGAAAGGAGAAGTCCCCAACCGGGTCACTCAAGGCAAAGAAAGAAAAGAGCATACAAGATTGTTGCATAATTATATAAGCCACATTTATGCAATCTCAATTGATAGGAGAGACACAAGGAGATTTATTTGAAGATAAAGTGTGAATCAAAAAATGTTTTGCATACAAGACATGTTGCATTCAAGTCCAAAAACAATGGTATTTGGCAAAGCAAATGACAAAGGTTTCCAATATAATTCAAATCAATTTCGCCATTTGACATGAGAGAAGTAAGGATATAGGGTTCTTATAGATATCAAGTTTTAAAGACACTATATCCAACTTTAAAAGCTAAACATGGCATGAGCAACCTTGCACCCTATTTGATTTTTCAGGGAGGATACCCATATGATAATAGCCATGTTCAACTAATAAAGAAGAAGAGACATTGATTAAACATTTTAGTCTCACTAGTATGTTTCACACAATGTGTTGCATTTAACAATTGCAATCAACAATTCATGCTTTATCATTTTTCATTAGCATGTCATTAAAGAATCATCATGTCATGGAGATAATTATAGGTCATTCAATATGTACTTCCTATGTAGATCTCCTAGTCCAAAAATGCATATTTGAACATAAATATGACATGGATTGTAATCAAAGCAAACTTCACACTTATTGAAGAAAATACAATATACCATAAGTGCAACCAAGCTACTTAAGCAATCAATAAAGAGGCATAAACATATTTTTAAGAAAAATTGCATGCAACAAGTATACAATAGCTCTCTTTGCTTAAGTTCCCCATATGGGGTCAAAGACCACAACACATCCCTCCATTAAACAAATCCCATTAGATCTACTAAGAGTCTTGAATCTAGTAGCATCTTAGGGTTTAGTAAATAGATCTGCTAGTTGATCATTGGTACCTACATGCTTAAGTACAATGCATTTGCTCTCAACTAGTTCTCTAATGAAATGATGATGGATGTCAATATGCTTAGTCCAAGAATGCTGAACCGGATTTTTTGAAATATTAATTGCACTCATGTTATCACAAAAAAGAGTAAGAGTACCTTGATTGAATCCATAGTCAACTAGCATTTGCTTCATCAAAAAGAGTTGTGGGCATCCACTCCCAGCAGCAATGTATTCGGCCTCAGCCGTGGACAAAGAAATCGAATTTTGCTTCTTGCAAAACCAAGAGACAAGGTTATTCCCAAGGAAAAAGCAACCACCCGATGTACTTTTCCTATCATCACAATTTCCTGCCCAATTTGCATCACTAAAGCCTACAAGACTAGTATTAGTGTCAAAAGAGTACCAAATCCCATAGTTGGATGTCCCATTCACATATCAAATGATTCTCTTAACAGAAGAGAGATGGGACTCCTTAGGATCCGCTTGATACCTAGCACACACACCCACACTAAAGAAGATATCGGGCCTACTTGCGATCAAATAGAGCAAGCTACCAATCATGCCACGATATAAAGTTTGGTCCACACTTTTACCACTAGCATCCTTGTTTAGCTTCAAAGTGGTACTCATGGGTGTATCACAATGTTTGGCACCTTCAAGGCCAAATTTCTTCACTAGATTTTTGGCATACTTAGCTTGTGATATGAAAATCCCATCATCCATTTGCTTAATTTGTAAACCTAAAAAGTAACTCAACTCACCAACTAGACTAATTTCAAACTCATGAGACATCACATCAACAAATTGTTGGACTTTGGTATCATTTGTGGAACCAAAAACTATGTCATCAACATAGATTTGAGCTATAAAGAGCTCATCTTTGTCTTTCTTGATGAATATAGTCTTGTCAATACTACCCCTAGTGCAGCCACTTTCTATGAGAAATTGAGTGAGACGCTCATACCAAGCCCTAGGTGCTTGTTTCAACCCATACAAAGCTTTCTTGAGGTGATAGACATGATTAGGGTGGTGAGGATCTATAAACCCTTTGGGTTGCTCAACAAATACTTCCTCTTGCAAGAAACCATTGAGGAAGGCACTCTTAACATCCATTTGATATAATTTGAACTTGTGCAAACAAGAAATGGATAAAAGAAGCCTAATGGACTCAATCCTAGCAACGGGAGCAAATGTCTCCTCAAAGTCAATACCCTCAATTTGAGAGTATCCTTGTGCTTGTTTCTCATAATTTTGCCATCTTCATCGAATTTGTTTCTATATACCCACTTAGTGCCTATCACATTGGTGTTCTTAGGCCTAGGAACTAGAATCCAAACCTCATTCCTTTCAAATTGGTTAAGCTTTTCTTGCATAGCAAGAACCCAAAATTCATCTTTTAAGGCTTCATCAATTTTCTTGGGTTCTATTTGAGAGGTGTAGCAATATAGCTAATAAGATTAGCCATTTGACGCCTAGTCCTAACATCCTCACTAACTTCACCAATAATGTAATCTTTGTCATTAAGTTTCCTAACCCATGAAGCAGGTTCTTTTGAGTCCAAGTGAGGAATCCTATCACTAAGTTGTGCTATGTCATCATCAAGATTAGCCTTTTCAACATTAGTGATATCAACTACTTTCTCCAAAGAGGAGTCATAAACTAAATCTATCTCCTCCTCATGGTCATTAGTTTTGAGCCTAGTATTATCAATGACAACATTAGATGATTCCATTACGGTCATAGTCCTTAGATTGAGAACTCTATAAGCTCCACTATTCAAGGCATAGCCAATGAAGATACCCTCATCACTCTTAGCATCAAATTTGCCAAGTTTATCACGGTCATTCAAAATGTAGCATTTGCTTCCAAAGGTGTGGAAGTAGCTAATATTTGGCTTTCTACCTTTCCATAACTCATAAAAAGTTTACCTAATGTGGGGCCTAAGAAAAACTCTATTTCTTATGTAGCATGCATTATTGACGGCTCCGGCCTAAAGATTCCTAGGGACATTGTTGCTAAGCAATATCACACGTGCCATTTCTTGAAGAACCCTATTCTTCCTCTCAACAACTCCATTTTGTTGAGGTGTCCTAAGAGCCGAAAACTCATGAGAAATGCCTAGACTATTGCAAAAGTTTTCAAAATAGGCATTCTCAAATTCCTTCCCATGGTCACTCCTAATTATCTTAATGCTTTTAATCTTGAAGTTCATTTCATTTTTAATTTTGGAGCAAAGCATTTTAAACTTGTCAAAATTTTTAGATTTTTCTCTAGGGAAATAAGTCCATGTGTACCTAGAGAAGTCATCTACACACATAAAAATGTATCTCTTTCCACCTAAACTCTTGGTTTGCATAGGACCCATAAGATCCATATGGAGAAGCTCTAGAGGTTCCTTGGTGGTAATATATTTGCTCTTTTTATGCATACTCTTGGTTTGCTTCCCTCGTTGGCAAGGTCCACAAACACCATTAACCTATTTCCCAAGCTTGGGAAGGCCTTGCACAATATTGAACTTGTCTAAGATTCTTAAATCCCTAAAGTTCATGTGGCCAAGTCTTTCATGCCACAACTTTATTTGTTCATCCTTGGAAACATTGCAAGACACACTTCTAGCCTCAAGATAATAGCAATTGTCACTAGATCTCATACCTTTTAACAAGGTTTGTCAATTAGGCAATAGGATAGAACAATCATTTTTCCTAAACAAGACGGAGAGTCCATCATCACTAAGATGTGAAATGCTTATCAATTTGGCTTTTAGACCATCAACATACAAAACATTGGACAATGAGGGTAATCCGGGAATGGAGATGGTTCCCTTTCCTTTGACTCTTTTTTTAGATCCATCATAAAAGGAGACATTTTCTCCCCCTTCCATCACAAGAGTCTCAAAGAAACTCTTATTTCCAGTCATGTGACTAGAGCACCCACTATCCAAATACCAAAAATCACAAGAATGAGCTTTCAAAGCAATTTATGGAACATGGCAAATGTGTTCATCCTTTCTAATCCACCTAGGTGCAGTATTTTCCTTCCTAGTGGTCAATGGTACATGAGCTCTAAATGTCCTAGGATCATGCAAAGGTGTTCCACTTTTCCTAGTGACATGCATCATGGCTCTAGATGTCCTAAGATCATGCATCATGGCTCTAGATGTCCTAGGAACATGCATCATGGCTCTAGCCTTTTTCTTCTCTATCATGCTTTCAATCCTACATAATTTGATATACCTAAAGCAATTTGGTCTAATGTGACCATTAATACCACAAAAATGACATGTAGGTAAAAAGTTAGAAATTATACCATATCCTTGAGAATGCATTGGAGCCTTCCCATGTCTTTATGGTTGTCTTGCTTGTTGTTAAGGAGCTTTCCTTTTTTGTTGTTGAGCAAGAATTGATTGCTTCCTTGGTTGAGCTTGCATGATAGGTTCCTTTCCTTTGTGAGCTTTTGGTTGAGAGAAGTTAACTTGAGGAGCCCTTGTAGGATGAGCTTGAGGTGGGCTTCTTGGTGCCACCTTCACTTGAGCACTATTTGAACACTCTCCTAGATCAAGATTTTTCCTAGGAGTTGATGAGAAGAGGACCCATTGAAGTTCATGCTTCTAACAAAAATGGTCTTGCTTGGAGTGGAGGGCATCTTGTCATCTTCTAACCCAAGCCCCTTCTTGTCACTTGGCCTCTTTCCAACATATAACATGTGGTCAAGTTTCTTGGTGCTAGAGTTCATCTTGGCCAACAACTCTCCAACATTTTCAAGCTCTTTCTTCAACCCTTCTTCACTCCTCTTAGATCTTTCCAACTTTTCATTTAGTTGGTCAACTTAAGTTGAGAGGTCTAGGTTTTCTTCTTTTAATCTCTTGATCTCATTCTTGTTCTTTAGTCTGGAGCTCTCAAACTTTGCCATGTAGTCCTTAAGATCTATCCTATCCATACTTCCATTTGTGGATTGTGATGAAGATCTATCATCACTTGAGTAGTCTTCCTCTTGACTATCATTCTCTTCTTCACTAACATCTTTGCTCCTAAGAGAGAATGTAAATGCTATGAAGTTAGCCATGAGTTCTTCATCATCCGAAGACTCATCTCCTTCATTAGAGTTATCACTTTCACTCCATGTTGCAGCCATCACTTTTCCCTTCTTCTTGTTCTTGTGATTTGCACATTCCGGGATAAAGGGACCTATTCCACCGCATTCATAGCATTGGACTCCTTTCTGGCTCAAACTTTTTAAAGGGAGCCTTCTTCTTCAAGTCTTGACCCTTTGATCCAAAGCCTTCTTTTCGGACTTGTAGAATTTCTTGAACTTTCTCATTAGCAAGGTCATCTTTTCATCCGAGTCATCACCTTCCATCTTCTCAACTTTGGAGGTTTTTAAAGCAATATCTTTTTGCTTCTGTGATGGTGTGGGGTTAGGACATTTCCTAGATTCATAAGCTAGAAGCCTCACAATCACTTCACTAGGCTTTATGTCCTTATACCCATATTCTCTTCCAAAGCCGTCATCTTAGACTCAAATCTATCGGGTAGAGATCTCATAATCTCTTGCTTGATCTTCCTATCCGAATAAGGATCACCAAGTTGATGACTTTGGTTCACAATGTTCATCAACTTCACTTCAAAGTCGTTGAAGCACTCATTCTCATCCATCTCGAGCAATTCAAATTGTGTTTGGAGAACTTGAAGCTTCGATTCCTTAACCATCTCGGTTCCTTCATGTGCAACTTCTAGGATGTCCCATGCTTCCTTAGCTATCCTAGTATTTTGAACCAACTTGTATTGGTTATCATCCATTGCACAAAGAATGGCATGCATTGCCTTCCTATTCCACTTTGAAGCCTCAAACTCTTGTGCATTCCACTGAGCCTTTGGTTTGAGTACATCATCTCCTCCATCTGCATGAGTCATCATGGGTGGAGTGTAGCTATCTTCAACTACCATTCATGGCCTGTCATGAATTTGGCATATGTACGACTCCATCTTGCCTTTCCAAGAGGCATAATTCAACCCGGTGAGGAGTGGAGGCCTAATGCTGGAAGCTCCCTCATTGCCACCGTTTCCACTCATTGTGTTTAATGAATGAATGATATGAATGCAAATGTATGAATGATCAATACACACACAAAATGCAACACACACCAAAAAAAGCTAGGATCACCTATGTATGTCTAGGAACCTGCTCTGATACCAATTAAAACAAATATTATAGTGTGTAATATTAATCTAGAAGGGGGGTGAATAGATTTTAATTAACTTTTACCCGATTTAGGTTAAGACTCAAGTTGATGAAAATACCCCTATCTAGTTACAAAGATACCACATGTGTAATAAATACGGAAATAGTAAAAACACTTGAGATAAAAGTGAAAACCCTTCAAATGGGAAAAACCACGGGCTGATGAGTGCGCCACACTAGAACCTCGAATCCACTAATGATAAAGGAATTACAACCTAATCCCGGTTTAATCCTCCACCACTACCTAATCCAGGTATAAGTGAACCTAGTTCATCATGCTTGTGCTTTAAGCTACCTACTCCCGGAAGCAACACAAGTCTTACTTCTCAATGAAGAGATAAAGTGTCCTAAGTGAATATATGATGATATTCAATGAACAAACAAGGCTAGGAAACCTTATATGCTTATCTAGGATAATGAGATGATAATTAATACAATCCTAGATATCAAAAGCTAAATGACATGTTCAAGAAGCTTAGATAAACATAGATCAAACAATCCTATGAAGCTATCACAATACAAAACTCAATCATGGCATCACAACAATCTCTAATTTGTGTCTAAGAATGTTCTAAGAGCATACAAATAAGTAAAGAGATGGTTTAGAAAGCAAAACACTTAACTTGTAAGAAGATAGTGAAGAACTTACCAAACAAGATGTGATGAAGCAACCCTATCCATAGATGCACTATAGATTAACTTAGATGATGCAAGATGAAGATTTAATGCTCATGGGAATGCTTTGAGTGATTAAAAATGAGTTCTTTGACGTGTTTTTCCTTTGAAATGTGTTCTAAGAAAGAAATGTGATATTCTGAACTCATACACGACCTTAAGGCATTTAGATATATATATATATATATATATATATATATATATATATATATATAAGATCCAAAGAAAATGAGGTCGTTTTGGAAAAAACATTCCAACTTCCTGTGTGCGCTGGTGACGTGCGCTGGTCGAGTAGAGCACCACCAGCGCACAACCTATTTTTAAAACAAACGTTGGACGAGTGGCGCATCCCAGTAGCGTAACACAAGCGCAGATTCTCTGGAATGTTTGCGCTGGTGAAGCTACGCTAGACGAGTAGCGCACCACCAACGCACACCCATATTTTTTAACTACGCGCGGGTGCAGCAGCGCAGCTCAGTGGCGCATGACTAGCGGCGGTCCACTGTGAATGTTGCACAGGTGAGGTGCGCTGGTCGAGTAGCGCACCACCAGCGCAAGTCCTATTTTTCAACACTCAAATGCAAAAAAAACAATAAGTTCAAGAGTGATGAAATTGCATCCTATTTTAATGCCTAGCATGACATACAACTTTCATAGCAAGATGCAAATAGGTCAACAAGAGTCATTTAAACTAAAATGCACACAAGAAAACAATCAACATATAAGATCAAGAGTTATGCATGAATATGTGAGTGTGTGCAACTATCTCTTCATAGTAAGTAAGCACAAAAATTTTACCTTTGATGCTTCTCCTCTTGATGTCTTAAGAGCTTAAGCTACCCTTACATGAACCCCAACAATGTGGTTATTCACGAAATAAGCCAATCAACAAATGAGGACTTTTCACTTAGTTCTTCCCTTTTGTTCTTGTGTTATAAGATGCTATATACATACAACAAAAGTGAGTGAAAGACAAAAAAAACATATTAGTCACAAATATATAAAAACAAAAACATATGACTTAAGAATGAATCATCATGCAAGATAAAGATAGTGAGTAATATCTTACAAGTATCATTAAGTCAAAATATGCCAACATGTAACAAAATGAAGCATGTGAACATATCATAAAAGAGAACAATGTCTAGCATACAATCCTCACCCTTGATAATTGCTATAACTAAAATCAATGATAGTATAAAGTTCACAAAGATGTTCTTACAATCACACATTCAAGCAATTTGAAGAAATATCAACAAAATAAGCTTCATATGCTAAGAGAGATACACAAAGATTTTTCAAGTTCTCTCATAATTCTTCAACAATTGCTAAAATATCATCATACTTATAAACAAAGTGTCTGTGAGAGATATGCTTCAAATATATATCAAGAAGTAGTTTGATAATCAACATGCAAACAATTTCCAACAACAATTCATCTTAAGCTTTTTCCAAAAAAGTCAAACCGATTATCATCCGGAATTTTTGCTTTTAAGAGAATAGATTTCAACAAATGAGCGTGTGTGTGCATGTGGCTTGTCATCCCATTTCTGTTTTTCAACCCGTTTGATTTTCAACTATACTCTTTTTTAAGCATTCCTCCTTTTCTTTTTAGGCTTTGAATCAAAGATTTTTTTTTTTTATGATTCCATTTCAACACTTCTTTGATTTTATCATTTTTTTTAACATAAAAAAAAATTCACTTCATGATGGCTTTCACTCATCACAATGGTGTAGCTCTTTCCAATATTGGGTAGCTTTCACAACCAATGTGTGTAGCCCTTTCCATGAAGGTGCTCGTTGAGTTCTATGTATTTGCCGAAGCAAAATGGATACTAACCATAGGTCATTTTAAATGTACTTAAGCGTAAAAACTTCAAGATGTATCCAATGTTTACATATTAGTAAACTCAACCTACTAGCAAAACATATAAGAGAAGCAATGTGCAATTTTAGAAAATCAAGATTTTATGGCTCATAAGCATATGATCTAAGAGCAATAAGTAGAGACTTATTCAAGATCATTACTTCTCTAATGAGTAGCTTTCAAAGAATATGAAGCTCATATTTTCAAAAGTAATGCCACTCAATATACTATACACAAACAATCATCAAAGTTAAGATCAATGTGAACAATATCACTATTAGATCCTAAAATAGCATTTGTCAATGAGAACCATATGTATGCTATACAAAATTCTCTAATATGACATGCTATGAGATGTATATAAAAAATTGAGTCAAAAGATGAGAGAATATGCATTAGAGTATAGAGATACCTTTTTGCATATTATATTCACCAAATATCATACTTCCACCCTTTTTATGAGCATTCTTGCCTTGAATGTCCTCATGACATCAAGTTGACGATGTTTCACAACAAGAGTATAAAAAGCATAATATCTCAACTCAATCAACACATATATCAAAAGAACTTCTCTAAAGTTAATCAACAAATTTTGACCATCATAACAAACATGATGTGAGATAACCAAGTTCATATCAATACATGGAGTATTCAAAGCTAGCAAGCAAGAATTCTCAACACAATTGATATATTGCCTCAAAGCTATCTCACATGTGCTTCTTACATTAGTGATAAGAGCACTCACCCTTGAACCACTTGTTCTTAGGTGTACCTGCACAAACATTTCCAATATCATCCTTGACAACAATGTTAAATCTAGAGTAAAGTCCTTCAATGACTTGATTAACAAGAATATCATTAACACACTCTTCCTTAACATTTTCAACACAAGCTTTGTCAAGTTGAACAAGATTAGTTTTCTTTCTACTCCAAAACTACTTTTCATGCTTAGTCAAATTATCATATTTTTCAACTTTCAAATCCTTAGCATGTTCAAGTTGAAGTTTAATCTCCTTATCTCTAGATTCATTCCCTAATTTGCATTTTTCAATATATTTATAACACCTAGGCTTAATGTGACCTATTGTGTTGCAATAATGGCAAATTGGAATAAAAGATGAGATTGTACCTTTTGGAGTTGAACTATCTTCACTAGGAGTTTGCAAAGATACCTTGTTCGCCAACTTCTTCTTATCTTTTGATATTCTATTCTTGTGTGGTTTCTTATCAATCACGATTTCATCCAAGTGAGTAGGAAATGGTGCTTCCAAGGGCTCCCTTCAACTACCAATTCGTCTTCACCACTATGAGAGTTAACAAGATTCCTAACACTAGACACACTTACCGAATTATTCACTAAGTTCTTAATGGCCTCCTTAGCAGTGTCTATCTCTTCCATTAATTCTTGTTCTCTCTTTTTCAAAGAAGATATCACATTATCCTAAATTTATGTCTCTAAATTTATGTAAAACAAACATAATTTTTATATGGATAACTGTCACTAGGTTTGTGTATAATGACAATTTTTAAATAATTAATTGTCGATAAGTTTATGTATAGTGATACAATTTTAACACGGTTAATTGTCACTAAGTTTGTGAATAATGACACAATTTTAAAACAATAAATTATATCTAAGAAGATGTATATTAATAAAATCTTCAAACAGTTAATTGTCACTAAAAATATATATAGTGACAAAATCTTCAAACAGTTAATTGTCACTATATATAAATTTAGTAACACAATTTTTATTTTCTCACTAATTAAGGTCAAATGATAATATGACACTAAAAGTTATGATTCGTGACAAGTACCAAAAAACCATCACAAATAGTTTTAGCGACAGAGACAAAAGTGACGAATCGTTAGTGACACTTTTTTTGTCATAATATTGAATTATGACAATTTCTTTACTTGTAGTGACAAATAATTTTTATCACAATATATCACTTTTTTGTACTAACATGTCCATTTATCTCTAGTAGACATACAATTTAAGAATATTTATAGCATACTAATACAAATTACTACATTTTTACCATCTATAATATTATGATTGGACTTGTGTTGCTTACTATTGGGGAAGTGTGAAGAATGACCTCAAAGTCAACCAAAAATGCAAAGAAAAAGATGTTCTTCACGCCACACAAAGTGGAAGCCTTGTCTAGGCCAAACGATGCAAACCGTAGTGGCTTGCGTTGTGCCTTCCAAACGGTTGTCACAGCGGTCAAACATTGAATGAGAGGTGCTGTGAGATAGCTATGGATTTTGACAGTGGTGGGACAGTGGTAGAGGTGTCCACGGTTCGGTTAAACCTTTCGAAACCGCCCTCTCAAAACCGTAACCGAAACCGTCGGTTACTAAACCGGTTCCCGACGGTTCGATTACGGTTAAGATTTCTAAAAAACCGACCAAAAACCGCCTATTTAACAGGAGGTTTAACCGCCGGTTTCGATAAAAATAAATAAAAAAATATATGCAACAACGAATCAGTTGCTGACACGTGACAATATATATGAAAGAAAAACCTCACCAAACCGAAATCGAACAGAAAACCGAACCAAACCGTTCGGTTTCACAAACCGAAACCGAAACCAAACCGTAACCGAAAAATCACCGTAACCTAAACCGCCCCATTCCGGGTACGGTTACGGTTACGGTTAGGTCTTTCCACAGAATCGAAACCGGAACCGAACCGTGGACACAATTAGACAGTGGTGACACGCTGTGAATTATGACAGCAGTGAGATAACGGTTTTGTCTCCATTAGATCACGCTGTGAAGAACGTTGTGACTTCAACAACGGTGGTGACAACATGCTGGTATTTTTTACGGAATAGGAATTCTTCCGTGGAAAAGTTATAGACTTTCAATTAGGATTTGACCAACCCTAGTGCTCCCATATAAATACCATCATTATGTAAACTCTAATTGGTGTGTGAGAAAAATTGCTAGAGAAAGATAGAGATAGAGAGCAATTGTAGAGAGATTGAAAGAGAGACAAATTGTATTCAATTCTAAAAGTAGTGAATTGAGTGTGGTGCGCTCCGTAGACGTATGCAAATTGCCGAAGCACGTATAATCATTGGTGTCATTTTTTTCTTTCTTATTGCTTTCATATTTTTTGTTTGTATTTGAATTTGTGTGTACGATTTTTCTTACAACAGTTACATGATAAAAGTGTAGTTATGTGCATTAGTATGCTATGAATATGTGTATAGTGTATGTCTATGAAAGAAAAATCAATAAACATGTTCGTTTCTATACATTTGTATAAAAAAACAACATATTTAAGATATTTTTTTTAAAACAAAGCGCATGTATCCTTCAGGTTGATACATTAGTTAGATTTAGTTTTAACCGTTAAACTTTAAAGACGAGATAAGATTGGTCCAGTGGTATACAGTATACCCCTCACACCTAAACTATAAAGTTACGGGTTCAAGTTTTCCCCTATAAAAAAAACCTCGAGTTAATCTAACATTAAAAAAAACGAATGTTAAACTTTGAAAAGATAAAATTGCCATTCAAAATTATAATATAATTCATTAAAAAATTAAATATAGAAAAAAATCTCTAGCAGATGCACATTGCATCTACTTTGCAAGAACCATGAAATCTCTTGCTTTCCTAAGGTAGTTTTTTGTCAAGTAGATATATTTTACGCATAACTCATAATATTCAACAAATGACTTTTATTACGTATACCGTTTGGCTTTAAGGTTGAATTTAAGGATAAGGGTAACGTTTTAAATTTAGCTATCAAGATGATTTTTATTTCATTTTTTTAAATAATATTTGTTTTAATGTATTAAATGATATGAAATCAATATAATTTAATAATTTAAATTGTATTAAACGAATTACAGGAATACCGTATTATTTACGTACCACATTTGGCTATAGTAACCTCGTTTTTCTTTTTTTCTACAAATATTTTATAAATTTTATGAGACTGCGTAATAGAAAATGGTCAAAGAGGTGTCAGGTAAAGGTGCAAAAACAGTTGTCCTATTATCATGGTTTGCAGGGACCATTACTCATAGGTTGGTTAGTGGAAAAATGGATCCGGAATTTTAAAAAACATGTGATTATTATTATTATTTTTTAAAACTGCAATATATTACCATGAAGGAGGTCTACAAAGCATACGCCAAAGAGCAGCCAAGCACAACCACCTGACTTGACCAGAGACAAGGGAAACAGAACCAGAGCAAAAGGAACAGAACAGACAGTCAAGACAACTCCACACCAGTCTGTCTTTGTTACGGCTTGAACCCGATTTCGCAAGGTGTCACATGTCACCTACAAAGCTTTCAAACTCTTCTTTTTGACAACCGTGGTTGCCAATTTAGCACCTATGGAAACACTTATACACCCGGATCAAAGTCATCCCTCTAATGCATTTTGGAATTCGGGTGAAATCATTTTCAATTTTGTAATGTCTCACATTCTGTGTTTAACATAATTTATACTGTAGAATAGTCACACTTTAATCACACTCATTAATTACATCTAAAATCTTTGTGGTTGAAATTTTATCCTTACTAGTTTCTTTAATTTGTGCAACGTGGTATGAAGCACCAACTAGATTTTCATTTAAAAAATTCATGTTTTCATTAAATGGGAATCTAGCTAGTCAGTGTCGTCCACCGAACTAAAAAAAATTCAAACCTCCCTCGGATCTTCATTCGAACGTTTTTCTAGTTTTGGTATCAGATTTCAAACAAAAAAGAGAGAAATGTCTCTGCCTCCCTCCGTCTCCATCTCCATTAAAATCAAAATCGAAACATTCCAAAACTACTTGAATTTTTCCTCCCCAACCCACCATTATAAATACATGTTATTGTTTCCACCATTTCACCACCTCAACGCCCTCTTCAAGATATCACCAATCTCTTCAACTCACAAGTAGATTCAAGTCCAGCAACCTCTCTTGTTTCTTTGCAACCCATTTGCCGGAATTTGTTCTACTTTATGAAATGTTTGTACATCCAGTTAATTACAGATGGGAAAAATCTAAAAGTTAATTTTCATACTAAACTCCGATTATAGTTTACAGAAGGTTCTAAAAGTTGTTTGCTTGATCCATCCTTCAACTAACTGTTTTTTTCGTAGTAGTTAGGAATAGTTTATGTTGTTGAGAAAAATCGCAAACACACAAATTTATTCACAAACACAAATAATAGAAAACAATAAA
Source organism: Dipteronia dyeriana (assembly GCA_032871835.1). NCBI lineage: Eukaryota > Viridiplantae > Streptophyta > Magnoliopsida > Sapindales > Sapindaceae > Dipteronia > Dipteronia dyeriana. Next base: position 19,116,898 of record CM065295.1, on the reverse strand, counting down.
AAGAAATAAGACACCAAAGATTTTACGTAGTTCAGCAATTTGTCTATGTCCACGAAGCCCACCGTACTCAATCCACTATTTCTCAAAGTTGATTACAATCTCTCTGTCTCTTTTTCAGTCTCTCTACAATTGTTCTCTCTCTCTCTAGCATTTTTTTTCTCACACACTCTACACACGTTTCATAATGGTAATATTTATATAGGAGCACTAGGGTTAGCCAAATCCCAATTGGAATCTATTTCCTTTTATAATTACTACTAGGCACATGATTTCCTATTTCTCACGAAATACGTATGTACCACTGTCTGGACCGCTGTATAGGCATGTGTCTACACCGCGGTCCTCAACGCTTGACACCACTGGAGAATACCGCTCCATAGGCCGCGGTGTGTGCACTATGTTTGCACAACTTGTGATGCCGGACACCACCGCTGTGTGTGCCACTGTCAGAGCTTCTGTCCGCCGCGCCTCCTACTGGAACTCATTTCTTTGTTAGTTTCTGGCTTCACATATCCCAGCAATCTCCCACTTGAAGACTGAAACTCAATAGATGTTCTCCATCCTTCCTTGATGACTTAGTGGATAAATAACGGTGTGCTAATTTCCCACTTCTTCACTTTTGAAGACCCACTGAAGTTGAGTACAACTCCAGTTTTTCAGTAGTGACTGGCTTCGTTAACATGTCAGTTGGATTCTTAGTTCCTGCAATCTTCACTAACTTTAATACTCCTTCTTCGATTAACGACCGAATAAAGTGGTAACACAAGTCTATATGCTTGGTCCTAGAATGGAACGCCGAATTCTTGGCCAAATGTATTGCACTTTGACTGTCACTATGCAACACGTTCATCACCTGATCGGATCCCAACTCGGATGACAACCCTTGTAACCATATAAATTCATTGCTAGCTTCTGTCATAGCCACATACTTTTCTTCAGTTGTAGAGATTGTCACTATCTTTTATAACTGAGACACCCAACTGATCTCGGTATTAGCCATCGTGAACACATATCCGGTGGTACTTCTTCTATGATCCCCCTCTCTAGTAAAATCTGAATCCACATAACCTTCTAGCTTGATTTCATCTCTTCTGAAGGTCAGAAATCTCTCCGTCGTATGCCTCAGGTATCTTAGGATCCACTTCATTGTCTCCTAGTGAGACTTGCCCGGATTGAACATGTATCGGCTCACAACTTCCATTGCTTTAGAAATGTCTGGTCTTGTCCAAGTCATGTCATATATTAGACTTCCAATGGCTGAAATGTAAGGAACTCTAGGCATGAAGTCCTTCCCCCTCTTTCGTCTTCGGACTCTAATCCTTGGACAACCAAATGTGTTCGCACCGGTTTCATATTTCCCATGCTAAATCTTTGTAACACCTTCCGAACGTACTCTGCTTGTGAAAGCTTCAATGTACCTTCTTGTTTGTCTATGGTAATCCTCATTCCAAGGATTTGCTTTGCTGGACCCAAATCCTTCATCTCAAACTCACTCAAAAGTTGCTTCCTCAAGTTCTTAATTGTTAGGTTTTAGTTTGTATTGGCATGAATTCCATATCAAAATGATGTTTTACTTGTAATGAATTAGTTGTTTAGGTTCATGATGATTCAAGCTTCAAGGAAGAAGAAACAACAAGTAAAAGCAAGTTCTAAGTCTTCAAAGAGAAATGATGCAATTTGGTTCTACAAAGGTATACTAAGACCTTATCTTTCTCTTACAAGGCTTAGGCACATACACACATATCATACATTTGTGTCCCTGCATCGCTGTGCACCTTTATAGGCATACACATATAATTCATTCATATGTGTCCCTGTATCGTTGTGCACCATGTATAACACATTCACACACTTTAAGATGAAGGCTCATGCATTGGTTTGGAAATAACATGTTTTGGAATTTGCATGATTGGAAACTATCTCTATGTAGTTTGCATTCTAGTGTGAATTGTGTTTTTATGTGTATATATTTGTATAACATGGATATTGAACTTTGATTTAGTCTTAAATCATTATTGATTAAGTTTCGGTCATTTCTGTTACTCATACTATTGATTTCAAGTTCTAAGTCAAAAGATACTACACTTTCAACTCATGTTTCATACATTGTCTTCGTCTTCGTATATCGAGTCGAATTATTATTTTCAAGGTTGAGTATCTTATATGTCCATGTCCGTGTGAGATTTATGGTTCATAAACCACAAATGAATTTGAATTCCGATTTCGGAGGCCGGAGAACGGTCGAAGAACGCGAAGGGAGCGCGAGAGGAAAAAATTGCATCCAAGCAATCTTTCCCGAGATGGCGCGTGGCCATCTCGGGACAGAATGCTTGCTGCCCAGAGATGCCCATGCTCCATCTCGGGCAGTATGTATTCTTGGGCTCTTAAGGGTGTTTAGGTCTTTTCATAATTCATTCTTATCCCTCTCCTGTATAATCTCTTTCCCTCTCACATTTCATTCTAAGAAGAAATTCAAATCAGGTGTGTAGAAATTTTCTCTCTAAATTTTCTCACCTTCCAAACACCATAACCTCTTCATTTGAACTCCGATTTGAGTGATTAAAAGTTGAGAGTGTTCATCTATTTATTCTCCATCTTTTCTCTGAAGGTTTGAGTTTATTTTGCTGCTGTTTTTGGTGTCTAATCATACAAAAACGGGACTGCACCTAGATCAACTAAGGTATTGATTTATTCTCTAAGTTTTCTTTTAAAACTTGATCAATTGCCTTGGGTTTTCTTCTTCGACATATATTTTTATATTGTGAGTGTTTTGATTTTTGTTTTGAACACTTTCAAAGCTAGATTGAATTTCAATTGAAATCATACATGTTGAGTTAGGTTTTGATTTTGCCTATGTTATCACATGTTTGGGATTGTATTGTGCTAGCTTTGATTCTAGGACTTGATGATCTTTGATTGATTGATTTTGAGAAAAATAGTTCTTCACATGTATTAAGCTCTCTTGGCCGAAATTCTCACATAATACATGTGTTAATATTCTTTTGATCTATTCATGTGATTTGTTGAATCTATGATTAGGAATATGCTCTAGAACTTATGCTTAGATCTATTTGACTTTGTCATATGATTTTAGCATGTTTTAGGTTTTTGTGATTTGTTGATCATGTCTTGTGATTCATGTTTGGATATATGCAAGAATCTAGTTTGTGATTAATGTTGAACATATTTTACATGATCTAGATTGACTACTCATGCATGATTAACTAGACTATATGTGATTTGTGCATTCATGCTCATGTCTAGTATTTACCATACGATGTGTTGATCATAGCGTTCTATGTTGCGTGCTTGTTTGTGTTTTTCATTTATCATCACCTAGATGCCTTGTGAGAAGAAAGTCTTAACAATAGGTGTGAGACCTATGGTGTTGAGCAAGAAGTCTTGGCAAGAGGTGTGAAGCCTCAGATTGTCGAGCATGGAAGTCTTGGCTAGAGGTGTGAAGTCTTGGATAGTCGAGCAAGAAGTCTTGCCTAGAGTTGGGAGAACTCGGATAGGTGAGCAAGGAAGTCTTGACTAGAGTCGGGAACACTTGGATAGGTGAGCAAGGAAGAGGTGTGAAGCCTTGGATAGTTGAGCAAGAAGTCTTTCCTAGAGTTGGGAGAACTCGGATAGGTGAGCAAGGAAGTCTTGACTAGAGTCGGGAACACTTGGATAGTTGAGCAAGAAGTCTTGCCTTGGGTTGTGAAGATCCGGATAAGGTGAGCAAGGAAGTCTTCACAAGAGGTGTGAAGCATCAGATTGTTGAGCATAGGGCGGCAACTTCTAGAGTAGGATAAGAGGGTAGTTTCTAGGTGAAGAGGTCACTTGAGAGATTGTACTTGTCTTATCTACCAGTGGATTTTGTTTGCCGGTGGCTGCTAGTCTGCGGATGTTTCCTCTTCGGAGGTTTACCACGTTATATCTTGCGTCAACTTTTCTCTATCCCTATCTCTCTAATATTTGTATTTTGGATAGAACTCTCTATGTATGTTGACTTCCTTTCTATAGAATAGATTGTGTATGTGTTACAATTACTTGTTTGTATCACACTTTACTTGTGTATATATATTGATTAATTGTCTTTAATTAATATATATATTGTGATACAAGCAATCTAGAGGGACAAACTTTAGTTTGTTTCTAAGAGAGTCGAAAAAGGTGTCTAATCTATTCACCCCCCATCTAGGTTAGCCTTGAGCATTTAACCGTGGTTGTATTTTCAATTGGTATCAGAGCAGGGCACTAGATTGCACTTAGTGTGAGTCCAGGGTGATACTTTCGTAGTTTTTGTACGGCGTTTGAAGTCATGGGTTTACAAGATGATGTAATGGCGGAATGAGCCTCAAATACTAGGCCACCATTACTTCGTGGCACTAACTATGGGTATTAGAAGTTAAGGATGAAAGCCTACATCCACTCTATTGATGAAAGGGTTTGGATGGTAGTGGAAGAAGGTTATAGTCCTCCTACCAATGCTTTAGAGGATGGAACCTTGATACTCAAGCCAATGAGTGAATGGACAATGAATGAGTTTGAGGTTGCTAAATGGCACCATCGTGCTATAAATGCCATCTTTGGAGGAGTTGATAGGCATCAATTCTCCTACATTCAAAATCTTGAATCTGTAAAGAAAGCTTGAGATACTCTCCAAGTTACTAATGGAGGAACCTTGGCGGTGAAGAAATCGAGGCTTCAAATGTTGGCATCACAATTTGAATGTTTAAGTATGGGTGAGGAAGAAAAGTTTGAAGACTTCCAATTTCGGCTTATTAATATTGCTAACCAATGTCAAGCACTTGGAGTACCTATCTCAAAAGAGCGTTTAAATTGGAAAATCCTTAGGTCTCTTCCTAAAAGATTTAAATCAAAGGTGACGGCCATTGAGGAAAGCAAGGATGTTGATAGTATGAATATCGATGAGTTGCTTGGGTCTCTCCAAATTTATGAGATGTGCTTGAAGCCAAAGATCAAGAGTAAAGGAATCGCTCTCAATACTATTGAGGAGAAGAGTGATGATGAAAATGAAGATATGAAACTTTTGGTTAGAAGGTTCAAGAAGTTTCTAAAGAAGAATGCCAAGTCTAAAGGCAAGTCTTCTAAGGAAAAAGGAGTCAAGAGAACATCATCTCCAAGAATTGTGAAGAATAGTCAAGCCATGAACAAGAAAGAGGTTCAATGCTATAATTGTCAAGGTTTTGGTCACTTTGCTAGTGAGTGCACTAAGAAGCCATCTAAGAAAGACAAAAGAGGCAAAGTGTTGGCGGCTACTTGGAGTGATGATAATTCTAGTGACAATGAGAGCTCTAGTAGTGAGTCTTCAAGTGATGAAGAGTTGGTGAGCAACTTTGTAGCTCTAACGGCTTCTCATTCTTCATTAGATATTGGTAGTACAATATCTTTGAACAAGAACCTTGATGCAAATCATGATGGAAGCTCTAGTTCCATTCCTACTAATCTTGAGTTGTTGAAAAAGATAGAAAAACTTGAAGAAGCTAGAGACAATGCTCAAAGAGAAGTAGTTGAGAAGAATGATTTGATCAAGAAGCAACTAGTTGAGTTTGTGGTTGTTACTCGTAGATTTCTTAGTGAAAAAGGTGATATTATGAAGAAGTTTAGGGAACTTGAAATGATTAACCTTGAGAAGGATAATGTGATATCTTCTTTGAGGAAGAGAGAACAAGAATTGATGGAAGAGATAGACACGGCTAAGGAGGCTATCAAGGATTTAATGAATTATTCGGTTAGTGTGTCTAGTGTTAGGAATCTTGTTAATTCTTATAGTGGTGAAGACGACTTGGTAGTTGAAGATGAGCTTTTGGAAGCACCACTTCCTATTCATTTGGATGGAGTCGTGATTGATAAGAAACCACACAAGAAGAGAAGATCAAAAGCCAAGAAGAAGTTGGCGGACAAGGTATTTTTGCAAACTCCTAGTGAAGCTAGTTCAACTCTAAAAGGTACAATCTCATCTTTTATTCCAATTTGCCATTATTGCATCACAATAGGTCACATTAAGCCTAGATGTTATAAATATATTGAAAAATGCAAATTAGGAAATGAATATAGGGATAAAGAGATTAAACTTCAGCTTGAACATGCTAAGGCCTTGAAAGTTGAGAAACATAATAATTTTGCTAAGCATGAGAAAAAGTTGTGGAGTAGAAAGAATTCTTATCTTGTTCAACTTGACAAAGCTTGTGTTGAAAATGTTAAGGAAGGGTGTGTTAATGATATTCTTGTTAATCAAGTCATTTAAGGACTTTATTCTAGATTTAACATTGTTGTCAAGGATGATATTGGAAATGTTTGTGTAGGTATACCTAAGAATAAGTGGTTCAAGGGTGAGTGCTCTTATCACTAATATACGAAACACATGTGAGATAACTTTGAGGTTTTATATCAATTGTGTTGAGAATTCTTACTTGCTAGCTTTGAATGCTCCATGTATTGAAATGAACTTGGTTATCTCACATCATGTTTGTTATGATGGTCAAAATTTGTTGATTAACTTTGAAAAAGTTCTTTTGTTATATGTGTTGATTGAGTTGAAATATTATGCTTTTTATACTCTTGTTGTGAAACATCATCAACTTGATGCCATGAGGACATTCAAGGCAAGAGTGCTCATAAAAAGGGCGGAAGTATGATATTTGTTGAATATAATGTGCAAAAAGGTATCTCTATATTCTAATGCATATTCTCTTAGATATTCATCTTTTGACTCAATTTTTGATACACATCTCATAGGATGTCATATTAGAGAATTTTGTATAGCATACATATGGTTCTCATTGACATTTGCTATTTTAGGATCTAATAGTGATATTGTTCACATTGATCTTAACTTTGATGATTGTTTGTGTATAGTATATTGAGTGGCATTACTTTTGAAAACATGAGCTTCATATTCTTTGAAAGCTACTCATTAGAGAAGTAATGATCTTGAATAAGTCTCTACATATTGCTCTTAGATCATGTGCTTATGAGCCATAAAATCTTGGTTTTCTAAAATTTGCACCTTGCTTCTCTTATATGTTTTGCTAGTAGGTTAAGTTTACTAATATGTAAACATTGGATACACCTTGAAGTTTTTGTGCTCAAGTACATTTAAAATGACCTATGGTTAGTATCCATTTTGCTTCGGCAATTACATAGAACTCAACGAGCACCTTCATGAAAAGGGCTACACACCTTGGTTGTGAAAGCTATCCAATGTTGGAAAGAGATACACCATTGTGATTAGTGAAAGCCGTCATGAAGAGAATTTTTGTTTATGTAAAAAAATGGAAAAATCAAAGAAGTGTTGAAATGAAATCATAAAAAAAATATTTGATTCAAACCCTTAAAAGAAAAGGAGGAAGGCTTAAAAAGAACTTTTGTAGAAAATCAAATGAGCTCGGGTTGAAAAACAAAAATGGGGTGACGAGCCACATGCACACACACGCTCACATGTTGAAAATCTATTCTCCTAAAAGCAAAAATTCCGAATGATAAATGGTTTGATTTTTTTATAGAAAAAGCTTAAGATGAATAGTTGTTGGAAATTGTTTGCATTTTGATTATCAAACTACTTCTTGATATATATTTGAAGCATATCTCTCTCACACACACTTTGTTTATGAGTATGATAATATCTTTGCAATTGTTGAAGAATTATGAGAGAACTTGAAAAATCTTTGTGTATCTCTCTTAGCATATGAAGCTTATTTTGTTGATATTTCTTCAAATTGCTTGAATGTGTGATTGTGTGAACATCTTTGTGAACCTTATGCTATCATGAAACTTAGTTATAGCATTTATCAAGGGGGAGCATTGTATACTTGACATTGTTCTCTTTTATGATATGTTCACATGCTTCATTTTGTTACATGTTGGCATATTTTGACTTAATGATACTTGTAAGATATTACTCACTATCTTTGTCTTGCATGATGATTCATTCTTAAGTCATATGTCATTGTGTTTATATATTTGTGACTAATATGCTTGTTTTGTCTTTCACTCACTTTTGTTGTATGTATATAGCATCTTATTTCACAAGAACAAATGGGAAGAACTAAGGTTACCGGAAGTGGAAATCAATCAAATCCCATTGTGAAAGCCAAGTCTACCTCAAAGGGATCCAAAGCTTCAAGGTCAAAGGATTTAGGGATTTTTGCAACTAAAAAGATATTTCAAGAGAGAGACATTGACTTAGGTAAATGTAAAGATTCTTATGTTCTTAAATGCATTAAGGATAGAAATTGGGAATCTTGGGTGAGCATGCTAGGAATAGTGAATGACACTATTGTTAGAGAATTTTATCATGAATATAGAGAGAGTGCCACCTTATTGGATGCTTTGATGGAGATTAGGGGTGTTGTGTTTAGAGTTAACCCGGTAAACATTAACAAGTTTCTTGGGCTATCTAGTGATATTGATTCAAACTTTCTAGATGTTGATATCATTGAGAATCTTAATATCATGGGTAACACTCTATGTGACAATGCTTCTTTTGAGAGGAAAGGTAGAGCATATCTTAGTCAACATGAGTTATCTAAGGCAAGTGCATTTTGGCATCTTTTTATTTGCACAAATATTATTGGATCTTCGAATTCAACCTAGTTGAATAAAGACAAGATCAAAATAGTATATGCCTTAGTGACTAATCAACCTATAAACCTTGGGGATTTGCTTATGTTTTATTTGGATAATGCGGCTTTCTCAACTAGAGGAGATAAGAAGCTTGTATTACCGGGGTTTATAACTTCTTTGTGTTTAGCTCGTGGTGTTCAAAGTAGTGGAGATGATATGTTGGTACAACCCTTGGAAAAGTATATTGATAAACGTGTGTCATACATGTCATATAAGGATAAGGGTAAGACATGTGATACTTTTGGACTATTTAGTAGTTCACAAGTTGATTGTCAAGTGACTAGCATAAACATTCTTCCGGATTGGGCTTTACATTTGAAGAAGAAGGTTGATGAGCTTAATGCTATAGTTGAAAAACAAGATGCTAGAATAAAAGAGTTGGAGGAGTGTATTGCATCAAGTTCAAGACCACCTCTCAAGCATTATGTTAGGTCAACTACACGCACATCTTTCTTTGGTAGATCTAGTAGCTAGTATTTGAGTCTCATGGTATATTTCTTACCTTTTGGCGTCATTTCATATCAAAAAGCGGGAGAAAGAGTTTTTAAGAGTTGCTAGTTACTTAGTTTCATTATTATGTTGTTTTTGTGAACTTTTAAACTTTCAATGGCTTGTAATAATTAGTCTTAAGATTTGGTTAAGAATTCTTGTATTTGGCATGTATTGAGGGGGAGATACATGTATTTGTGGACTTAATTGAATATTCTTATCCATATTATATGTTGTCATTTGTTGTTTTTCTCTTGTATATGCATTGTGCTTTGAGATGATTTGTAGGTTGCTTCAAGAGAAGATCAAGATGAAGTTCAAGAGTTGGTGAAGATTAGTTATATGAATCTTACTCATTGTAATATGAGGGAGTGACTTTGTGATCTATCTTCATTTTTATATTTGTAGTAAATGTATAGGTGTTTTGACATGGAATTTTCCAAAGGGGGAGATTGTTAGGTTTTAGTTTGTGTTGACATGAATTCCATATCAAAATGATGTTTTACTTGTAATGACTTAGTTGTTTAGGTTCATGATGATTCAAGCTTCAAGGAAGAAGAAACAACAAGTAAAAGTAAGTTCTAAGTCTTCAAAGAGAAAGGATGCAATTTGGTTCTACAAAGGTACACTAAGACCTTATCTTTCTCTTACAAGGCTTAGGCACACACACATATCATTCATTTGTGTCCCTGCATCGTTATGCACCTTTATAGGCACACACACACATATCATACATTTGTGTCCCTGCATCATTGTGTACCTTTATAGGCACACACATACAATTCATTCATATCTGTCCCTGCATCGTTGTGCACCATCTATAACACATTCACACACTTTAAGATGAATGCTCATGCATTGGTTTGGAAATAACATGTTTTGGAATATGCATGATTGGAAACTATCTCTATGTAGTTTGCATTATAGTGTGAATTGTGTTTGTGTGTGTATATGTTTGTGTAGTATGGATATTGAAATTTGATTTAGTCTTAAATCATTTTTTGATTTTCAAGTTCTAAGTCAAAAGACACTACACTTTCAACTCATGTTTCATACATTGTCTTCATCTTTGTATATCGAGTCGAATTATTATTTCCTAGGTTGTGTATCTTATATGTCCATGTCTGTGTGAGAGTTACAGTTTGTAATCCACAAACGGATTTGAATTCCGAGTTCGGAGGCCGGAGAACGGTCGAAGAACGCGAAGAGAGCGCGAGAGGAAAAGATTGCATCCAAGCAATCTTTCCCGAGATGGTGCGTGGCCATCTCGGGACAGAATGCTTGCTGCCCCGAGATGCCCACGTGCCATCTCGGGTAGGATGCATTCTTGGGCTCTTAAGGGTGTTTTGGTCTTTTCATAATTCATTCTTATCCCTCTCCTTTATAATCTCTTTCCCTCTCACATTTCATTCTAAGAAGAAATTCAAATCAGGTGTGTAGAAATTTTCTCTCTAAATTTTCTCACCTTCCAAACACCATAACCTCTTCATTTGAACTCCGATTTGAGTGATTAAAATTTGAGAGTGTTCATCTATTTATTCTCCATCTTTTCTCTGAAGGTTTGAGTTTATTTTGCTGCTGTTTTTGGTGTCTAATCATATAAAAATGGGACTGCACCTAGATTAACTAAGGTTTTGATTTTCTCTCTAAGTTTTCTTTTAAAACTTTATCAATTATCTTGGGTTTTCTTCTTCTACATATATTTGTATATTGTGAGTGTTTTGATTTGTATTTTGAACACTTTCAAACCTAGATTGAATTTCAATTGAAATCATACATGTTGAGTTAGGTTTTGATTTTGCCTATGTTATCACATGTTTGGGATTGTATTGTGCTAGCTTTGATTCTAGGACTATTTGATGATCTTTGATTGATTGATTTTGAGAAAAATAGTTCTTCACATGTATTAGGCTCTCTTGGCCAAAATTCTCACATAATACATGTGTTTATGTTCTTTTGAGCTATTCATGTGATTTGTTGAATCTATGATTAGGAATATGCTATAGAACTTATACTTAGATCTATTTGACTTTGTCATATGATTTTAGTATGTTTTAGGTTTTTGTGATTTAAACTTGATCTTGTGATTTATTTATCATATCTTGTTATCCAAGTTTAGATATATGCATGAATCTAGTTTGTGATTAATGTTGAACATATTTTACATGATCTAGATTGACTACTCATACATGATTAACTAGACTATATGTGATTTGTGCATTCATGCTCATGTCTAGTATTTACCATACGATGTGTTGATCATAACGTTCTATGTTGCGTGCTTGTTTGCGTTTTGCATTCATGATCACCTAGATGCCTTGTGAGAAAGAAGTCTTTACAATAGGTGTGAGACCTATGGTGTTGAGCAAGAAGTCTTGGCAAGATGTGTGAAGCCTCGGATTGTCGAGCAAGGAAGTCTTGGCTAGAGGTGTGAAACCTTGGATAGTCAAGCAAGAAGTCTTGCCTAGAGTTGGGAGAACTCAGATAGGTGAGCAAGGAAGTCTTGACTAGAGTTGGGAAGACTCGGATAGTTGAGCAAGAAGTCTTGCCTTGGGTTGTGAAGATCCAGATAAGGTGAGCAAGGAAGTCTTGATAAGAGGTGTGAAGCCTCGTATTGTTGAGCATAAGGCGGCAATTTTTAGAGTAGGATAGGAGGGTAGTTTCTAGGTGAAGAGGTTACTTGAGAGATTGTACTTGTCTTATCTACTAGTGGATTTTGTTTACCGGTGGCTTTTATCCCGTGGATGTTTCCTCTTCGGAGGTTTACCACGTTATATCTTGTGTCAACTTTTCTCTATCCCTATCTCTCTAATATTTGTATTGTGGATAGAACTCTCTATGTATGTTGACTTCCTTTCTATAGAATAGATTGTGTATGTGTTACAATTACTTGTTTGTATCACACTTTACTTGTGTATATATATTGATTAATTGTCTTTAATTAATATATATATTGTGATACAAGCAATCTAGAGGGACAAACTTTAGTTTGTTTCTAAGGGAGACGAAAAAGGTGTCTAACCTATTCACCCCCCCTCTAGGTTAGCCTTGAACATTTAACCGTGATTGTATGTTCATTAATCTCTTCTAAATTTGTAGCAGCTACTAACACGCCATCAACATAAAGTAGCAATATTATGAAACTAGAGAAGTAGCAGTAGTGGTCAGCATTACATCTCAAGTAGCCATTCCCTTGCATGAATCCATCAAACTTCTTGTACCACTGTCGGGGAGCTTGTTTTAAACCATACAAGCTCTTCGTCAACTTGCATACCAACTCTTCCTTCCCAACTTCCGTAAACCCCTTCGGTTGCTTCATGTATATCTCTTCCTCCAATTCTCCATGAAGAAAAGCAGTCTTAACATCTAACTGCAGTAGATATAACCATTTTGCTGCGACAATACTCAACACTAATTGAATCGTAGTTAGTTTAACAATGGGAGAGAAAATTCCAGAGTAGTCAATACCTTCAATTTGTTGGAAAAATTTGACTATGAGTCGTGCCTTGTATCTTGGAACCATCGTGTTCCTCTTTGATCCGAAACACCTACTTATTTTGTAGGGCTTTCTTTCCTTCAAGCAACTTGGCTAACTCCTAAGTTTGGTTAAATACCAACGATTTCATCTCATCCTTGATTGCAAGCTCCCCACTTGCTCGCATCTTCTTCTTGACACGCTTCATCATAGCACTCAGGTTCTCCCGTATTTGTCAGCAGCATGTATTGCAAATCCTTCCTATTTGGTATAGGAGTTTGAGTTGATCTTCTCAACGTACTTTGAACCTGTGTCGTTGGAATATCTCTAAATGGGATAGATTCTTGTACCTGAGGCTACACACCTTGCTCTTCATCATTTTTTTAATATGTTACATGATCCCTCTATCTTGTACATCATCTGGTCTGAAATACTTTGGCTCTTCCGGCTCATACACCTGTGTGTTCCTATCTTTGTACATGACCCTTTCGTTGAAGACAACATCTCTACTTCTAATCATCTTGTGGTTTTGGTCATCCCATAACTTGTAACCAAAATCATCTTCTCCATAGCCCACCAAGGTATACTTCACTGAATTAACGTCTAGCTCACTCCTCACATGATCACCTACATGTACATAAGTAACACACCCAAACACTGTAAGATAAGAAAGTTTTACCTCTTTCCCAGTTCAGATCTCCTCTGGTATAAAGAGGTCCAAGGGCTTTGATGGCCATCTGTTGATCAAATAGGTTATTGTATTGACTGCTTCTGGCTTTCTTAGTCAATGCCATATCCATCTGTTCTACTATGGAGTTTCAGAAACTGTTCTACTATGGAGTTTCAGGAACTGTCCTACTGAGCTTTATCCTGTTCTGGTAGCAGAACTTCTTGAACTTATTGTCTTCATATTCTTCACCATTGTCTCAATGCAGCCTTTTGATCTTCATCTCTGTCTCGTTCTCAACCTTCGCTTTCCATCTCTTGAAAGCCTCAAACATATTAGACTTGTGTCGTAAGAAGTAAACTCAAACCTTTTTGGAATGATCGTCAATGAACGTGATGAAATACAGTTTACCCCCAATTGATGAGATTGAAGCTGGACCCCAAACATTGGTATGCACTAGTTCCAGCTTCTCCTTTGCCAGTGCTCTTCTAGTCCTCTTGAAGCTCACTCGCTTCCATTTTCCCATTATACAGCTCTCACAAAAATCAACCTCAAAACTCTTTAAATATGGCAACTTTCCTTTTGAATGCAGACATTTCAGCTCCTGAGTACTCATGTGCCCAAACATCTAGTGCCACAAGTTTGGATCATCTTTACCTTCCGTCATAGCGACTGAACCATGACCATCCGTGGTTATGTAAAAAGACCCAGTCTTACTTCCTCGGGCGATCGTCTTAGCTCCTTTTGAAATCTGTCAATTATCACGTGTGAAAGTCGTCACATAACCGTTTGATGCCAGTTGCCTAATGGAGATCAAATTTTTCCTCAAGTCTTGTATATGCCTCACATTATCGAGCTTCCAAACTGACTCTTGCAGTTGAATCTTCACATCTCCCTTCCCGATAATGTCGCATGCTTGATCATCACCAAGATACATTTTACCCAAATTTTTGAAAACGTAGTTCTCAAGCAACTAACTGTGAGGTGTGGCATGGAAAGAAGCTCCCGAATCCAAGACCTATGACTCCGTCTTGCTTTCCAATGAGCAGATAAGGCAGTCATCAGACTCCTTCGATACACAATTCACACTGCTCTTGCCATTATCTTTCTTCTCAGATCTACACTAATACGAGAGATGGCATTTCTTACCACAATTCCAGCACTCTACATCCTTTCTGCTTCGTTGTTGGTTTCACAAATAGTTGGTCTGATTCTAGGATTTAGACTTTCTTCTTGACATGATCTTCCCCGTTGATTTGCATTTTGATTTTTGCTTATGCTTTTGCCTTCTGCCTTCCTTGCTTTTCAGATTCAGTGCTGAATATATAGACGCCCCTAATCCCTCTACACGCATCCTAATCTCTTTGGTCATGATCATGTTTACAACTTGCTGAAGATTCAATTTTTCTTTCCTGAACGAGTTGGCAATTGACTGGCTTGTCATTTTCCAACTTTCTGGCAATTGGGTGAGTAGAAACACCGTAATAAACTCCTCATCAAAACCCATAGACAAATGAAATAACCCGTCCTTCACTTCGATGAACTGATTCTGAAAATCTTTAAAGTTTTAACCCTCTGCCATCTTCAAGGTGGATAACTTCTTGACAAGATGGACTTCCTTTACTGTAAAAAGTTGTTCGTATAGGTATGATAGGGTATCCATTGGATCTTTGACAATCTATTGATCATTTATGTTGAAGGCGACTTGCTTCATCATCTATGTTATTCGATTTCCGTTTCTTTTCCCAATCTTCATCGGTCATATCCTTTGGTCTCTCTTTTATCGGCCAATACAGATCCTTCTGATATAGATAATCCTCCATATGCATCCTTCAGAATTTGAAATTCGATCCATTGAATTTCTCAATCTTGGGTGTTTCCTTCTCTGACTTAACTCCACGACGAAATCAATGACCTCGAGAAAACCTAGATTTGTGTGAAAAATAATCTGCCCCAACCAGGCTCTGATACCAATTGTTGTTGAAAAAATCATACACACACAAATCTAATCACAAACACAAATAATAGAAAACAATAAGAAGAAAGAAGACACTAAAGATTTTACGTGGTTCAACAATTTACCTACGTCCAAAGAGCGCACCACACTCAATCCACTATTTTTCAGAGTTGATTTTATTCTCTTTGTCTCTTTTTCAATCTCTCTACAATTGTTCTCTCTCTCCCTCTCTAGCAAACACTCTACTCATTTTTCATAACGGTCGTATTTTTATAGGAGTACTAGAGTTAGCCAAATCCCAATTGGAATCTATTTCCTTTTCCAATTACTTCTAGGTGCAAGATTTCCTATTTCTCATGAAATCCACATGTACCGCGGTCTAAACCGCTGTGCAGGCATGTGTCTGCACCCGATCCTCAACGTTTGACGCCACTGGAGAACACTGCTCCATAAGCCGTAGTGTGTGCTCTAGGTCCGCACCGCGGTCTGCATAGCTTGTCACGCTTGGACACCACAACTGTGTGTGCCGCAGTCCGAGCTTCTATCTCTGCCGCGCCACCTGCTGTAACTCGTTTCTTTGCTAGTTTCAGGCTTCACATATCCCAACAGTCGAATCAAAATATAAACTCAATTTAGTATGTAAGTTTATTTAGGGTGTTCAGTCAAAATTAGATTATATTTTTTAGTGAAAATTATAGTATAAATAGAGTCTATAGCTTTTGCTAAAATCAGCACTTCAATTTCTGCATTGTTCATTGAGTAATAAATCTTTCTTCTTCTAAATTGTTTAATTTGTTCCAAGCTTCTCTCTTTTAAATTTGTGTTTGTCCATACCCAGAAGATTTTGATCATTGATCTTGTTTTAGTATCCTAACAAAACACATTTGACTCGTTAATGACCCGACTCAGAATGGAAGTGGGGACTTAGGGAGGTGAGAGAGTTAATTCGTGACATGCTGGCGTGCCCATGCAAGTCACAAATCAACTCTCTCATGTCACTGAGTCAAAATGGTTCTGTAACTGTCACAAATCAACCCAACATATTGGTATTGATTGAAGATTCGAAGCCTTACAATGAGTCAAAAAAAGTTGTTGATGACGTTGAAGAGACAAATACTTCATACATCAATAACGTCCCCTATAGCTTAGTGGTATGATTTTTGTAAATTTTGATTTCGGTAGAAAATGAGTAGAAAATAGATTTAGCTGATATACATGAACATTAATAATATAATAAATTTCAATTCATTGGCTTAAATAAATAAGAAATTTAAAAATAAATACTATTACAAAATAAATTGTGTTGGTCAAGAGAGAAACTTCAATATGTCTCGATACATACGTTCAAATCACTTAAATCATGTCATCTGGCATACTCTTCATATATGATTGCTTATTCATATCACATTGTACGATTTACGTGGTTGAACAATTGTGTTGATAACGTAGAACAAGGGACTGATAACATCACAAAATACACCTTTTGAGGTCCTCATTTCCTATCGTTTGTTTTTTTTTCAACTATATTTTGTATTAAATATGTTTTATGAGTCTTGTGTAGGTTATATCCCTTAAAATAAGGGGTTGAGCTAAATTGAAGAGTTTTAGAGCTAGAAGGGCTAGAATTTGAAGTCTTCATGCAGTACACTCAACTTCGGAAGGTTATATCTCCATCCTCTGATCGAATTACATTGCCCATTACTATTTTTCAGAAAGCCCCGCATGTCTACTTTCCATCGCTTTTAAAGATCACGATTATAAGGCTTTATGAGGAAGTTATGATTGTTTTTGTAACGATGCATGAAGTTAAGAACTGTCCTCTGTGGGGAAGCTCCGTAGGAGGACCAAACAGAGCCTATAACGGAAATGTTGGCAGCCCTTTTCGCATGAAAAGTGCCCGCTTGATGCTCAAGCGGACCCTTGAGCTGAAATGACCTATTTTCAGCCATTTTAAACCAATTTTGAGGGGCATTCTTGTCCTTTCACCTCATATTCATACCCTAGCCTCCCCACTCTATATACACCCCATTTTCTCCCATTTTCCCATTTTTTTTTATGATGCTAGCCAACTCACTCTCCAACTCCCACCAATCACCACACATGCATTTTCTACACACCCCACTCAATAAAAAATCAATTCACACATACACACTTCTCTTCCTCTCACTTCACAACCGACCCTTCTCTCCTTTCTATCATCTCTTTCCTCCTCATCTTCTTCACAAAATTAGGAGAGAGACTAGCTCCCATAAAGGTTTTTCCTCCATGGGAGCTCACCATACATCTCCACCACCTCATTTTATACATCAACCACCATCTTAAAGTAGATTACAAAGATAAAGGAGTGGTCTTAGGACCAATTTCGAGCTAGGAAGCAAGAAGTATCTTTAGAGGAGTTTTTCTTCAAGGGTTATCTATCTTTTTACTCTTTCCTTGTATATCTTGTTTTCCTTGATGTGTATCCCCGATTTGGGAATTTTGTAAACCAACACTTATGAAATATATGTATGATTATTCTTAAATTCGTTTTGGTTTTGTTCTACTCTTTGATTATGCATGACAAAATCTCTTATGATGAAATTTATTTACGTTGAGGACCAAAATTGACATGTATGAATGGTTGGGATTAGGAGCAAAGTAATTTATAGTAAGAGTAGTGTAATTTAGCATCCCATGTTTGTTTATATGTTGGTTGATGAGCCAAAATATCTTGCTTTGAATGATTTGAGTACTAGAGCTTTAGCCATAAAGAGTGAGAAAGACTTGGTTGATGCATGTATATGCTAAATTAAGCTTGAATCAATATTCTTGTGCTTAATGGGTCTTTGTATTAAGACATAATTGCTCTCCTATGACTTGGGTAGAGTGATGAATTGGTTTTTGTGAATTCTTTATCCAAGAAGATGAACCCTTAACTAAAATTGAATGGTCTTAATGAATAATAAGCAACTTATTGCACATTGTTGTTTGGTGAACTTGTTTTCCACGTTGTACCATCCTAAGGAGATTGATAAAATCAAATCCTTAACTTAGAAGTAAAGATAAACTAAATTCCTCTTGTGCTTGTGTTGTAATATGGATATTTAGTGTGCTTAATGCTTTCACTCGGTTAGCCACCTTGTGAATGACATTTAGGTTGTGTGTTATATATTGCGTGGTTCACATTTGCATGCTCCACGTGGTATCCTCTACATTTGACCAGTAAGCCAGAGTTGAACTAGGCTGGTACATGTGTAGAGCTTGTGTGTGTGTTCCACCATCCTTAATGGATTCATGCTTATGCATGGATGTAATCTCTATACGCTCGAGAGAGGGTAAATATTAGTTAAGGGGACACAAGCATATAACATACATGTTGTATGGGTATCTTGAATTCTTAATGCTTTCACTTGGTTGCCATCTCGTATTTGGTTAGCTTCATGGATGATTCATTGGCTATAGTATTTCCCACGCGGTTGCACATTACATGCCCAACTAAACGTCCTGTGTAAATGATCAGAAAGTGAGAGTATTACTAGGCTGACATACATAGCTCTTTTTGTGTGTTCCATGACACTTAATGAATCCATGCTTTGGGTGGATGTGATCTCTAAGACATCGAGAGAGATTAGAAATCAAATTAGGGGACATGAGCCTATAATACATACTTGCACATTTGAAAGACTATGTGAGTCTAGCACTTAATTAGGAGGATTGTCACGGTTGAGTCGTTTCCGTAGTGTAACCACATTTCATATATCTCTCCATTCTATCTGTCATTGTATATATTATTTTCGTAATTTATTTAGTTATATTATTGTTCACTTTTCTGCATACACAACACACGAGTTCGCTCGGAGTGTTTACATAATAGCTAGAACTAGAAACGATCGATGAATCCCACCTCCATGTGGAACGATACCCTCACTTACCGTTTTGCTAGTTTTCATAACTATAGACTATATTGCGAAGAAACTTTTTAGAAATATCTTTTTGGGATCCACAATTCCCTAAAGAATAACGGGTATCAAAAGTGGCACCCCTACGGGGGAGGTAGCACATTCATCTATTGTTGAAAGTTTTAACTTCATTTTACTGTTTTTTATTGCTTTGCAGATTAGATAGTAATGTTGAAAATAAACAATTCTCTTAAGCCTGCTTTTCATTGTGTGGCCAACAATGTTTAGACTAGGTTTGGGGGTGTAATTCGTGTTTTTTTCCCGTATTTTTGCATTAAGCATATGCATTTGATTTTGTTTGAGTTGTCTTGTGCAAAGGAAATGAAATTTTCAGGTTGGATAGATCGCACAACTCAAGAGAGTATCGCGGAAGCCTGGTTGATTCAATAATCACTTGAGAGGGCTAGTGCTTCAAGGGTAAAAACTCTACTTAATGTTTTGAGAATTTTATTTTTATTTAGATCTAAGAGTGGATATGTGTTGTGCTTAGATCTTAGGGTGTTTGTTTTAGAATTTTTTTAAATCTTTGCAAAAAATGCCCTGTTTTGAATATTTAAAGGAGAATGTTTCTTTAAAACTTTACTAATCGATGAGGAAATTAATTTTTCTGCCTAAGATACGTTCTTCAATTTTTTGTTACGATTATGAATATCTAAAGAACATAAAATTCTGGACTGCAGTTTAAAAGTTATGATAATTTCTTCGACCAAAGGTCAAGGGCGATGCCCTGTTTTTTGAAACTACACATACACTGTTTTCATTGTCTGTTTTCATATTTTACAATTCGAATTTTGAAATATTTTTTTAAATGAAAAGTGTGTATTTATATGTCTACTCCATGGTATTAATTTTTTATAAAATGATTTTATATTATTTTAAAGATATGCACCAAAGATTGAACATTGAACGAATTTTAATTTCGATAGTTTTTGTAATCTTTGGCCTCCATGTTGAGTTGTTTTCTTCTTGTGCCGGAAGAGACATGCATTGTATGCTTTAAGCTTCGTACATCACTTAAACTTTCTTTTACAGTGCCAATCTTTTGATGTTGAGGTGGATATAACTCTTTGTTTGTTTAGCTTAGAAAAATAGTGGAGACTACCTGTGAGCTACACTAAGCCTAAAAAACGATATTTGTTGGTTTTGTTTCTACTTTTTATACACTCTTCGATTTTGTTCTTCATTGTGATCTCATTGTACATCAATTTTGCATTGATTTCCATAGAACTTCATCATGTGGAATGCTTGATGAGATTTGTATTCCCTTGTTACATGGATTTTTAGAAATGATTTTGAACTTGAGAGTGTACATGACTACAAATATAGACCAAACACTCCCATGTCCCTATGTGTGCTTATATCGTAAAATTTGAGGCCAACACAAATACTAAACCTCCATACACCAACATAACCCAAACACAAGTCATTCCCTAGTTATTGATCATGTTATGGTGTATAGGTTAGGAGAAGCTATGTAGCTCTAAATTTTATAGTAATGTCTACTTAGGCATTTATATGTAAATGTGCAAAGATAAAGATTTATAAGAAAAAAAAAGAAAAAAAAATTATGTATGAATTGTAAAAACTTAAACCTTCAAGTTCTTCTAATGTAAAGTTACTCATCATTGAGTACAATTGTAGCACACATATACAATGTAAAGTTTATTAGTCTAGTCATTTGTTACATAATATGTTTTACTGCAACCCATTTGTCGGATTTTTTTTTTCTGCTTTATGAAATGTTTGTCCATCCAATTATATATAGATGGGAAAGCCTAAAAGTCAAATTTCATACTAAACCATGATTTTATTTTATAGAAGGTTCTAAAAGTTGTTTGCTTGATCTATCCTTCAATTAACTGTTTTTTCCCGAGTAGTCAGGAATAGTTGAATCAGTCTGTAGTTTGATTTAGTCTGTAAGTTTATTTAGAGTGTTCAGTCAAAATTAGTTTAGAATTTTCAATGAAAAGTGAAAATTGTAGTATAAATAGAGTTTGCAGCTTTTGCTACAATCAGAAATCAGAACTTCAATTCATTGAGTAATATATCTTTCTTCTGCTAAATTGTTCAATTTGTTCAAAGCTTTTCTCTTTTAAATCTTTGTTTGTCTATATCTAGAAAATTGTGATCTTTGATCTTGTTTGAGAATGAGAGTGGGGACTTAGGGAGGTGAGAGAGTTGATTCGTGACATCCTAATGTGTCCCTACAAGTCACGAATCAACTCTCTCATGTCACCGAGTCAAAATGATTATGCTAATAGTCACAAACCAACCCAACTTATTGGGATTGATTGAAGTTTCAAAGCCCTGCAATGAGTCTGAGAAAAGTTATAGATGACACTAAAGAGAAGGACAATTCATTCATCAACAACGTCGCCTATAGCTTAGTGGTATGATTTAAATTTTGATTTAGCTAGAAAATGGATTTAGTAGATGACATTAACAATATAATGAATTTCAACTCAATGGTTCAAATAAATAAGAAATTTAAAAATAAATATTAAATAAAAATTAGATAAAGGCTCTTTTATAACTATTACAAAATAAATTGTGTTGATCGAGAGAAAAACTTCAATTCTTCTCTCTCTATATATATATATTCAAATCACTTGAATAATGTTACGTGGCGTACTTTCCATACATAATTTTATATTAATATCAAATTGTCCTATTTAAATCGTCTAACAATTGTGTTGATAATGTAGAACAAGGGACCTACTTAGTAAGCTATTAGGTTCATTGGATCATTTAAAAATTGATTCAATGTCTTCTATTAATTTTGTTATTACCGTTGGAATGAGCTTCTCTTCCCTCTAATGCTGACATTACAACCTTTTGTGACAATGTTATTACAATTGCAGAGTAATACCCCTCTGGTCTCGAACCTTCCCATTGTGACATATCTCCTTTGCTAATGACGTGTGACCTTGGGAGCCTTAACACGTTACAGGTCCCTTGTATTAGATATCGGTTGACTGGGTCCTTCAGCTTAAATAATTGATTGGAATATTTTTTGTTGGTTAATTTTCCCATAAACACTTATGAGGATTTTGGTTTACATTTGAATGTGTAGTCATAAACAATATAATTAACTGCATTTTATCTTAGATTACCCAAACCGCTGGTTAAATAGCCAAAATCTGAAGCTGTTCTAATCTTGCAAGCAGTGGCATTTGATAAGCAGCCTGGCTCCCGGCTGTAGCTCAGGCTAATTTTTTTTTTTTTCAAATAGTTTAAAGTCAATATAAAATTAAATTTACTTCAATTATATTAGAGTGCAATACTTACATTTACCGCTCTTATATTAGATTTTTACGAAATTAGTTTCAAATTACAATTCTATTTACTAAACTAACCCAACTCAACATAAAAAGTATATTTATTTTGTTTAGAATAAGTTTGAGGAGCAGGGTTCGTTATGTTCTCTCTTATCTAAATGTATCTTTAATTTTCAATTAATGTAATTTCTTATCGTTATCGAACGTCATTTTGAATCTTTTTTTTTTTTAAATGAGTAGCCCACCCTACTAGAAGATCCTGATTTCACCCCTACTTGCAAGTAATCATCTTCGAAGAAACGAATAATGGGCAATTATTTATCCAATCTTAAATGGAGATTTCTTCTTTTTTCAAGCTACAAGCAAAGGATAAATGCTCATATTTAAAGCAGTTGCTCTTTTTATATTTTGTACTCTTTTTTTTTTCACATTTCTTTTCCTCCATGTAATTTGATTGATGATTCCTTTCCCGGTTGAAGGATCAAGATAGTTGCACATACTGCACTTTATATTCTTTATCAAACTTGTGTGTACAATCTCCTACTTCACTTCTTCATTTTTCAGAATTTTCAATAATTTGCAATTTTCATGTTCTTATATGCTAGTTCAGTAGTTCTTGGTTTTCTTCTTCCTTGTTCTGTTTGAAATAAATTGTTTCCAGGGAGATAGAAGAAGATTATTTATCATGGTGCCGAATTCTCCAGACAGTCAGGTCACCATTTCAATAGAGTCATTGGTATCTTCCTTTGAAAGTATGTTGTCTGGTGATCTTTTCATGTCATCCAGAGTCTGCATATTTAGGATTCCAAAAATACTCCATAGACACAACCCCCAAGCATACGAGCCAAATGCATTTTCAATCGGCCCTTTTCGCTGTGACGATGATAATCTCAAGCCCACACAGAAAATCAAAATGAAGTACTTGCAGGGCCTCCTCCGTCGTTCAACAAATTCAAAGGAACTGCTTTGGAAGCTCACTGGAGCTGTCAGGGCGATGGAGCAAGAGGCCCGTCAGTGCTATGCAGGGCCAATTGGAAACTCCAGTGTTGAAGAATTTGTCAAAATCTTGGTACTTGATGGTTGCTTTATCATTGAGTTATTTCGGAAGGATGCTGAGGAGGTAAAAAAAGATCCGGATGACCCCATTTTCTCCATGTCTTGTTTGCTTGAATTCTTGAAACATGACCTCATTTTGCTCGAAAACCAAATTCCATGGCCGGTGCTTGAACGTTTATTTAACATGACTATGGTTCCGGGAGGCAAATCCCTGATTGCACTTGCTCTTGAATTCTTCAGCAACATGTTTTCATCCCATAAACCGACCATAAAACCAAACAAGTTCGCCAACGATGAAATCAAGCATATTTTAGATCTGTTAAGGCTTTCATTGATTTTGCCATTAGACCGACTCAACACAGGTTCAGGATGGCAACCTTTCCCTTGTGCACGGAAAATCAAAGGCTCTGGAATCAAATTCAAGAATGTAGCCCCTGAAACTATCCTGGATATAAGATTTAACAACGGTAGTCTGGAGATCCCACCGTTGCTTGTCCAGGAGACAACAGAAACCATCTTCAGGAACCTCATCAGCTTAGAGCAATGCCTCCCGAATTGCCCACCAATCATCACCTCATATGCAAAGCTCATGGACAATCTCATCGACACAAATGAAGACGTGGAGATACTGTGCGACAAGGATGTTCTGGACAACTGGTTGAATCCTGAGGACGCCACCCGATTCTTCAACAAGCTATACAACGATGCTTATGTGAAGACATTCTACTATCATGATGTTTGCCATGAAGTGAACTCTTATAGCAAAAGATGGTGGCCGAAATGGCGATACTTTTATACACACAATTATTTCACTACTCCTTGGGCTATTGTTTCTCAG
Organism: Dipteronia dyeriana; assembly: GCA_032871835.1. NCBI lineage: Eukaryota > Viridiplantae > Streptophyta > Magnoliopsida > Sapindales > Sapindaceae > Dipteronia > Dipteronia dyeriana. Next base: position 19,092,566 of record CM065295.1, on the reverse strand, counting down.
GTTGTTGCTCTCATCTTTTTGATTCTCGGTTTTCTGCAGACCTATTACTCCATCGTCGGTTATCTGGGTGATAAAAAGAAAGGAACTTGACTTGTCTCTGGAGAACAGTTGACCTATATTGTTTCACGATTCTGTGAGCTGATCTTTGTATCGGTGCAGTGAATTGAATTATGTAATTAAAATAAAGAGGTTTAAATTATTTTAAAATTTTAGATAAATTAATGAAATTATCAGATTGGTGTTTTATCATGTATGGACATGCCCTTTATATTAACTTCTTTAACATGTTTTGTTTGTATTTGGGTTGATACAAACTCAATATGATAAGCTATATTGTCATCCCAACTTCTTCAACGGTCAACATTGTGAGGCTGTTTGGTATGAGTTAATCTTTACATTAGAATAAGAATCTGTTAGCATTCTCATATTTGATAACATGATGGATTTTTTATCTTATGAGAAAGTGAATCCCATGGGAATCACATTATTCTCCAAGGGGTAATGTGTGGGTTTCACATTAACTCCATCATATTCCCACAGTAGGACCCATCCTCATAAAAAAAGTTATTATTATTATTATTTCTTAAATTATTTTCTTCTTTTTCTTTGTTTTTCCTCTTCTAAAACTCAATACCTAAAATCCCCAATCTCTTTTCATTGAACTCCCTAATTCTTAACCTCTTCTTCTTCAATTTTCAATCACACAAACCCCATGATAAATCTTCTCCTCTTCAATTCACCCCCAAATCCTAATCATGACCGGAAAAGTCACTTCCTTTCTGTTGATTATAATAGAAAAAGCCTAACTTTGGCTTGGATTGCTAATTTGATATTCACCAGCAACTTAGGCTTCGATGGCTAATCTCTTCTACTTATTTTCTTCCTCTTCTATTTTCTTCTTCTTCTCTTTCTAATTTCAAACCCCAAACTAAACCCTAGTTTCAAGAATCAAACAAGAAATCCCCAAATTTTCCTAGCAAAACCTTTGCTCACTACTAGATCTCAATTTGAGCAGCGGGCCAAATTTTTCTCTTTTGATTTTTGTGAACAATTTTAAAGCAATAGAGCGAGCGAGAGAGAAAGAGAGCGAGCGAGGGGGAGAGAGAGAGAGAGAGAGATATGCGTTTTGATGGCTCGAAGAGATCTCGATCTGAATTTCTAGAATCTTCAAAAGCTTATTTTAAAATAAAATAAAAAAATAATTTGAAGAGGTCTGTAACTATTTTTTAAAATTTATTTTACAAAAAAATATTTGTTTGAAGAGATCTGGAAATCTCTAGATTAGTCAAACTTTTCTTTAATTTTTTTTTCTACGTAATGATTTTTAATTAAAACAATATTATTATTACTTTTTTGAAATAATATTTCCCAATGTAAAAAGAAATAACAAATTCCCATGTAGAACCAAGTACTGTTACTTGATATTCCTAGGAATCCAACATAATATTTCTATACACAACCAAACACATGTATACAAGTTTCCTAGGAATCACATTACTGTGTTTAACTTCAAAAATCACATTATTTTGATTACCTTATACCAAACAGCCCCTATGTGGTTTACCGTTAATTGTAAAAGTTATTTCTACATTTCTTCTCGATTTGGTTTAGACAGGAATTCAATTCTTTTCAATTAGCAAATGATCAAATTCATGCTGAAGAAAAATAGGGTCTGCTTGATTGTATGAATCAAAAGCTGAATTGGGTCAACTATTATCATAATCATAAAAAACACAAAACAAAAACAAAGAACATGTAAGGACCTCAATTTATTATTGGCTTACTTCATGACAAATCACATTGGAGATGTTTATGTAAAGGGTATCAAAGGTTCTCCCGGTGTGATTTTCTCGTAGACATCCTTCCGGTCATCTCATGAACTTTAGGAGGTAGTTCACTTGTGCTTAATTCTTTTTGAAGAGGTTTTAGTTGCACACACTCACATATCATTCATTTGTATTGACATGCATTTGTTGTTCACACACGCACAGGCACTGACATGCATTTGAGTTGTTATGCATTTGTAATCACTTGCACTTCATTCTTAGTCTTATGTGTGGTTTTTGTGTGGTGTAATTCGTTTCCTGATATCTGATCAGAAGCGTTCGCGCATGCACGATGAAGCTCTTATCTTAGCGTGATGAGAGACCTTCCTAGTTTCTGTAGCATGTGTCCCTTACCCGTGCAGTACCCAAGCACTGTGTGGTTTTACATGCTTACCATTGTGGCATCGTTGTTGGTTCGCTGTGAATTATCACAACAGTGCGTTTCCAGTGGGTCATCGTTGCGGCACCGCTGTTGATACAATGTTTGTTATCGTAGTGTTGCACGAGTGAGTGTGAGGGTCTTCTACCCGTGTACTGCGCTATTTCGGGGCAATATCATCCTTTCCTCCAACTCAATTTTCCCACCTATAAAAACCCCTCTTTCTCTTCTTCTTCCCCTACTCTCCTACTGTTGACGTCGATTTCTGGATGTATGAGAAAAGCCAACAAGGATTGGATTTTAGCCGTGATTCCAAAGAGAAAGAGAAGGAGAAAATAATCAGACGTAAGTTTTTTACGTGGTTAAACTCCGATAACTGGAGAAACGTCCACGGGTGGTTGAATGATCAACCAAACCAAAATCCACTATGAAATAATATAATTACAATTCTCGATCTCTCTTTCTTCTCTCTGTATTTTTCTATGATTGTTGTCTCTCTTTGTGTGACGAGATTATGGGTCTATTTATATGTCCAAAGAACCCTAATCTTCTTTGTACAAGTAGTAAAAGATCTTTGTATTTAATTATGATTGTTTACTTGTTCAAAGTAGTTTGTCTTCTTTCCTGTTTCGGAGACTTGTATTGAGATCGAATGGGACTCTAGTAATGTAGTCCAATTAGGACTTATTTCCTTATAAGAGCGTAGTCTTTTTGAAGTGAAATTGTTGCCTGATTATGAACCCTCTGCTTGATAATTCTGCTATTCTTGAAATTCCTCTTTGATATGGATATCTTCGTGAATTTTAATGACTCGATTCGTGTGAGCTACGCCCTGGGCTTTTTATTTTTCTTCATGTTTGTCCCGAGTAGGAAACAATATCAGCTAGTCTCGAGTGACATCATCTGATCCCGAGTAGAAAATGTCACCAACTAGCCCCGAGTATGTTTAACTGACCCCGAGTGGTATATGGCGTCAGTTGACCCCGAGCAGGTCTTGTTCAATACTTGTTTATTCGGGCTTCTCTTCTTTGGTGATGTCTTGTAGGATATTTTCTGAATGCCTATTCGGATATCCACCTGGCAATTTTATCATATTTGTCAATAACGTGTATATCTGATAAAATTTACATATGACAATACCCCTTTAAAATATTTTTACCGAAAAGAATTTCATTTCGGGCAAAGGTATTTTAATCAATTCAATTTTTATTTCTGTGCCAGAGTAAATGACTTATCATAATGACGTGTCTTAATGGTGACCCTGTAAATTTGATTTGCCTCCTCACGTGTGATCTTCAATGATAGCAACGTTTTAGAATTTTGACGGCGAAAGCCAATTCTCTTCTTGACATGTGTCATTTGCCTCTTCATTTTTCGATACCATTTATGAGAAACGACCTTCGTGTCTCCCCCTGCACCGCCTACATCATTAAGTCTCATCACAGATTTTTCCCACCTTGAGACCCTAGGGTTTCGTGCTATCACCTCTTTAAATTCTTCACTTGAGGGTTACGGTGGTTCATTCTAAAAACTTGAAAACAAGATTTTTTTACCGGCCCATATTTCTTTGCACAGCAAATCACCATTTCTCTGTAGAAGATTTTACGTTCAGATTTCTTCATTCAAGGTTAGTGTTAATGAATCCATCCTCTCGTCAACGACTTTTTACTATCGCTTTCGAAGCGCTCGATCATGGAGATTTCCAACTGATTTCCTGCGTTCGAAGATTATTGGGGGATATCCCCCCTAATGAACCTCCATTTTTAGAAGTCGACGTTTCTGGGCTTCACCCTGACGTCTAATTTTCTGTATCAAATTCTTCATCTAGTTCTGAATATGACGTTTCTAATCATAGGGTACCTCTGTAAAGGATGGAAAAATATCAAAACAGAAGTGAAGTTCATAAGCATGGCTCGGACAGCGTTCGGATCAGGGAGCAGACTGTTAACAAGAACGATGTTGAAGAGGCGTTCAGAGTATCTCGTCTCACTTTCTCTACTGATTGCCCGAGTGGGTTTGACATCGAGCTGAATGTGGTCTGGGTGGATGAGAAAGAGGAATATCATTCCCGATTCGATCTGGACAATTCGGTTACTCTGATTCCCACTGGTGATAGAGCTGTATGGAATCCTCCCCCGAGCATGGTGGCAATCTATGGATCCATGCTTTGCTGCGGTGTCACACTTCCTCTTCAGCCGTTCATTGCCTGGTTTTTGGTTGAAGCATGGATTGCTCTGGCTTAACTGGCCCCGAACAGCTACAAGATATTGATGTGCATGTGGCACATGTATAGCCGGATGAACTTGTTGCAACCTTCCCTGAGTGAGATCAAACATTTCTTCACGCTGAGGCAGTCTGGTAAGATAGAAACTTACTTCCTTATGTCTAATCCGCTAGATTGCTGGGTCCCCGAGGGGACAAAGGTGAATCGGGTAGTCGATACTTCTGATAACCCTAAAAAAGAGGGTTTTTATAGGGATTCCCTTCATCCATAAAGTTCTAGAAGAACAATTCGTTTTTTGTCGGAAGAAATCTAGATCTTGAAGTCATCCTCTCGGCTGGAGAAACTCGAAGGGTGCTGAAAGTTCTCTGCTTCTTCTATTCTCTCTAGGTTTGGAACAAGAAGAAGCTTGATTTTAGCGATGTTGAGCTGACCAGACATGCTCGAGCATCAGTTCTTACGCTGGAGAAGAGGAGCAGGTTTTATCTTTTTATCGAGACGAAAATGATAGAGCTCGACTTCTTCAGCCAGATTTCGGCTTACCGCAGGTGATGTAAGTGATTTTTGTAACCCTCTTCTTATTAATTTTTATTTTTTATTGCTATTTTTTACTTTTCATATTCTTACGCGATTCCTCTTTTTCTTCTAAGTGTATGACATGGACATTATCTGCGACATTCAAGCTCGCCAAGTGAAGTCAAAACTTCAGGCGAGCCGAAAAGAAGCTTCTCGTCAGAGCAAAGATGGTAATGCCCTGCCTGAGTCTGACAAGGAAACTGATGTTACTGAGGAGTAAATCCCTGAATATATCCTCGAGGACTTTGTTTAGCCGATCGCTGGGGAGACTAGTGGTCCAAGTGGCCCAACAGATACTCAATTGCCTGATGATGGGGAAAGGCAGAGTGAAGGTCCTGGTGAAGAGCCTACTGAGCTGTCAGACGCCGGTGATGGAGGTAATACCTCTGTAGGACAAGTACCTATAGGTCTTAAATTTTTTGAATCTTTCCGGGATGATGCTAAGGAAGATCCCGCAGCTGATCTCAGCTTCCATCATTCTCAGGCTGAGAAGTGAAAGGCAGTCGGCTCTCCTACTCTCCCTCTCAAGGTCCCTCGGGTGGTCTCATTCATTAACTCCAGTGATAAAGATACTGGGGCTAAGATTCCCCCGAGCGTTGTTGATGCATCGGCGGAGGAGACTTCGGAGCCGAACAAGGGTTCCCCTCCTCCAGAGGTTGAAGATCAAAGGGCTGAATCCCTGGGGGTTCCTTCATATCCTTCTCCTCAGGATATGCTGTGGGAGATGTCATCTGGTCGGGCTTTCATCGGGGATGACCGTTGGAGTTGTTTTTGGGTTGGCTCCCTAACAGACCGTATTCAGAACGTTTTTAACGGTGCATCTTATGTAAGTTATCCTTAACTTCATTAATTGTTTTATTTGTTCACCAGATTTTTAATTGAACTTCTTTGTAGATGGTGGCCGAGTTCCCTGAGCTAGTTCAGATGCAACAACATCAAGCTGGTAGAATACGGCATCTCGAGGCTCAGCTGAAGGAAAGTGAGGATAACAGAGATGGGTCGAATCGGGTCGAATCAGCTTATCAACAAGAGGTTGGCTCTGCCCAAGTATTTGTCGACCACTGCTTGGCGAAGCAGTGGAGGCTGAGGAATTGGCTTCTTTGGTAGAAGAGAAAGCTATGTCACTTCAAAATTTATTATCTTCTGCCCAAGAATCAATGCTTAGGGCCGAGCAAGAAGCGGAGCGGTCTAAGTCGGCGTATGAGCAGAAGATCGAAGACTTGGAACGTTAGGCTCTAACGGTCGAGTCTCTATCTAAGGAGGCCTGGCTGGAACTCGAAGTGCAAGGAGTAGATCGTTTCAAGAGATCCCCCGCCTATGATGCCCTTTTTTTTCAGGAGTTTCAGCATGGGTTGGTTTCAACTGGCGAGTTCTTCAAGGTTAAGAATCGGGCAACTGAGAAAGCTCAAACCAACTAGGAGCTGTCGATCAAGAATCATGTGGATCGTTCCTTAGAATCTCTTCGGACTCAGATGAAGAAGCGGAGAGCTTACTGCCATAGCCGAGGCAAAGAGCCCCATCCCATGCATTTGGAGGTTCCATCCGAGCACTCCCTCTAGACTTTTTACTCCATTTAGGAGTCGGTCGTGGAGGATGTGGTCCCTGATGTCAGACCAATCCCAAGAGAAGATTACAGCCAATGGATGGACGATTCAATCGACACGATTGCTTGGGCTTCCAATGAAAGTCTGCTTCGCGAGTACGAGATGGTGCCCAATCCGAGTATTGGCAAGAGTTCAAAATCCTCACAACCTTGATTTTTGTAGAATTTTCGTATGTTTTTTTGTAGAAATTCTTTGTAATTCTTTTATAACAATTCTTTTGTGAAGAATTCTTTGGAGAGATTAATAAAATCCCGAGTTTAGCTTTTCTGAACCGAGTGGTCCTGATCTGATTTATTGTTTCAAGGAATTTCACCTTCAACTTGACTATATTATTACCGAGTATCTTATTAAACCAACTATTTCTGATGTTCGGGTAACTTCACCGAGTATCTTATTAAACGGGTTGTCACCCGAATAATTTTAATGTCAAGTATCTTATTAAATTGGCTCTTGCAATCTTCATGCCAAGTATCTTATTAAACTGGCTAATTCTGATGTTCGGGTAACTTAACCGAGTATCTTATTAAACCGGTTGTCACCTAAATAATTTTAATGCCAAGTATCTTATTAAACTGGCTCTTGCAATCTTTATGCCAAGTATCTTATTAAACTGGCTAGTATTATTAACCGAGTCATCTTAAAACAGGCAAGTAGGTTTATACTTGTGTTTCATACACGGTTGCTACCCGAACATTACATCAAGGCTCACCATGATCATATGTTTGAATCCTTATGCATTATCGAGGACATCTCCCTAGTTTTTATGCGTAAGGGTTTGCCGAATCGTTAAGTTCTTTGAATGGCTTAACACAGCTACGCATTTCACCGGAATTTTCAGATAGCGTCCCGAGCCTTTCTCTAGAATCTGGTGCATCGGGTTTGCCTTATTGCTAAGGTCAATTGACCTTGCTCGGCTGGCATGCTCCTTCGAGCTTCTCCACCCATTCGGGAATCAATGGTCTTGAGTATTCTATTTGCATGTTCTTATTATCATGCTTGTCTTCCATATGTTCTTATTATCATATGCTTTATCTTTCGAAAATCCCAAGTTTGATTTTTATTTATAACTGTAAAATCAACAAAGATTTAAATTCCACAGCTAATATCTGACCTAACTAAAATTGTCCTGACTAAAAAAAAGAACAAAAAAATAATTTAAGGATAGAAAATCTTCAGATATTGGGCATTGCATGGTCGGGGTAAAACCCCTTCATTGGGTCATGCAATCTAATATGCTCCATGGCCAACTATTCCTTCGACTTTGTACGGGCCTTCCCACTTATCAGTTAGGGAACATGTAGCTTTATTTTTTATGTTCAATGACACCTTTCTGAGTACCAGGTCTCCTAGTTGGAATTTTCTGACCCGAACATGAGAGTTGTAGTGGCGAGCTACTCTTTGCTGATATGCTATATTTCGAATTCGGGACTTCTCCCTTTTCTCTTCTAGCTCATCTAGGCTTTGTAATAGCATATCAACATTCTGTTCTTCATCATATAGCCTGACCCGGGGTGATGCATATGTCGTTTCTATGGGGATAACAGCTTCTGTTCCAAACGCTAAAGTGAATGGAGTCTCTCCTGTTGACGTTCTTGCTGTTGTCTGATATGCCCATAATACTTCGGGAAGCTTTTCGACCCAGCATCCTTTCTTGGCATCTAGCTTTGCTTTAATTTGATTGTATGCTTGATGATTTTGTTCACTGCTTCAACCTACCCATTTGTTTGAGGGTGGGCAGGTGTGGCATAGTAATTGGCAATCCGGTATTCTTTGCACAGTTGTCTGAATTTCAGGTTATCGAACTGGGTGCCGTTGTCAGTGATTATAGTGTTTGGGACTTCAAACCTATAAAGTATATTCTTTTTCATGAAATTTATTGTGTTTGCTTCTGTGATATGCATCAATGCTTCAGCTTCTGCCTACTTCGTGAGGTAGTCAACGGCTACTAAGGCATACTTTGCTCCACCCCCTGTCCCGGCTAGCATTGGGCCGATTAAATCCAAACCCCACATGGCAAATGGCCATAGGGATGTGAGGTTTCTGAGCTGTTCAGGGGGTTGTCGGATATCATTAGCAATCCTTTGGCAAGTATTGCAACTCTCCGAACATCGCTGTGAATATGAGAATAGAGTAGGCCAATAATAACCTTGCCTGAGTACCTCGTGTGCTAAACTTTTACCCCAGTGTGGTTTCCACAAACTCCTCTATGGATTTCCTGTAATATCCGATATACATCCTCATCTGACACACATCTTTGAAGTGTTCGGGAATACCTCCTTCTGTATAGTTCTCCTCCAACTAATGTGTACCTTGCTGATCTACACCTTATACATTTTGCTTGTAAGTGATCTTTCGGGAGCACGCCTTCTTCCAGGAACCATTTTAGCTGAGTCATCCAACTGTCTGGCGGTGTTTGGATTTCTAAAATTTCTAAGTTTCTTGGTTCAGCTGTGCTCGGTTTGAGGAGATATGCAACCGGAATAGTCTTTAGCCTGATTGTGGTTGTTGCTGACGCTAGTTTAGACAATGCGTCTGCTTTTTTATTCTCCTCCCTGGGGATCTGGGCAATCTTATATTCTTTGAATTTCTAGAGGAGTTGTTTTCCAATGTCACGGTAGGCTATCATGCCTTCATCCTTGACTTGGTACTCGTCCAGGACTTGGTTGACAACTACCTGTGAATCGCTGAATATCTCGACTTCATCTACCCCAAGAGCTATGTAGACTCTGAGTCCAGCTAGTAGCGCCTCATACTCGGCTTGATTGTTGGTTGCTTTGAAATCAACTTTTATGGCACATTCGACATTATCTCTTTCTGGAGTGCATAATACGATTCCTACTCCGCTGCCATGAGTGTTTGAAGAGCCATCAATATACAATTTCCATGGGAATTTTTTTCCCAACATCCTTTTTGCTTCCAAGTTTTTCTCTATGAACTGTGCTATAAAATCTGACACTGCTTGCCCTTTGAGGGATGTCCTGGGGACGTAGTGGATATCAAATTCACTTAGCTCCATAGCCCATTTGGTCAGTCTTCCTGAAATCTCTGGCTTCTGTAGTATTTGCTTTAATGTGCATGCGGTGAGAACCTGGATTGTAATAGCCTAAAAATATGGTCTTAGCTTCCTTACTGCTGAAACCAATGCTAGGGCCATTTTCTCTGCCTGTGAATACCTAGTCTCGGCTGGTAAAAGTGCCTTACTGGTATAGTACACTGGCTTCTGTACTCCATCTTCGGTTCTAACTAGGACTGAGCTTGCTGTTAGTTCTGTAATTGATAAGTACAAATGGAGTGTCTCTCCCATCTGTGGTTTTGAAAGGATGGGAGTTTGCCCTAGGTATTCCTTGATTTTTAAAAAAGCTTATTTGCACACTTCATTCCATTCGAGTCATTTTTTTTTAACAACTTTGAAAAAGGGTGCGCATCTGTCCGTGGCCTTTGAGATGAATCTACCCCAGAAAGCTAAGCATCCTGTTAGGTGCTGTACTTCTTTTAGTGTCCTTGGTGAAGTCATTTTCTACAGGGCCTGGATCTTCTCAGGGTTGACTTCGATTCCTCTTTGGTGAACATGAAAACCCAGGAATCTTCCTGAAGGAACTCTGAATAAACACTTGTTCGGATTTAGCTTTATTTGGTATCTTCTCAAGAAATCAAATGTCTCTCGCAGGTCTGAAGTATGCTTGTCTGTCGTGATGCTCTTGGTCAGCATGTCATCAATGTTTATTTCCATGTTCTTTCCTATTTGCCGTACGAATATACTGTTGACCAGCTTTTGTTATGTTGCCTCTATATTTTTTAACCCGAAGGGCATTACTGTGTAACAGTTCAAACTCTGATCAGTTGTGAATGCTGTTTTTTCTTCGTCAGCCTTGTTCATCCGGATTTGGTTATATCCCGAGTATGTGTCCATGAAACTGAGCAACTCATGGCCTGATGTAGCGTCCACCAATTGATCTATTCTCGGAAACGGAAAACTATGTTTTGGGCATGCCTTGTCCAAATCTGTGAAATCTAAGCACATTCTCCATTGTCCATTCTTCTTTTGGACGAGGACTACATTAGCTACCCATTGAGGGTAGTTGACCTCTCTAATCGACCTTACAGCGAGTAGCTTTTCTACTTCCTGTTTGATTTCCTGACTTCTCTCGAGATTGAATGATCTTCTCTTTTGTATCACCGGTTTTGCATTCGGGTCTACTATGAGATGGTGAGATATTATTTGGGCATCTATCCCGACCATGTCTTCATGACTCAAAGCGAACACATCCATGTATTCTTTGAGCAGATCAATGAGGCTTTGTTTGACTTTTCCTTCCAAGTTGGCCCCGATCTTGATCCTTTTATCTGGTTCATCTTCTTTCAAGATAATTTCTTCCACCAGTTCAGTTTTGGATTCATTCGGCTCTTCCCTTGGATCCAATTAGAATGACAGTGGCTCTTTGTTCTGACTCGGCTGTGTTATAGTGCAAACCTGTTCATCATTCTTGTCTTTGTATACTGACATGTTAGCTTTTTAGGCCATTTCTCGGGATCCCTTAACTACACCGACCCCCTATTCGGTCTGGAACTTGATCATTAAGGCATAAGTGGCTGTTACGACCTTAGTTTTATTTAAGAATGGCCGACCCAACAACGTATTATACGGCCAATTGACTAAGTCTACTACCACAAAGTCGAGCAGTATAGTTCTCTGACAAGGTGCCACTCTAATCTTTACGGGTAGCTTTACTGTCCCGAATGTCCTGACCTCAATTCTCTCGAATCCTCTGAGTGGAGTATGGAAAGACTGTAGATCCTTTCGGTCCAACCTGAGTTGATCGTAGACGGCTACATTGAGAATGTCTACCGAACTTCCATTATCTAACAAGATTCTCCTAACTTCCCGGTGACCAATCCGAGCACTTATGACTAAGGCGTCATTTGGCCGAACGTCGACCCTGTGCGAATCTGCTTATGTGAATATTATTGGGTCTCATCCTTCCTTTACCCTTTTCGGGTCTGGTTCCACCGAGTTCACGTCAAATTTATGTCTTGCTTCTACTGCTTCTCTGATTTTCTATGTTCGCTCTCGGTTACTTCTCCCAGTGTATGGTCCTCCAAAGATTGTATGTATTACTTCATTGGCCTCTAGGCTGGCCCTTTGATTTCGACCAGAGCTGTGATCGCCCCTGATCTCTTTCTTTGTTTCTGATTTCTCATCATTTTTCAAGATTACATTCTATAGATGTCCTTCCCGAATGAGGGTTTCTACGTAATCCCTGAGCTGGTAACACTTGGAAGTCTCATGACCGGTTTCCTTATGGAACCTGCAGTATTTGGTTATATCTCGCCGAGCAAACTGAGATTGACGGCGTGGCTCTTGTACCAGATTTTTTGCTTCTAGTATGGCCAGGATTTCTTCCTGCTTTTTTTGAAGAGGGGTGTAGTTTGTATATCTACCTCTGTATTTTTCCGTAGTCTGTTCAACATTACACCTGTTTCCTCCACCCTTCTCTTTTCTTTGTTGTTTTCTTTCTGTTTTGACTTTTGGTTATGCACTTTGGACTCAGCGTCTTTTTCTGGTTTTCCTCCATGCATGTAGCATCCTCTAGTGGCTAACTGTTCTTCTTCGGCTAGTGCATATCCTCCCTCCATATCCATCATATCTGCGTATCTGGTCAGGCGGGCTCTTCTCAGGTCAAAAGACAACCGTCCATTCAGTAGGCTGTTGATGACTGCAGCAATTATCGCTTCATCGTTTACACTACAGATTTCTGATACTGCTTGGCCGAATCTCCCCAGGTATTTCTTCAGCGACTCATCTTTCCCTTGTTTTATTTGTGAAAGGTAAGCCACTGATTTTTTCATGTGAACATTGCTCAGAAATTGCCTTGAGAAACTCCTGCTCAGTTCACTAAAACTTTCGATGCTTGCTGGGGGCAATTTTCTGAACCATCTTGAGCCCATGTCTCCTAGAGTTTGTGGAAATTTGAGTCATAGTAAGGGATCGTTATGGGCATACTAGGCCATAACACTTTTATAGGGTCTGACATGTTCTTTTGGGTCTGTATTCTTCTTGAACTGCTCCAAGTGTGGCATCCTTAATTTTTCTGGGAATGAAGTCCGCAGGATGTCCCTAGTGAACGAGCTATCAGAATCTTCGTCAGATAAATCGTTGTACCCATAACGTCTGACCAGTGCATCCATTTGACGCCTATTGTTCTCGACTTCTCGAGTTAGGCTCTGGATTACAACATCTCTGTCTCCCATCGGACTTCCCCAATGGTTGAACCGATGGGTGATTGTCATTCCTCTTTCTGGCTCTTCACATTGATGTCGGGTTTCACGTATGATTCCGTGATGACGCTTGTGATGGTGCCGATTGCTATCTTTTGATGACGACCGATCCCTGTATCGGTCATGTTTGCGGTGTCTAGCACGGACTGTCTGATTCTGGTTCTGCTTCTGGTGTGGTCGTTCCCTTTCAGGTGTTTCACATCCAGCCCGATTGATTGGAGCAGAGTTTCTTCCGGCTTCTAGTGCATTTAGCTCTGACCCTACTACAATCGAACGAAGCCTTGCAGGTGAGAGGTTAGAAGGTTGTGCTTCTTCTGCAGTCAGTAGATCAACTCCTTTCGTTGTTGTGTTTGCCACCAATTGTTGCAACGCCTCTCGAATCGTTGTGTAAGGTCTTCGCTGATTGGAGGAACTTGCTGGATCCCTGCCAGGAATGTAGGTTGGTTCTCTATGGTTGCAGCGAGATCTCGCAAGCTACTGCCAACATAGAAGTTATCTGGAGATTTTTGGACATCCCCAAAACTGCTTCTGCTTCTGCTTCTGCTTTCTGCCATTACCTTTAATTAAATCGAGCCCCTTCTTCTAGCACCAATTGTTGACGTCGATTTCTGGATGTAAGAGAAAAGCCAATAAGGATTGGATTTTAGCTGTGATTTCAAAGAGAAAGAGAAAGAGAAAGAGAAAATAATCGGACGCAAGTTTTTTACGTAGTAAAACTCCGATGACCGGAGAAACGTCCACGGGTGGTTGAATGATCAATCAAGCCAAAATCCACTATGAAATAATATAATTACAATTCTCGATCTCTATTTCTTCTCTCTGTATTTTTCAATGATTGTTGTCTCTATTGCGTGACGAGATTATGGTTCTATTCATATATCCATAAAACCCTAATCTTCTTTGTACAAGTAATAAAAGATCTTTGTATTTAATTATGATTGTTTACTTGTTCGAAGTAGTTTGTCTTCTATACTGTTTCGGAGACTTGTATTGAGATTGAATGGGACTCTAGTAATATAGTCCAATTAGGCCTTATTTCCTTATAATAACGTAGTCTTTTTGAAGTAAATTTTTGCCTGATTAGGAACCCTCTGCTTGATAATTCTGCTCTTCTTGAAATTCCTCTTTGATATGGATATCTTCGTGAATTTTAATGACTCATTTCTTGTGAGCTACGCGCTGGGCTTTTTATTTTTCTTCATGTTTGTCCCGAGTGACATCATCTGATCCAGAGTAGAAAATGTCACCAACTAACCCTGAGTATGTTTAACTGACCCCGAGTGGTATATGCCGTCAGTTGACCCCGAGCAGGTCTTGTTCAATACTTGTTTATTCGGGCTTCTCTTCTTTGGTGATGTCTTGCAGGATATTTTCCGAAAACCTATTCGGATGTCCACCTGGCAATTTTATCCTCTTTGTCAATGACGTGTATATCTGATAAAATTTACATACGACACCTACATTTACAGAAACCCTTGAAAGAGAAAGAGAGAATCTTGAGAGAGAGAGAGCTTTCTTAAGCTTTATTAACTCTTTAAACCTAAAAACCCATCTCCATCTTGCATCATTCAACATCATTTGAGCATGGGTCTTCTTGGCTTTATGACTAGGTAAGCAAGAACTCTATTGAATATCATTTATTGTTCTTCTTAGTTTAGAATAGGTATTTATTGCTTGATTAAATACCTAGACTCTACATCATTGTATATATTTATGAGTCTTGATAACATGATTGAGTTTGTTGGTGATAGCTAGCATTTAGAACATATTTTCCCTCTAGTTAAGTCTTTATGCATTACATTTAGACATTTTTTATTATGACTAATTGATTACATTTGTTAATTACATATATCGTCCTTGCCATGATTTATGACAAATTGTGGTGATATGTCTTTGTTTGATGAATAGATTTTAAACTCTCATATCTTTATCTAGTTTGGTCTTTATGAGCATTCATATAGACATTGATATCTATGATTGCATCTATTGCCATCATTCAATCTCTAGATAAGCTTTTAGTGTTGCATAACGTTAATTGCATTTAGGATATACTCATATATTCATATAGGTTGTTAATCTCTTCTTTGAGAGTTAAGTTTTGTGATTAAAAGGTGTAGTGCATAAGCAAGTGAAGTCTTGCAATCATGGTGTGGTTGGCAAGCATTGATTAGAAATCACAATAAAAGACCCGTTGGGTAGCAGTGGTAGGTTAGTGACTGAGAATGGTATGACTAGATGTCAACCTAGGTTGTAAACATCATTACAATAGTGGCTTTGAGGATCAGAATGACTAAGTGGTCAGCCCATGATTTTTCCCTTGTTGAATGGTTTCCATATAAAAATCAGGTGTTATTTAATTTCCGTATTTTATACTTGATTTTGTAGGTTTGTTTTGTTTATGGGGTAAATTTTTAATATTGACTAATCAAGAAAATTTGATAATTAACATGATTAAAACCTATTCATACCCCTCTTAGGTTGTTAGACACACGCTTAAGTTGTAATTTCAGAACAAAAAGCTTACGGTTAATATTAGCGATATCCCTTAAATTACTAGCATAAATAGTTGGGATTTTTACAGAAATACCCCTTACTTTAGATGAAATTGCACTAGTCGACCATCTTTAATTAAACTAACGTCCCCAAAAAATTGTTAACCAAAACGTTGACCACTTTTATGAGTAAATGTTGACCAATGTTGACCTTTGAAAAATCACAATTACCATTGTCTTTCGACCACTGTTATGAGCAAATGTTGACCAAGTTTTTGAGAGTTTTAGCTTTATTTTAGATTGAGTACAGAAATTTCAAAATACTTGAATAATTTTTCGGAGGATACCATTGTGTTCCTCTTGAAAATATGATTCCAACGCCATTGACCATGTCTCAAATGGAGTCGGTCATAGTTTGGTCAAAACTGAAAAAAAAATTACAGAATTTTCTACAAATTTTCAAGGAAGAAGACGACACTATAGTGCCACATCATCGTTCAGTTTCACCACGTGAGTGCTAAGTTGTGCCACATCAGCAACGCATCAATGTCACGTCAGCGTGTACCGTGTCACCGATTGGGGAATATTCTGTTTCAGCGAAAGCATATTCCATTTCTGTCAGAGAATATTCCGTTAACTTAACGGAATATTCCTAAGTCAACTCAGTCCAAAAATGTTTTGTGCTCAACTCAGTGTAATTTTCACCCATTTTCAACCGAGTCAGACCTAATTCCAGTTATTTTGATCGTTTCGGACGCAACTGTGTGATCAGTTTCTGCTAATTTTGCTTGTAAGTAATGTTTTGACTTATTCGAGTTTTATTAACTCTGTTTTCAGGCACGATGGAAAATCTTGATCTCCAGCACGATTGCGTAAAAGTAACTCGATAGGTGATTTACTTACATCTCATAATTCTGGTATATATATATATATATTGTTCCGTATAACAAGATGGTTTATGCAGTCAACAGAACTTATATATTATAGTTATGGATTTATTTTTATTCAATATATGAGACTGTCATATACTATGTCTCGAGACTGGCTTCAGATGTGTCTTAGGACTGGCTTCGGCTACGTCTCTAGATAAATTGCTTAAATAATCAACATTTATTTTTATACAATATATGAGACTGGCTTATGTCATGACTCGGGACTGGCTTAGGCTGGCTTAGGACTGTCTTATGTTGTGTCTTAGGACTGGCTTATGTTGTGTCTTAGGACTGACTTATGATGTGTCTCTAGATAAATTGCTTAAATATTCAGCATTTATTTTTATGCAATATATGAGACTGGCTTATGTAATGACTTGGGACTAGCTTAGGCTGTGTCTCAGGACTGGCTTATGTCGTGTCTTCAAATAAATTGTTTAATTATTATACTCTTTAAATATTCATATTATTTAATTATACGCAGTATATGAGATTAGCCAGATCAACTTACGGATAGGCATTTCCCCCATGGGGCCCTATTCCCATTTGGGGGCAAATTTTGCCCCTAAATGTGGTTTGGAGCGGGAGTGAGGGCAAATTTTACCTCCAACATCTAAATTGGGGTAGGGGTGGAGCCCCATTTTCCCCATATATATTTATAGATTTTTACTTTTCTTTTCATAAAAAATAATAACTTTAACTTTATTACTCATTTATTTTCTACCTATTTCTCTCATTTCTCCATATTTATTTATTTGTAAAACTATATTACTATAGTTATTTGTATTATTTTTTTATTAAATTAAATCAATTATATATTTTAGATTATTTATTGAATTAGATATTGAAATAGTATGAATCGAACGATTCGAATGATTGAATTTCAAATCTCGAATTCTAAGATTCTGATTTCAAATTGAAAAATATTTGGATTGAAAATGAAGAAAAATGGGGGAAATAAGGGATGGGGGTGGGGGCAGGGGAACCTCCCCCCAAACACCCCCATCCCCACTTCCCCCAAATAGGGTTTGGGGTCAGGGGTTGGGGGAGGTTTTAGGAATGGGGGTGGGGGGACCCTCTCCCGTCTCAATGGTCCCCCACGCCCATCCCTAGACCGACTAAACAAAATTTAAAGTTTCTGTATTTATGATATTTAAGTTTGTACGGTTTTGAAAACCGATGAGAACCTGGATATTTGGATCCAGTGTTATATCCATGAATATTATACGGTACAGTTATGAAAACTGATGAGAACTTGAAGTTTTGGATCAAGTGTTATATTCATGAAAACCATACTTCATTTTTCGGAACCTGGGGTTTCAAACTCGTACAGAATCTGAAGTTATCTCATATATATGAAGTGATATACTTACATGTCATTCAATTGAGCAAAAGGATCTACACATCTAAACGGGATGATGTGAGAATCATAAAAAAGTTTTAAGATTCAACGAATAATGAAATTGAAAATAATATTTTATTCATTTCATACACATCCAGCGGGATGAAAAAAAAGGGATTTAAGATTCTAACATATTATTTATTTGAGAAAAAAGATCTACACATCCAGCAGGATGTTGTGAGTATCATAAAAGGATTTAAGATCCTATTATCACGTATAATGAAATTGTGGAAAATATTTTATCCATTTTATACATACTCTTGAAGGAGCAATATCCATATTGTAAATATGGATATGTTTATATTCATAAGATATCAAAATATACCCTAGAAGTGGATATTTGTACATGTCAAAAGAAAAGAGTTTTACATAATAAACCTATTAAAAAAATGGGGTGAGAGACATTATTATCATTTCAGATAATATGTAAAATGGCGTTAAACATGATGTCCACAGAATTCTCATAATGGAAATATACGACTTACCGAGAGTGTAACGACTCATACAGTTTCTACGGAGTCAGAGATTATTATCATTTCAGTTAAGATATAAAATGGCATCACACATAATATCCATAAAATTTCCAGAATGAAAATATGTCTTGCCGAGAGTGCAATGACTCATACAGTTTCTGTGGAGTCAGATTATTGTCATTTCAGATAAGATATAAAATGACATTACACATAATGTCCATAAAATTTCCAGAAGGGAAATATATGTCTTACCGAGGGTGTGACGATTTATACAGTTCTGTAGAGTCAGATATATTTAATGAACTTGACTTTGCTCTGAGCAAATGTTAATACTGTATCAAATGTAACAGATCTGATAGAAATCTCTAAAAGAGTCGGGATATTGTTATCAAACGATACTAAATTAGGTATCAATGATGCTTGATATTATTCAAGCAGAAATAAGTAAGTTTAGTTCAAAGACATATAAAGTTAATACCGGATCAGATCCAACGAATTGTTTAAAGGCTCTAGAAGAGCCTGAATCTTAATGCCAGATGGTATTAAATTGTGTATCGTTGATACTTTATATCATTCAAACAGAATATAACAGAATCTGTTTAATTTAAATGATATACGGAGGAATGGATATCATATTGAAACTATGAGTAATGAGAATGTTTAATATATGCACATTGCTTCTTATGATTCAAATCATAAACTCATTATAGAAAAGCCGCGTGTTTTATCATCTGGATTATAATACACTATTATAAAGAGTGTAAATGTTTATGAAATTATGAATCAAAAGTTCCTAGATCCAAAAAATGTTTGTACTTTAGCGTGACTGTATTAATCACCCTAGTACAATGATGCGTAGAGTCATTTAAAATTCTCATAGATATCTATTAAAGAACCAGAAGATTCTTTATCCAATGAGAACTTATGTACCGCATATTCACAAATGGAGACTAATAATAAAATCATCTCATTCTAAGGTTGGTTTTGGATCCTCGTCATTCTTATAAAGAATTCAAGGGTTATATGTGGTCATATTCACCCACCAAATGATCCCTTTCATTATTATATGGTTCTAATTACATCTACGAGATGATCACATGTTTGTTTATTATCAAACATCTCCATATTACTTGCACTGATTATTAGTTTTGTAGGTATGTTAACTTGATTAAACTTACAAGAAATTTGATCAATACTGCAAATCAACTGGATAGATGTTCAACATCTATGTTTTAGATATAGTCAAAATCAAAATGGATCAGAGGAATCACTTGTCAAAAGTTTCCAGGTATTTACGAGAACTTTATTATTTTGATATAGTTACTAAATTCTATATAGGGACTTACTCATTTTTAAGCTATTTGATTGTATTGTATATCTCCTTATTACATCTCTGGCATGATCTAAGATAAGGCTTCTATATCATTACGAGATTAATGTTGATTTTGATTAATCTTCTATTACATCATTTAAACTTCCGATAGTTTATATCTTTATGCACAATCGATATATTATCATATTGATTAATTTCCAAGTGGGAAAGTTTCTCTAGAAGAGAAAAGTATAAAAAAAGTTACTTATATAAAAAATAGAGATACCAGTTCGGTTCTCTCTCTCTCTATATATATATATATATGTGTGTGTGTGTTTCGTTTAAATCTTCGTATCTCTCAAATACGAAAGATAATTGATCATCAGATGATTATTAATCAGTTACCTGGTATATGAAAGGTTAACAAGATTTTATAAGTTGTTATCTCATAAACTCCGGCCAGGTAATTGTTCCTACAGAACAATCAAAGTTGTTATATGTAAATTTTGACAGATGTACACGTCATTGACAAGGTGGATAAGATTTCCAGGTAGATATCCGAATAGGCGTTCAGAAAATACCCTTCAAGATAACGCTAAGGAATGAAAACCCGAGTGAGTGTGAACACGAGTATTCGGCAAACCATGACCTGCTTGGGACCAAGTGACGTCATGTTCTGCTTGGGAAAAATATGAAGAAATCCGAATAAAGAAGTCCTGTACATAACTCACATATGAACCAAGAGTCATATTAAAAATACACAACGATATCCACGTCGAAGAAGAATTCCAAGAAGAATAAAATACTAAACAGGAAAAAGGTTCCAGATCAGGCAACAACTTTATTTCTTCAAGAAGACTACGCATTTGTAAGGAAATAAGTCCTAAATGGACTATATCACTAGAGTCCCCTTCGATCTCCATACAATCTCCGAAATAGGAAAGAAGATAAAGACTACTCCAACAAGTAACCAATTATAATTAAATACAAAAATATTTCATTACTTGTACAAAAAGGATTAGGGTTCTATGCACATATAAATAGACCCATAATCTCGTCATAAAAAGAGAGAAGAGTACACAGAAAGAAAAAAGAGAGATCGAGAGTTGCAAATCTTTATTTCAATAGTGAATTTTGGCTCGGTTTCTTATTCAACCACCCGTGAACGTTTCTCCGATCATCGGAGTTTTACCATGTAAATTTATGTCTAACAAGTTTTGAAATTCACTAGAAAGTGTGTATCTATAACTTAGAAGGGGGGTGAATAGGTTTTAATTCGATGAATTACCAATTTTGTGAATTAATCAATATTAACAATTCTACCTCATTCTACTTAGATGCTCAATTAAAAGACAACAATCATAAAACAATAACAACACGGAAAATATACGTGGAAACCCTCCAAATGGGAAAAACCACAGGCTATTTAGAGCGACACCCTCGATCCTCAAAATCCACTCTTGAGTAAAATTTTACAACCTAGGTTGACCTCCCGTCTAACCCTCTAGTTACTAACCCTTTCACTCAACCCAACGGGCCTTAATAGCGATTTTGGATCACTAGCCTTGTGCACTAACCACTTAGCCACAAGCTAAAACAACAATGAAGAGATAATGGCAACCTAAGTGAATATGCAAGAATATTCAATATGCAAAAATACTAGGTCAATACATTCATGCTTATCTAGGATTAATAATGACAATTAAAGCAAATCCTAGATATCAATGTTCTAAATGCAAAGGCAATAAGAATTATCTAGAAGGGGAAAATCGTCCTAAATGTTAGCCATCACAAATTAATGCATCTCAACCAACAATCAAAACACAAGCATGTCATAAAAACAATTAAACACTCAAGCAAGCAATTAATGTGCAATTAAGACTAAAACCCTAGGCATACATGTCTTGTAATGAAAACATAAAGCTTAGAACATGTAGAGAATACCTAGTCATGCACACACAAGAAACCCATGCTTGGAAGATACTTGGAAGATGCTTGGAAGATGCTTGATGATTTGGATTTTAAGTATGGTTGAGTAAAAATGGCTTCTTGGAGCTTCTCTCTCTAAAGAATCTTGTCTCTCTCTTAAAAATAGTTTTGGAAGCTCTCAAAAATGAGTTGGGAAGAAGATGATGTATATATATGAAGCCTAAAGTGAAACTGCGTCGTTTTGGGCAAAAGGCAACCAAAACACCTCAGGACCGCTGGCTATACTGTGGTCCGGGCAAGTGTCCAGACCGCGGCACAGAGAGCGGTGCATCGTTTGGACAACGTCGCTCTGAAGGCTGCTGTGCATGCAGCGTGCACAGACCGCGGTCTAGACAGCATGCATCCTCTGTGAAACTTCACTTGGGAGGCTGCGACGTAGGCAACACGCACAGACCGTAGTAGACACAATGAACATCCTCTGTCAAACACCGCTGTGCAGGCCGCGGTGGGGGCACTACAGGTATAGCGGTCTAGACTGCGGTATAGAGGAAAAATTCCTTTCTTTAAGGCACAAACATACATTCAAACACTCAAATAAAAATGGGACACACAAGGCACACAAAAAGACAAATAAGCATGCAAGCAGGATAATTAAAATAGAATTCATGAGTGTGAGTGTGTGTACTAAATCTCTTCAATGAAGTTAAGCAAGTGACCTTTGATGCTTGATCTCTGTTACAAACAATGAAGCCCTAAACTACCCTTACATATTGATCCCAAAATGTGGTTGTCAACGAAATAAGCCAATCAAAAACCGAGGAACTTACAAGTTTCAAATTGCATTCTTCTACTATTTCTCTTTGAGGTCACGGCTACAATCCAATCTTGTTGACTTTCTCACAAATCTAGAAATCGACGTCACCAATTGGCACTAAAATGAGGGGGTGAACCTCCGATTTGATTAAAAGTAATGGCGGGAAGTGGAAGCAGAAACAGTTATGGGGATGTCCAAAAATCTCCAGATAATGTTCATATAGGCGGTAGTTCACGAGATCTCGCCACAACCACCGAGAACCAACTTACATCTTTGGCGGGGATCCAACAAATCCCTCTGACCAGCGAAGACCCGACGCGACACTTCTGTGAGGCACTACAACAGCTGTTAGTGGACACGGAAAAAGAAGGGATTGATCTATTAGCTGCTGAAACATAACCACCTAATCTCCCACTTACAAGGCTTCGTTCGGTTATAGTTGGGTCAGAACCAGATGCACCAGAAGCTGGTAGGAACTCTGTTCTAGTCAATTAAGATAGAGGTGTAGCACGCAATCATGATAAGGGACGTGAAACACACGAAGAGGAACAACTACGCTAAAAGAAGAGCCATGGTCAGATAGCCCATGATAGACACTGCAAGTATGACCGGCACAGGGATCGGTCATCATCATCAGAGGATAGTGATCGGCATCATCGCAAGCGTCATCATGGAACCATATGCCTGTAAGGATCGACCCGTGAGACTAGGCAATGAAGTGAAGAGGAGTTGAAAAAAGGCATGGCCGTCACCCGATGGTTTAACCATCATGATGATCAGGTGGAAGTCCGAGATGTTATGATTCAGAGCCTGACCAAGAAGTCAAAAACAACAGGCATCAAATAGATGTGCTGGTTAGACGATATGGGTATAATGACTTATCCGACGATGATTTCGATAGTCCATTTACTAGGGACATCTTGCGAACCCTATTTCCAAAAAGATTCAGGATGTCACACGTATAACAATTCAAGAAGGATACAGATCCTAAAGAACGCGTCAGGCGGTATAAAAGTGATATGGCTCAGTATGCCTACAATGACCCTTTACTATGTCTCAACTTTCCACAGACTCTGGGAGACACAGACTCAAGATGATTTGGAAGGTTTCCCCCTGCAAGCATCGAAAGTTTCGGTGAATTAAGCAGAAGTTTCTCAAGATAATTCCTGGGCAATGTACACTGGAAAAAAATCAGTGGCTTACCTTTCTCAGTTGAAACAAGGGAAATATGAGTCGTTAAAAAAATACCTGGAGAGATTCAGCCAGGCGGTATCAGAAATCGACAGTGTAAATGATGAACCAATAATTGCTGCATTCATAAACAATTTACAGAATGGACGGCTATCCTTTAACCTAAGAAGGGTCTGTTTAACCAGATATGCAGATATGATGGACATGGCTAGAGGATATGCACTAGCTGAAGAAGAGGAGTTAGCTATGGGAAAATGCTACATGCATGGAGGGAAACCCGAATAAAAAGATATCTAGTCAAAGTTTCATAACCAAAAAGGAAAACAAAAAGGAAACGGCAAAGAAACAAGCAAGGACGGAGGAAACGAGCGTATTGCCGACCAAACCACGGAGAAATTCCGAGGAAAATACATAAGTTACACCCCTCTACAAAAAAAGTAGGAAGAAATCCTGGCCATATTAGAAGAGAAAAATCTAGTAAAAGAGCCACGCCGACAGTCTCAGTTTGCCCGGTGAGATACAACAAAATACTCCAGATTCCACAAGGAAACCGGTCACGAGACTTTAAATGTTATTAGCTTAGAGATTACATAGAGACCCTCATTCGGGAAGGACACTTATAAGATATAATCTTGAAAAGAGATGAGAGGTCAGAAACGAAGAAAAAGACTACGGTCGATCACAGTACCATCGAAACCTAGGAGCCAGCCCCGAGGCCAATGAAATAATACAAACAATCTTTGGAGGACCATCAACTGGAAGAAGTAACCGAGAGCAAACTCAGGAAATCAGAGAAACGGTAAAGGCAAGGTAGAATTTTGATGTCAACTCTGTGGAACCAGATCCGAAAAGGGTAAAAGAAGGATGAGACCTAATAATATTCATAGAAGCTGACTCACATTGGGTCGATGTTTGACTAAGTGATGCCCTTATCAAAAGTGCCCGAATTGGACACAGGGAGGTCGGGAGAATTTTAATTGATAATGATAGTTAGACTGATATTCTCAATGTAGCTGTCTACGATCAACTCAGGTTGGACCGAAAGGATTTATATCCTTTTCATACCCCACTCAAAGGATTCGGGGGAGTTGATGTCATGTTTCTTGGGACAGTAAAGTTGCTCGTAAAAATTGGAGTAGCACCTTGTCAGAGAACAATATTGCTCGATTTTATAGTGGTAGACTTAGACAATTAGCCTTATAATGCATTGTTAGGTCGGTAATTCTTGAATAAAACTAAGGCCGTAACAGCTGCCTAGACTATAATGATCAAATTCCCGACCGAACAGGGGGTCGAAGTAGTCAAGGGGTCCCAAGAGATGGCCTAAAGAGCTAATATGTCAGTTTACAAAGATAGAGACAATAGTGGACAAGTATGCACTAAAACACAGCTAAATCAGAACAAAGAGTCACTATCATTTGAGTTCGACCCAAAGGAAGAACCGAAAGAATCCAAAAATGAACTAGTTGAAGAATTAATCTTGAAAAAAGATGAACCAGACAAGAAGATCAAAATCGGGGAAAATTTGGAAGAAAAAGTTAAATAAAGCCTTACTGATCTACTTAAAGAATACAAGGATGTGTTTGCCTGGAGTCATGAAGACATGGTCGGGATAGACGCCTGAATAATATCACATTATCTTGTGGTATACCCGAATGCAAAACTAGTAATACAAAAGAGAAGGTCATTTAACCTCGAAAGAAGTCAGGCAATCAAGCAGGAAGTGGAGAAGTTGCTCGTTGTAGGGTCAATTAGAGAGATCAGCTACCCTCAATGGGTAGCTAATGTGGTCCTCGTCCAGAAGAAAAATAGTCAATGAAGAATGTTCGTAGATTTCACGGACCTAAATAAAGCATGCCCAAAAGACAGTTTTCCACTACCGAGGATAGACCAACTGGTTGATGCCACGTCAGGCCATGAATTATTCAGTTTCATGGACACCTACTCAGGGTACAACCAAATCCGGATGAATAAGGCTGATGAGGAAAAAATGGCGTTCACAACCGATTAGGGCTTATACTGTTACACAGTAATGCCCTTCGGGCTAAAGAATGCAGGAGCAACTTACCAAAGGCTAGTCAACAGAATCTTCGCACACCAAATAGGAAGAAACATGGAAGTTTACATAGATGACATGTTGACCAAGAGCCTCTCAGCGGATAGGCATACCTCCGACCTGCAGGTGACATTTGATGTCTTGAGGAGATATCAAATGAAGCTGAATCCGAACAAGTGCCTACTTGGAGTTCCTTCAGGAAGGTTCATGGGTTTCCAAGTTCACCAGAGGAGAATCGAAGTAAACCCTGAAAAGATCCAAGCCCTATAAAAAATGACCTCACCAAGAACGCTGAAAGAAATGCAGCGCTTAACAGGATGCTTAGCTACCTTGGACAGATTTATTTCAAAGGCCACAAACAAATGTGCCCTTTTTTAAAGTAATTAAAAAAAGGAAAAGGACTCAAATGGAACGAAGAATGCGAGCAGGCGTTCTTAAAAATCAAAGAGTACCTAGAGCAAGCTCCCATCCTTTCGAAACCGAAAATGGGAGAGATACTCCACTTGTACTTATCAATTATGGAATTAGCAGCAAGCTCAGTTCTAGTCAAAACAGAAGATGGAGTACAGAGACCAGTATACTATACCAGCAAGACACTTCTTCCAGCTGAAACTAGGTATTTACAAGTAGAAAAAATGGCCCTAACATTGGTTTCGGCAGCAAGGAAGCTGAGGCCATACTTTCAGACTCATACAATCCAGATTCTCACCTACTGTCCACTTAAGCGAATCTTACAGAAGCTAGAAATTTCAGGAAGACTAACCAAATGGGCAATCGAGCTAAGTGAATTCGATATCCAGTACGTCCCCAGGACATCTCTTAAAGGCCAAACAGTGGCAGATTTCATAGCAGAATTCACATAACTAAACCTGGAAGCAAAAAAGATATTGAGCAAGAGTTTCTCATAGAAATTATATGTCGATGGCTCTTCAAACACTCACGACAGCGGGGCAGGGATCGTAGTATACACCCCGAAAGAAGATGATATCGAGTGTGCTATGAGATTCGACTTCAAAGCAATAAATAATCAAGCTGAGTACGAGGCACTACTAGCTGGACTCAGAGTCTGCATAGCCCTCAGAGCAGATGAGGTTGAAATATTTAGCAACTCACAGGTAATCGTCAACCAAGTCTTAGATGAATACCAAGCTAGAGATGAAGGTTTGATAGCTTATCGTGACATAGCAAAACAACTCCTTCAGAAATTCAACGAATATAAGATTGCCTAGATCCCCAGGGAGGAGAATGAAAAGGTAGATGCCTTGTCCAAGCTAGCATCAGTAACGACCACAATTAGGCCAAAAACTATTATGGTCGCACATCTCCTCAAACTGAGCACAACTGAGTCGAAAAACTTTGAAATCTCAGAAATCCGAACACCACCAGACAGTTGGATGACTCAGCAATAAAGGTTCTTGGAAGAAGGCGTGCTCCAAGAAGATCCCCTACAAGCCAAAAGTATAAGGTATCGGTCAGCAAGATACACATTGATCAGAGGAGAACTGTACAGAAGGGGGTTTTTCCGAACAATCCAAAGATGTGTATCAAAGGAAGATGCATGTCAGATACTACAGGAAATCCACAGTGGAGTATGCAAAAACCATACTGGGGTAAAAGATTAGCACACAAGGTACTCGGGCACGGTTATTATTGGCCCCATTTTTTCTCAGATGCACAGCGATGTTCAGAAAGTTGCAATGCATGCCAAAGGCTTGCTAACGATATCCGACAACCCCGTGAATAACTTAGAAGCCTTACGTCACGGCTAAAATCCAATCTTGTTGACTTTATCACAAATCGAGAAATTGACGTCAACAAAAGAAAAATGCAACAAATAAATCATCTGATGCATATTATAAGCTTATGAACCTTTGAAATGTATCATTATCGGGATCCCAAAGATAAACAAAACTCGAGTTATAAATAAATCCACTTTCTCTAAATCAACTCTATATGAGTCTGATTTATCTAAAGAGACACAAGTCTATGAAATGACTAAATCCATTGAGATGGAAGAAATCTCAACAAAGATACAAGTAAATAGAAATTGAGAGAAATTCTATAAATCATACAACTCTATGAAATGACTAAATCCATTAAAATGGAAGTAATCACAATAGAGATACAAAAGAATAGAAATTAAGAAGATTTCTATAAATAATATGAGAGAAATGTGGAATCATATGAAAACAATCATTGATGATGTATTTTTATACACAGTAACGCTACTGAAATTAAAAATGAAAATTATGATTTTCATATTATCAATGATTGTAGACAAATGCATGATTGGCCTAAATGAAAAGAAGCAATTCAAGAAGAATTGACTTCATAAGCCAAATATAAAGTGTTTCGACCAATAGTACTCCAGACACCTGGAGATGTCAAACTAGTTGGATACTAATGGGTTTTTATATGGAAACTTAATGAGAAAAATGAGATCGTGAGATACGAGGCATGACTCATAGTACAAGATTTCTCACAGAAAACTTGGAATTCAAAGTATTGAATACGATTACATTCCGAATTTTTAATAAATTTGGCTGCCTTTGAAAGGCTTGAAATATGTCTTCTAAGATGTACTAATCATTTATCTATATGATTCACTCAGTGCAGATATTTATAATCCATGAAGGATTGAAAATGCTAGAAGCACATAAGTCAAGAGCTCGTAATCTGTATTTGATGAACATAAAAAAATCATTATATGGATTAAAAACAATATGAACAGATTTGGTATAACCGTCTCATTTAATATTCAATAAGATAGGGATATAATAAATCATATTAAATACTCATGTGTCTTTATAAATAAATGAGAAAGTAAATATTGTCTCGACTTGAAGATCGAGCATAGATCAAATGGAATGTTTATCTATTAATCGGGGATATGTTAAAAAGATTCTGGAAAGATTTTATATGGATATTACTCCATAAAGCAAGTCTTTGCTTATACTCCCCCTAATAATTTGTGATGTTATTTCATGAAATTAACTTCCATATGCTTCAGCTTAGCAATCAAGAAATTGCTTCAAAAGAAATTTTATCAAGGGAGCGTCCCATCAGGGGAGTGTATCAAATGATGTATATTAATTATATTGGGGTATATGTGCATTGTACTCTTTTCCTTTCAATTAGGTTTTTGTCCAATTGGGTTTTCCTGATAAGGTTTTAAAGAGGCAATTCTCTAAGCACACCTAGAAATTATTTGATCCATAAAGATCATCATAATCATTAAATTTATCCTGTTAATCATCGTATATATGTTACATTGATCCAGAAGATCATCATAAATATTACTTTGATCCGATAGATCAATGAATATCATTGTTCAGGTTTTTATCCCACTGGGTTTTCCTCAGCAAAGTATAACTGTGAGACATGTTTTGAAAGAAAACAATAACTCTAGACATATGTGCACTATACTCATTTTCCCTTCGATAATGTTTTATCCCACTAGGTTTTCCTGACAATGTTTTTAATTAGATAGTTTTTGAAAACGTCCAACAACACAAGATCCAAAAGATCATTGTATATGTAAGTTCCTCGATTTTTGTTTGGCTTATTTCGATTGACAAACCACGTATAGGGATAATTATGTAAGGGTAGTTTAGGTCGGCTTTGCTCGTAATCAAGTTCAAACTTCAAAGGTATATCACTTGCTTAATTTATTTGAAGAGGTTTTAGTTGCACACACTCACATATTATGCATTTGTATTGACATGCATTATGTGTTGCTCACACACACTCACTCACTTGCATTTGGTTTGTTATGCATGTGTGCTTCATTGTTGTCTATGTGCATTCATAGTGGGGTTTTGTGTGTGTTCGCGCTTGCATGGTGGTATGCTTGTCTTAGCGCATTGAGTGACCACTTGAGAAGGTCTCATTCTTCTCTTGGTTTTGGTCTTTGGTCACATGGTTGTTTCCATGAGTTTGGGCACTCTTGTTGGTGTCCAAATTGACATTTGGTCACTCATTTGAAAATAACTCTTTCTACAGACATCTAATCATATCTTGTAATTTTGATTAGAAAGTAGACTTCAATACCTTTCCAACGGTATATTATACGAAAGGTTTGGATATCGTTTGGTCATGTTTTGAGTAGCTTGAATCTGGAGCTGCTGTGATGTCGCTTTTTTTTTCTCGGGAGCAAAGCGACCTCAAGGCGACCTCAGGGCGACCCTAGGGTGACATCAGGGCGACCTGACTTCCAAGTAACTTTTTCAAGCATATTTTGGCTCCCTAACCCTAGAGCAAAGTGACCTTGAAGCGACCTATCATCCAGGTCGCCCTAAGGTCACTTCTAAGGCCCAAAAATTGATTTTTTCTTTTCCAAAACGTCGTAGTTTGATTTGGATCATATATATATATATATATATATATATATGTGTGTGTGTGTGTGTGTGTGTGTGTGTGTTCTCTTCTTCCCCAACTTGTTTTTCAGAGCTTCCAAATCTATTTTAAGAGAGAGATAAGGTTTTCTTAGTGAGAGAAGCTCTAAGAAGCCATTTTTACTCAATCAAACTTCAAAACATAATCATCAGGCATCTTTCAATCATGGGTCTATTGTTTGTTCATGACTAGGTATTCTCTACATGCTCTAGACTTTAAAGTTTTATTACTATGACATGTATACCTAGGTTTTAGCTTTTATTGCAAATTGAATGCATGCTTGTGTGGTTAATAGCTTTTATGACATGATTGTGGTATTGGTTGTTGGTTGAGAGTATTGATTAGTGATAGCTAGAATTTAGGATGGTTTTCCCCTTCTAGCTAATTCTTCTTGCATTTTCATTTAGAACATTGATATCTAGGATTTACTTTTCTTGTCATTATAAAACCTAGATAAGCATGAATGTTTTGACCTAGCATTTTTTGCATATAGAATATTCTTGCATATTCACTTAGGTTACCATTATCTCTTCATTGTTGATTAAGCTTGTGGCGAAGTGGTTAAAGCACAAGGTTGGTGACTCAAAATCACTATAAAAAGCCCGTCGGGTTGAGTGAAAGGGTTAGTAACTGGAGGGTATGACAGGAGGTCAACCTAGGTTGTAAACTTTCATTCAATAGTGGATTTTGAGGATCGAGTGTGGCGCACTGAACAACCCGTGGTTTTTTCCCGTTTGGAGGGTTTCCACGTATATATTGCGTGTTGTTATTGCTTTATGTTTATTGTCATTTATTTTAACACTTGGTAGAATGAGGTAGATTTGATAATATTGATTAATTCACAAAATTGGTAATCAATCGGATTAAAACCTATTCACCCCCTTCTAGGTTTATAGTCACAAACTTTATTGGGAATTTCAATTGGTATCAGAGCCGGTGCCTAGTTATACTTAGGTGATCCTTGCTCTGTGTGTGTCTTTCTTTGTGCATTTTTGTTTGTTGCTTGCATTTTATGTGTTGCATTACATTTGCGTCTCATTCATCT
Source organism: Dipteronia dyeriana (assembly GCA_032871835.1). Lineage (NCBI taxonomy): Eukaryota > Viridiplantae > Streptophyta > Magnoliopsida > Sapindales > Sapindaceae > Dipteronia > Dipteronia dyeriana. Next base: position 19,061,643 of record CM065295.1, on the reverse strand, counting down.
ATTACCCTCAAACACTATGATTGGAAACGGTGGTAGTCATGAGGGAGCCTCAAGCACAAGACCCCCCTTGCTCAATGGGGTGAATTATGCCTATTGGAAGGGCAAGATGGAATCATATCTATCCAAATGGATGACCGGGTTTGGATGGCAATAGAAGATGGTTATGCTCTTCCGAAGATGATTACCGATGGTTTATAAGCTCTCGAGCCTAAGTCTAGTTGGAGTACTCAAGAGTTTGAATCATCCAAGTGGAACAACAAGGCTATGCATGCCATCATTTGCGCCATGGACGATAATCAATACAAGTTGGTCCAAAACACTAGGATTGCAAATGAGGCTTCAGACATTCTTCAAACGGCTTATGAGGGAACCAAATTAGTCAAGGACTCGAAGCATTAAGTCCTCCAAATGCAATTTGAGATGATTATGATGGAGAAGCATGAATGCTTCAATGACTTTCAAGTGAAGTTGATGGATATCGTCAACCAAAGCCATCAACTTGGTGACCCCTATTCAGATAGGAGAATCAAGCAAAAAATTATGAGGTCACTTCCATCAAGGTTCAAATCAAAGGTGACGGTACTTGAAGAGAATAGTGAGTACAAGAATATGAAGCCAAGTGAAGTCATTGGAAGACTTTTAGCTTATGAGTCAAGATGGAACACCACACCCATACCTCCGAAGAAGCAAAAGAGTATTGCCTTGAAGACCACCAAGGTTGAAGAAGAGGATGAGGACTCAGATGAAGAAATGACCCTCATGGTTAAACGATTCAAGAAATTCATGAAGTTTGGGGGAAAGGATTTAGGTCCAAGGGAAAGGAAGTGAAGAAGAAAACTCATTTCAAGAAGATGGAAAGGTCTCAAGAGAGTGACTCCAAGAAGGTCATTCAATGTTATGAATGTAGTGGCTTTGGTTACATTGCTCCGGAATGTGTGAATTTGAAGAAAAAGAAGAAAGGGAAGGCGATGGCAATCACTTGGAGTGATGGTGAAGACTTAGAAGAGGGAGAAAAATCTTCGAATGATGAAGATAGAGTTGCAAACTTCATTGCCTTCACAACATCTCACAATGGCAAGGAAGTTGTAAGTGATAAGGGAGAAGTAGATGACTCTTGTGATGAGAGTACCTCTTCTAACTCTAGGTTTGAGATTGATGAGGAAATGGATTATGCGGACTTTATGAGATTTTTTGAAAAGTCTAGATTGAAAAAGAAGAAGGAGATTCAAGAGTTGAAAAAGGAGAATCTAGAGTTGACTTTTAAGATAACTCACTTGAGCGAGAAAGTAAAGAGTGAAAAAGAGTTAGAAGAGAGCTTGAATTAGGGATGCGAAAGAATTGGTAGCCAAGATGACATCCGGAACCGAGAAACTTGACAAGATGCTATCAAGTGGGAAGAGTCTTAGTGATAAAAAGGGTCTAGGATATGTGGAAGGCAAGGATGCCACTTCCTTAAAGAAGACCACATTTGTCAAAAGTCAAAGGGTTAGAGAGGTTCAAGCTTTACACCAACAAATGAGATCGGATGAAGTTTGAGAATCATCAAAGCAAGCTCAAATGAATGCTTAAACAAAGCCTCAAGCTAAATCTCATCCATAAAAAGCTAAAGCTCATCAAACAAAACCTCAACTTCCAAGGAGTTGTCCAAGTCAAAAAAGGACTTTTGACCTACAACCGAGAAGAGAAGCTAATTTGGCTCAACCACAAGAGGTACTCCAAAGAAGAGATTCAACTCAACACCAAAGGACAACTCAAATGAGAGGAAAGTCTTCCATGCTTGCACAAAGATATGGTATGAATTCTTACTTTACTCCCATTTGTCATTATTGTGGTGTTGAAGGTCACATAAGACCGAATTGTTTTAAATTTATTAAGTTGTGTCGTTTCGAAAGCATTATTGAGAATAATATGTTTATAAGAGCCAAAATGCATGCACCCAGGAATTTTAGAGCAAATGAACCCATGGCTCCTAGAAATAGTAATGTTCCCTCTAGGTGGACTAGAAAGGATGAATATTGTTGTCATGTGGCTCAAGTATCCTTGAAAGCCAAAGCCATAAATACTTCGTACCTTGATAGTAGGTGTTCTAGGCACATGACCGGAAACAGGAGTTTCTTCGAGACTCTTGTGATGGAGGATGGAGGATGGTGGATTTGTCACCTTTGATAATGGTTCACGAAAGAAGGTTATAAGGAAAGGAAACATATTCATTCCTGGTTTAACCTCATTGTCCAATGCTCTTTAAGTTGATGGTTTGAAAGCAAATTTAATTAGTAATTCACATTTAAGTGATGAAGGGCTTTCGGTTATGTTTGGCAAGGTTGGTTGCTTTATTCTTAAAGAAGATGGGTAAATCCTTTTGAAAGGCAAGAGATCAGGTAACAATTGTTATTTTCTTGATTCTAATGACATCTCTTGTAACTTGTCTAATTGTGATCAAGTCGAATTGTGGCATCAAAGTCTTGGTCATATGAATTTCAAAGACTTGAAAGTGCTTGAAAAATTGAACGTTGTGAGAGGCCTTCCCAAGTTTGGAAAGAGGATTGAGAGAGTTTGTGGACCTTGTCAATAAGGAAAGAAAACTAAGAGTGTGTATAAGAAGGGTAAATATCTCGCCACCAAGGAGCCTCTAGAGCTTCTTCATATGGACCTTATGGGTCCCATGCAAACCGAGAGTCTCGGTGGCAAGAGGTACATCTTTATGTGTGTTGATGATTTTTCTAGATTTACATGGACCTACTTTCTTAGAGAAAAAATTGAAACTTTTGAAAATTTTAAAATGCTTTGCACTAAAATTCAAATGAGAAGGATTCTCACATAAATTGTATTAAGAGAATTAGGAGTGACCATGGGAGAGAATTTGAAAATGCTTGCTCTGAAAACTTTTATGATAGTCTTAGCATCTCCCATGAGTTCTCGGCTCCTCGAACTCTTCAACAAAATGAGGTAGTAGAGAGGAAGAATAGGGTACTTCAAGAGATGGTCTGTGTGATGTTGCTTAGCAACAATGTGTCTAAGAATCTTTGGGCTAAGGCCGTCAACACGGCTTGTTGTATAGGCAATAGAGTTTTTCTTAGGCCCTGAACTAGGCAAACCTCCTATGAATTGTGGAAGGGTAGGAAGCCAAATGCTAGCTACTTTCACTCATTTGGAAGCAAGTGTTACATTCTAAATGACCGTGATCAACTTGGCAAGTTTGATGCCAAGAGTGATGAGGGGATTTTCATTGGCTATGCCCTAAATAGTAAGGCCTATAGAGTTTTTAATTTGAAGACACAAAGTGTAATGGAATCATCTAATGTGGTACTCTTTTGACACTAATGCTAGCTTAGTTGGCTTTAGTGATGTAGATTGGGCAGGTAATTATGATGATAGGAAGCGTACATCGAGTCGTTGCTTCTTCCTAGGGAACAATCTTGTGTCATGGTTTTGCAAGAAGTAAAATTCCATATCCTTATCCACAGCCGAGGCCGAGTATATTGCTGGGAGTGCTTGCACACAACTTCTATGGATGAAGCAAATGCTTGTGCATTATGGGTTTGAGAAAGGTACTCTAACCCTTTATTGTGATAACATGAGTGCCATTAATATTTCAAAAAATCTTGTCCAACATTCTAGAACCAAGCATATTGACATTAGATATCATTTCATTAGAGAGTTAGTTAAGAGCAAATTCATTGCACTTGAACATGTGGGCACAAATGATCAACTAGCGGATTTGTTTACTAAACCATTAGATTCAACTAAGTTTAAATCTCTTAGTAGGTCTATTGGGATTTGTCATACGCATTGATGAGTTTTGGTGTTTGACCCCATATGGGGAGCAGAAGCAAAGAGAGCGAACTTGCATTTCAATAGGTAAATAATTGTTCAATTTTATGCTCTTTAATTAATTGCTTGAGTATCTTGAGTCCATATATTATTATATGATTTTTTATTCAATAAGTGTGTCTTTGACTTATTTGAAATACATGTCTCATTTGTGTTCAAATATGTATTTTTGGACTAGGAAATTTGATTGGGAAACACATTTGATTGACCCAAAATTTATCTCCATGTTTATGAAAACTTGATCTTGACATTCTTAAATTGATATGCATGATGAATTTAATGAATGCTTTAAAATGATTGCAATTTGTGTGAGAGTGACTTTTGAGACTTTAATCAATAAGAATAATGTATCCATTTCAAGGATTTTACAACCCAATAGTCTCTCTCTCTTTACTTGTTGAACAAGACTACTATTATACAGGCATTTCACCCGAAAAAATCTAAAAGGGTGCAATAGTTGCTCATGTCTTGTTTAGTTTGTAAAGCTTGATAGATGCTCTTATCTTTTGTTAAACTATATATTGTTTTCCATTGACAAATTGGTGCATATTGGTTTGACTTCTCTTGGAATCTCATATGCTATTTTCTTTTGCCAAATACCATGCGTTTGGAAGTTGATGTTCAATGTATTTCATTCAAGGCAATCTTTTCACACATGTTTCAAAAATCAAACTTCCTTGAATTTCTCTCTCTTAATTAAATTACATAAAGTTGTTGTATATGATTATGCATTTACATTGTAAATTTCTCTCTTTGCTACAGCGTCCCGGTTGGGGAATACTCATTTGCCTATCTTGTGACAAAAAGGGGGAGTAATGTTGGATTTAGGAGGAGTTTGTGTTGCTTTTGCATACAAGGGCAGAATGCCTTTTTAGGGGAGCTTTTGCATGTGCATTGTTGATTACTTGCCACCTATTTCTATTTCATGCAAATTGTGCTTGTTTTTATTTATCTTGATCACCTCACATATACTTGTCTTGGAAAGTGTAGTTATTTGTTTTGTAGGGATAATCATTCTACAAGAGATAGAAGATTTGAAGATTTAACTTTGGGTATCTCTTGTAATATATAATGTATTTGTTGACCTCTTGTTGTTTCTTTTTGTTGTTAGGATACTTTGTGAGTGAGTGGTTTTATCATGAAATAGCCAAAGAGGGAGATTGTAAGTTCCTCGGTTTTTGATTGGCTTATTTCGATTGACAAACCATGTTTAGGGATAATTATATAAGGGTAGTTTAGGTCGGCTTTGCTCGTAATCAAGTTCAAGCTTCAAAGGTATATTGCTTGCTTAATTTCTTTGAAGAGGTTTTAGTTGCACACACTCACATATTATGCATTTGTATTGACATGCGTTATGTTTGCTCACACACACTCACTCGCATTTGGTTTGTTATGCATGTGTGCTTCATTGTTGTCTATGTGCATTCATAGTGGGGTTTTGTGTGTGTTTGCGCTTGCATGGTTGTGTGCTTGTCTTAGTTCATGGAGTGACGACTTGAGAAGGTCTCATTCTTCTCTTGGTTTTGGTCTTTGGTCACTTGGTTGTTCCATGAATTTGGGCACCCTTGTTGCTGTCCAAATCTGACCTTTGGTCACTCATTTGACCATAACTCATTCTACAGATATCCAAATCATGTCTAGTAGATTGGAATAGAAAGTAGATTTCAATACCTTCCCAACTGTATATTATACGAAAGGTTTGGATATCGTTTGGTCATGTTTTGGGTAGCTCGAATCTGGAGCTGTTGTGCTGTTGCGTTTTTTTTTCCTAGAGCAAAGTGATCTCAAGGAGACCTCATGGCCACCTTAGGGCGACCTGACTTCCAAGTCGCTTTTTCAGGCATATTTTGGCTCCCTACCCCGAGAGCAAAGTGACCTTGAAGCGACCTATCATCCAGGTCGCCCTAAGATCGCTTCTGATGCCCAAAAATTGATTTTTTCTTTTCCAAAACATCGTAGTTTTATTTGGATCATATATATATATATATATATATATATATATATATATATTTGTTCTCTTCTTCCCTTACTTTTTTTCCAGAGTTTCCAAACCCATTTTAAGATAGTGATAAGGTTTTCTTAGAGAGAGAACCTCCAAGAAGCCATTTTTACTCAATCAAATTTTAAAACATAATCATCAAACATCTTTTAAGCATGGGTCTATTGTTTGTTCATGACTAGGTATTCTCTACATGCTCTAGACTTTAAAGTTTTATTACTATGACATGTATACCTAGGTTTTAGCTTTTATTGCAAATTGAATGCATGCTTGTGTGCTTAATAGCTTTTATGACATGATTGTGGTATTGGTTGTTGGTTGAGAGTATTGATTAGTGATAGCTAGAATTTAGGACGGTTTTACCCTTCTAGCTAATTCTTCTTGCATTTGCATTTAGAACATTGATATCTAGGATTTTCTTTTCTTGTCATTATTAATCCTAGATAAGCATGAATTTTTTGACCTAGCATTTTTGCATATAGAATATTCTTGCATATTCACTTAGGTTGCCATTATCTATTCATTGTTGATTAAGCTTGTGAGTAAGTGGTTAGTGCACAAGGTTGGTGATCCAAAATCACTATAAAAGGCCCGTCGGGTAGAGTGAAAGGGTTATTAACTAGAGGGTATGACGGGAGGTTAACCTAGGTTGTAAACTTTCATTCAATAGTGGATTTTGAGGATCGAGTGTGGCTCACTGAACAACCCGTGGATTTTTCCCATTTGGAGGCTTTCCACGTATATATTGCTTGTTGTTATTGCTTTATGTTTATTGTCATTTATTTGAACAATTGGTAGAATAGGGTAGATTTTATAATATTGATTAATTTGCAAAATTGGTAATCAATCGGATTATAACCTATTCACCCTCCCTATGTTTATAGACACACACTTTCTAGGGAATTTTAGTAAATATTATTACCGAGGTTTTTATCCCATTGGGTTTTACCTAGCAAATTGAAATATAAGTGGTATAAATCTAAGAGGGAGTGTCATAATATGGTATCAGGCTCCTATACTGACCTGAGTTTTTTGCTGACCTATTCTAACATGTCGACACGTGGCCATTAATAGCATGGATGGTTGAGATTGTTTTACTTTTTTTCCCCTCTTTTGTGCTAATCGATGTCTTGTTCTTTATTCACAATAGTGCTAAATGATGTCATCTTCCTTACCAAATTACACAGCCCTAGAAATCTGAAACTACACTTATCCATTTCCCAAGCCACACAACCTGCCATTTTTGTTGCTCTCACCTTCTCAGACATTCTTTCTCAGTTTCACCTTCGAAAGCTTTTCAACGTCAATAATCCAAAAATCCATTGACAATGACAGTAGAGGCAAGAACTCTCTCAGAAGGTATTCTTTCATCTTTAAGAAATTTAAAATGTCCACTATTTATAATTAATACAATAGTGACTTTAATTAATTCATTGACATGTAAAGGTATTCTTTCATCTAGGGCGGCTTTTATTTTGTTCTGTGTTGTTATTTACTAGTGGTTTGTTTGCCATGCCTTTGTTGCCTTGTTAGGGCCTTGCCCTGTTAAAAAAAACCATTATTGATTGAATCTGTTGCTGCTTTAGCTAACTGGGACTTAATTGAACCATTTTTAATTGCCCTGTTTTCCTCTGCTTTATCTATTTATGTCCAAAGTCCAGTGAAGCTGCTGCTTTAGCTACCTCTTCGATATATGTTAGTTGTCCTCTAATGACTTTGGACATAAATAGAGCTGACCCATTAACTTAAATTTTACAATTTAACAACTAATTCTCTTGTTGTGTTGAAAGTTCAATGCATTTGTGTTTGGCCCAAATTTTCTATATAAATTTTTTAAGGGGTTATTTTATGCTTTTTGTTTATACATATTTTCATAACTTTGATTACCTCTTGAAGAGGTCACTTGGATGATGATATCAATTCAGGTTTGTATATGATGATAGTTGGTGGTATTGCAAGCCAGTTACTTCAGAGTTTTGCTAGTTTTATCTCTAGAAGCTTGTTACATGACTATTTATTCCATGTCTGATGAATCTGATATAAAAATTAAAGCATGTTTTTATATTATATTTTATTTTGTAATTGTTCCAGGTATAATAATCCCTTTTGAACTGGCTGACGATGACATTGGTTCAAAGTGTTTGAATGAAAAGCTTAAGCCTATATGTGGTTTGGAGTTCGATAGTGAACAATCAGCCTATGATTTTTATAATGCGTATGGGGGGAGTATGGGATTTAGTATTAGAAAAGACACATTCGGTAACAATAAGCGTACTAATGAACTCACTTCAAGTATATTTGTGTGTTGTAAAGAGGGTTTCCAAGCGAAAGATAAGTGAGATGTTTTGACTATGAAACCTAGAGTAGAGACGAGGATTGGTTGTAGTGCTCATTTAAGTATAAAGCTTGATAGGGAGAAAATATTTTTTTCATCAATCGTTTTGTTGATGAGCATAAATGCATAATCATCCTCTTGTTATGCAAGAGTGTGCTCATATGCTAACATCTCAACGAACATTATCTGCTTCTCAAGCAATTGAAGTGGATTTAGCCGAACAATTTGGAATTCCACTTAAGTCTTCATACGAGTTACTTGGTAGGCAAGTGGGTGGAAGAGAGTCCCTTGGGTATACAATATCAAAAGAATTATCTTAGATCAAAGCGGCAAAATAAATTGGCATATGAAGACGCGGGTGCTTGTTAAAATACTTTTCTGATCAGACGTTGAACAATCCTTCATTTTTTTTGTACTATGCAATAAGACAGTGAGGAACAAATTACAAATATATTTTGGCCGGATGTTAGAATGATAATGGATTATAGTCATTTTGGAGATGTTGTTAGCTTTGATACAACTTATAAAACTAATAAAGAAAATCGGTCATTTGGTGTGTTCGTGGGACTTAATCATCATAGAGAGACTGTTGTATTTGGGACAGCTTTAATGTATGATGAGACTATGGATTCATTTATATGGTTGTTCAAAACATTTGTATGGGCAATGTCCGAAAAGATACCGAAAACTATTCTTGCGGATCAAGATGTTGCAATGGCCAAAGCTATTTCACATGTGATGCCTAACACATACCATAGGCTTTGTACTTGGAATATGATGCAAAATGTCTTGAAACATGTCAACGGTGTGTTTAGAGGTCTTGATGAAGTGAAAAGCATATTATCAAAATTTATAGATGAAATCGAGGAGGAAAATCAATTTTTGATTGCTTGGAATGAAATGCTTGAAAAGTATAATGCGTACAATAACAATTGGTTGAAGTGCATATTTAACATACAAGAGAAATGGGCTTATGCATATGTTAGACATGCTTGGTCTGCTGGGATGAATAGTACCTAACTTAGTGAAAGCTTTAATGCTAATTTGAAAGATTATTTAAAGTCCGACCTTATATGGTGCAATTCTTTATGCACTTGGAGAGGGTAATTAATGACAAGCGATATAAGGAATTGGAAGCAGAATATGATTCCTATTATAGGTTGGCTAATATGAAAATTTCTTATAAAATGTTGATTCAAGCTAGGGAAGTTTACACAAAGGCAATATTTAAAGAGTTTCAAGATCAATTCAAAGAAGCTGTTGATTTAAACTTATCTCCTTGTGTGGTGGATGGTGAAAGTTTCCTTTATATAATTACGGATGATCATTCAAGAAAGTGGTAGGTTAAAAAGAAGGACAATTTGTTATCTTGTACTCGTAGAATGTTTGAGATGAAAGGGTTTCTATGTTGTCATGTCATAAAAGTTCTTAGAGAATCCATGAACATCAAAGAAATTTCCATTGAGTATATTTTAAAAAGATGGACAAAATAAGTTAGAGGTGAATCAGTGCAAGACATACACGGACGTGAGATACAAGTTGACCCCGAATAGCAACAGACTTTTCGGTATAGGTCACTATGTTCAATATTCACCCGAATATCAAGTAGAGCTTCTGAGAATGAAAAAGCATATAGTCTAGCAAATGCCCCTGCGAGTAACTAAGCAAAAAAGGTTGAAGATACCTTGCGTTTAGAAATTGATGGTAATATTCATAAGAAGACATTGAATATCAAGATGTTGATGTTGAAGTAGAATGCACTCAAGATTCCAATCTTGTGAAAGCAAAAGGGCTGAAGAAAAAAAAGACATCTCTAGTACGACGTAGGTTTAAGAGTGGTTTGGAGAAGGCATTGACGAAAAATAAGAAGTCCTCTAATCTTTTACCACACTCTCGATCATCGAGGGTAATATACTTTTACACATAATAAATCTATTCATTAAGTGAATTCAAGTTTACATTTGAGGAGTTGTTAGTTGTTATGATAAATAGTTGTGTTAATTCTAAAAGTTCTAACAAGTATATGATATATAGTCTTTTATCCAGTTGCTTCCTATGGTTGCTAGCAATCATCGTTCATCAATGGTTTATAATTCGTTTACGGTAAGTGTTTTTCATTTTTTTTAAATTATGTAGAGTTAAAACTTTTTTGTTGACCATATGTTGATCTTATTAATTTTGAACAACCAAATGTACAAATACAAAATGATAGTGCGTCAAATCTAATGCCATGGACTCCACTTGAACAATCTTAGCATCAAAGCTTTCAGGAATTGATTCGAAAACATGAAGCTAATTTTTCATTTACATTTCAAGATTCTCAAGCTTCTACTAGTTCTACATTAATTTAATGAATGAAGATGTTGAATGCAGATGTTTAAACTTGATAGAAATTTAGTTTTTTGTTTTGTTTTTATAGTTATTTTTTGACGGAATGGTATTTGATTTTGTATGGTATATGAATTTGTATGGTTTTAAATCGATCCAAATTTAAAGACAGTAATCAATTATAGTATCATTCCCAGGCATGAATACATTATCATTTATTTGCAAAGATTTTGTAAGACTCTATATGGCTCCAAATTTAAAGGCAATGATCAATTGCAATGTTGTTCTCAAGCATGAATACATTGTTCTCATTTATCTGGTACATAAGTATTGTCTTTTAACTGCTCAATAAGAATAGCTAATAAAAGCTGCTAAATGAGAGTGGTTGATGAACTGATTTTTTTTTATTGAAGTAAATGTAGACTCCAAAATCATCCCAAAATTGTACAGGAAATTGGCTGATACAATGGTTCTTAAGAAGTCTATGAATGATACTCCAAGTGTGATCAGAGTGGATATAAATTATATCCCTAGCCATGGAGTGTCAAACCACTTGAACCTTACCAGGTATGTACAGCTGCTAAGCTATGCCTCAAATAAGCCAAATCCTGATAGAATAGCCCCAATTTCAACCACTTGCCAGTAATCATCTCAGCAACATCAGCATGTAAGCCTTGCACCCACTAAGTCTGTTCCACAAATACAGCACCAACGACAACGAAAGAAGGATCAAGTAAGCCAAACAAGTGAAGATCACATCCAAGAGAAAAGCACTACAGGAAATGTCAATACACCAGAACAAAACAATGTGCTGACATTGTCCTAGAAATTTATATCCAAATTCACTTGCAATTTCAGCTACTATAATCAATCCCCTACATTCCATTAAAAAAAATCAATCACCTACAATTTTATAAAACAAAATACACCATCTATCCCCATCAGCCAACCTAAAACATCTCACTAGCATAACACAAATCCTCTCTACTTAATACAATAACACAATGTAGGATTCTATAAATCAACTTTTTAAAACAAATTTCACCTGAAGAAAAAAACACACACACATTACAATTAACAAAATCTGGAATTCCACAAGATCAGCATATAACACAATTTTATCATCAACAGAAACCTTAACAAAAGCCTATGTACAAGTGAAGTATAAATAAAAAATTGGTGTAGCTTGACTTGTAAACAAAGAACAACAATAAATATATAAACAAAAGAGAATCAACTGAGCACATGAAATATACCATCAACAGAATGCAAGTGAGAAACTTTGAAACGGCTACAATAGTCTCAACCATAACAAACTCCATAATAGAGCATGCCCACATCATCTTTTCCACAGAACTGCCTATATCGATAGATATCGATATTCAAATCTATCGATATTAACGCAATTGCTTATCTTCTGATGTCAAAATGGAGATCAATTAAACAACAAATTAATAATAATTTTTTGTTGTCATTTTGATTTCTACGACCTAAAAAAGTCTATGAGAAGAAAAGAGAAACAAAATCAAGGAGCAAAGTGAAAAGAGAAAGAAAAGATCAAAGTGATTTCGATTTCGGTGAGTTTGCACCTAAATTATTTGAAATGAACAACCGTGATTAAATTGTTTTAATCGATCGTTTGGCACAAAATAGGGGAAAAAAAAGTAAAACAATCTCAGTCATCCATGCTTTTAATGGCCATGTGTTAATATCTTACAATAGGTCAACAAAAAACTCAAGTCAAGAGAGGAGTCTGATATTATAATATGTGGCTTTTACCACAACCACCTCACATCTCCAAATATCTTCACCACCAATCCACTTATGGCCTCATCTCTCATCATCATGCAATCTCATCAGCCTACATATATATGGCTTCTATTGTAATTTTTGGATTACACTTGAATATCATATATTACTTCTCTCTCTCTCTTCTCTATTCTTTCTTTCATCTCTCTCACTATTCTCTCGTTTCTCTCTCATCTCGGTTTATCTTTCTTTGATTGTTTTTTGATTAATTACAACAAATAGTATTTTATAAGACATTAAAACAAAAAAGGGTAAAACAATCAACAACCCGACATGGAGATCTAATGTGGATTGTAGATTGTGCGTATCTTCTCCTTGCAACTGAGGAGATCACACATTTCTCCTCCCATGTAAAGAGTGAGATTTGTGTCTTCCACACTTTGAAGAGACAAGAGCCTATGAAGATCGAGCAATCTTGCCGAAAAACGAAGTCAATCGAGGTGGTTTACTAAAAAAAAATATTTGTTATAGTTTTTATATAAATTTCAAGTTAAACTAATTTTAAATTGTGGAACTGCGATGTGTCCAATTATGATTGGCTCATGGTCAAGTTTCCTTTAATTTATTTAATGTCTTGAAAAGTTCATTTTTCCTTTCCCCCACCACCAACTTCTAGTTATCAATGGTTTGATCCCCGAAATCCAAAGGATATTTGTGCAATTATATGATTTTTTGTTTAAGCATTAAATTCACCTAAAGTCGAGAGCATTAGTACAATTTTGCCTAAATTGTTTTGGAAGGCTAGCTATAACATAATATATAGTAGCATGATAGAATTCAAATTTCATATAACAACAGGAATGAAATGATAATTGGGGTACAAATAGAACCAAATAGGGAGGATGTTGTTGGGATTGAAATTCCCTTTATCTTTATAGTGTGAATATATCTAGAGGGGGGGGGGGGGGGGGTGAATAGGTATATACTCCAAATTTCATCTTCTTTAAAAACAATGCAGTTCAAACAATGCTTAATAAAAATTGCAAACAATGACACACAATATTTACGTGGTAAAACCTCCAAAGAGGAAACATCCACAGGTTGATACCACAACCACCGACAAAAGCAAATCCACTATTTCAAATAGAGTTAGACACTCAAGCAATCACACATGCTCTATAAGCTCGCACTCTCACTCTATCTTGAACCTAGTGATCTACTAAGCCGACTTCCTATCCAAGACCCCTGTCTCTAGGAAGATTCCTTGCTCACCTATCCGGATCCTCCTGACCCTAGGCAAGACTTCTTGCTCGACTATCCGAGTCCTCCCAACTCTAGTCAAGACATCCTTGCTCAACAATCCGACGTCTCACACCTCTTGTCGAGACTTCCACTTGCTTAGCTATCCAAGTCCTCCCGACTCTAGCTAAGACTTACAATTGCTCAAATCAAAGAATCACTCTATGATATGAACTTTCTACCTCTTCACAAGGCATCTAAGTGATCATGAAAGCAAAACGCAAACAAGCACTCAACATAGAAAATGATAATCAACAAATTCATTGGACATGCAACAAGATAGCTAGATTATGCTTTCAAAGAACAAACACAAATGTATCTAGACAACCTAAGCATGTTATCAACTAAGAACATAGATATGAAGATAAAGACATCAATTGAAACAAAACCTAGTTCTTAGAAAACGAAATTAGATCTAGAAACAATCAATCAAGCATAAGAACAAAGGATTCCTAGAAACAATTTCTTGTTTATCAAGTTTAGCACAAATCATTCAATATATCACAAATCTAGTTACACTTGAAAATCAAATCAACAAACCACAAAATGATATCAAAATCATCCTAGTCATGCTTTTTAATCTGAAACAATTATTATGGTGTGTATTATTAATCTAGAGGGGGGTGAATAGATTTTAATTAACTTTTACCCAATTTTCGTTAAGAGTTAAGTTGACTAAAATACCCCTATCTAGTTACAAAGATACCACAAGTGTAATAAATGCGGAAATAGTAAAAACACTTGAGATATACGTGGAAACCCTCCAAATGAGAAAAACCACGGGCTGATGAGTGCGCCACACTAGAACCTCGAATCCACTAATGATAAAGGAATTACAATATAGTCCCGGTTTAATCCTCCACCACTACCTAATCCCGGTATAAGTGAACCTAGTCCATCATGCTTGTGCTTTAAGCTACCTACTCCCGGAAGCAACACAAGTCTTACTTCTCAATGAAGAGATAAAGTGTCCTAAGTGAATATATGATGATATTCAATGAACAAACAAGGCTAGGAAACCCTATATGCTTATCTAGGATAATGAGATGACAATCAATGCAATCCTAGATATCAAGTGCTAAATGACATGTTCAAATAGCTTAGCTAAACATAGACTAATCAATCCTATGAAGCTATCACAATACAACACTCAATCATGTCATCATAACAATCTCTAATTTGTATCTAGAAACATTCTAAAAGAATACAATTAATTAAAGAGATGGTTTAGTAAGCAAAACACTTAACTTGTAAGAAGATAGTGAAGAACTTACCAAACAAGATGTGATAAAGCAACCCTATCCATATATGCACTCTAGATGAACTTAGATGATGCAAGATGAAAATTTAATGCTCATGGGAATGCTTTGAGTGATTAAAAATGAGTTCTTGGAAGTGTTTTTCCTTTGAAATGTGCTCTAAGGAAGAAATGTGATATTCTGAACTCATACACGACCTTAAGGCATTGAGTTATATATATATATATATATATATATATATATAAGATCCAATCAAAGTGAGGTTGTTTTGGAAAAAACGTTCCAACTTCCTCTGCGTGCGCTGGTGACTTGCGCTGGTCGAGTAGCGCACATCCTATTTTTAAAACAGGCGCTGGACGAGTGACGCATCCCAGTAGCGCAACACAAGCGCAGATTCTCTGGGATGTTTATGCTGGTGAGGCTGTGCTAGACGAGTAGAGCAGCACCAACGCACGCCCACATTTTTCAACTACGTGCAGGTGCAGCAGCGTAGCTCAATGGCGCAACACTAGCGACAATCCACTGTGAAAGTTGCAATGGTGAGGTGCGCTGGTCGAGTAGCACACCACCAGTGCAATGCCTATTTTTCCAACACTCAAATGCACAAAACAATAAGTTCAAGAGTGATGAAATTGCATCCTATTTTAATGCCTAGCATGACATACAACTTTCATAGCAAGATGCCAATAGGTCAACAAGAGTCATTTAAACTAAAATGCATACAATAAAACACTCAACAAATAGGATCAAGAGTTATGCATGAATATGTGAGTGTGTGTAATTATCTCTTCAAAGTAAGTAAGCACAAGAATTTTACCTTTGATGCTTCTCCTCTTGAGGTCTTGAGAGCCTAAGCTACCCTTACATGAACCACATCAATGTGGTTGTTCACTAAATAAGCCAATCAACAAATAAGGACTTTTCAATCTCCCCCTTTGGCTATTTCGTGACAAAAACACCACTCACATTGATCCTCACAAAACAAAATAGAAAAAAAAACACCGGGAAGATATTCTACATTACAAAGAGATAAACATAAAAAGAAACTTCAAGTCTTCAATCTCTTGTAGAACTATCAACCCTACACACAAGGCAAGTATAAATACTCTTTCCAAACCAAGTGCATGTGAGAAGATCAAGTGAATATAAAACAAAAGCATTTGCATTTAGGAATATGAGTAAGATATCATGAAATGCTCATGCAATGCTCCCCCTCAACGGGTTACTCCCCCTACATGTAATCTCCCTTCAAACAAGTACACACTCATGCAATGCAATGCTACCCCTCAAAGCCAAAACATGCTACTCCCCTAATAGGTCAATACTACTCCCCCTTTTTGTCATGATGTAGGCAAAGGAGAAGTTCCCAACCGGGTCACTCAAGGCAGAGAGAGAGAAGAGCATACAAGATTGTTGCATAATTATATAAGGCACATTTATGAAATCTCAATTTATAGGAGAGACAAAAGGAGATTTATTTGAAAAAAAAAAGTGTGAATCAAAAATGCTTTGCATACAAGACATGTTGCATTCAAGTCCAAAAACAATGGTATTTGGCAAAGCAAATGACAAAGGATTCCAATATAATTCAAACCAATTTCACCATTTGTCAGGGGAAAAGCAAGGATATAGAGTTCTTATAAATATCAAGTTTTAAAAGCACTATATCCAACTTTAAAATCTAAACATGGCATGAGCAACTTTGCACCCTATTTGATTTTTTCAGGAGGATACCCGTATGATTATTGCCATGTTCAACTAATAAAGAAAGAGAGACATTGATTAAACATCTTAGTCTCACTAGTATTTTCACACAATGTGTTGCATTTAACAATTGCAATCATCAAATCATGCTTTATCATTTTTCATTAGCATGTCAATTAAGAATCATCATGTCATGGAGATAATTAAAGGTCATTCAACATGTACTTCCTATGTAGATCTCCTAGTCCAAAAATGCATGTTTGAACATAAATATGACATGGATTGTAATCAAAGCAAAGTTCACACTTATTTAAGAAAATACAATATACCATAAGTGCAACCAAGCTACTCAAGCAATCAATAAAGAGGCATAAACATATTTAAGAAAAATTGCATGCAACAAGTATACAATAGCTCTCTTTGCTTGAGTTCCCCATATGGGGTCAAAAACCATAACTCATCACTCCATGTGACAAATCCCAATCGATCTACTAAATCCATTGGACATAGTTGAGCTTATGGGTGAAAACTTAGCACAATGACAAGCGGGTTCATCTTTCTTAATCCACTTAGGTGACACATTGTTATTCCTAGTGGTCAATATCATCATATTACTCCTAGGATCATTAACAATAGCTTTCCTAGGCTCATGCATATTGGCTCTACCCCTTATTCTTTCAATCATGATCTTAGTTCTACATATGTTAATGTACTTAAAGTAATTTGGTCTAATATGACCATCAACACTACAAAAATGTCATGAAGGAATAAAATGAGGGGTCATACCATTCCTTTGTGAGGATAAAGGTGCTTTCCCATGTCTTTGAGCTTTCCTTTGGTGTGGTATTGATTCTCTTCTCCCTTGTTGTTGAGTTGGAGAAGATTGCTTTCTTTGTTGAGCATGCAGGAAATGCTTCTTGGCTTGATGGCTTTTAGTTTGAGAGATAGTTGCTTGAAGTGCTCTCATTGGTTTAGCTTGAGCTTGACTTCTTGGTCCCATCTTGACTTGGACATTTCTAGAACACTCTCCTAGTTCAATTTTCTTCTTAGGATGAAGTGGAGGAAGAGGTTCTTTGAATTCCAAGCTCTTGACAAATACCATCTTGCTAGGAGTTGAGGTCTCCTTGTCATCTTCAAACCCTAGACCTCTCTTGTCACTTGGCTTCTTGCCAACTCCCAACGTATGGTCAAGCTTCTCCGTACTTGAAGTCATCTTAGCAATCAACTCTCTAGCTTCTCTAAGCTCCTCCTTCAAGCTTTCTTCCACTTTTATTCCATTCTCTACTTTTTCACTTAAATGAGTCACTTCGGTTGATAGCTTGAGGTTCTCTTCCTTTAACTTCCAAACCTCTTTCTTCATATTCGACCTTGAGCTTTGAAAATGCTCAATAAATTCTTCAAGATTCACACTCTCTACATTTCCATTTGTAGAGTGAGATGAAGAACTCTTATCACTAGAGTCATCACTAGTGTCACTTGTTGCCATGACGGCATCATCAATGTAAGTAGCTTCACTTATCACTCTCTTAGCTATTTTATCATCACATCCTTCTTCAAGGTTGCAAACTAAGGCATTGTTGCCTTTTTCTACATCTTCCACAAAAGAGGCTCCAAAAGGCGTGTAGTTAAGAATAATCTCTTCATCACTAGAGGAATCATCTCCTTCATTAGAGTTATCACTTCCACTATCAATTGATCGGGTGGTCACCACCGTTCCTTCCTTCTTCTTCTTTTTTGAATTAGCACATTCGGGGGCAAAGTGACCTATCCTACCACATTCATAACATTAGACCCCTTTCCTTCCGGATTTTTCTTTCCTAGGCTTAAACTTATTGAAAGGAGTCTTTTTCTTCAAGTCTTGATCCTTGGATCCGAAACCTTTCCTCTTGGACTTGTAGAATTTCTTAAAATTCCTCATTAGGAAAGTCATTTCCTCATCCGAGTCATCACTTTCCTCCTTCTCAACTTTGGAGGCTTTCAAAGCAATTCCCTTTTTCTTTTTAAGAGATATGGTGGTAAGACCCTTCCTAGATTCATAAGCTAGTAGTCTCCCAATCACTTTACTTGGCTTCATATCCTTGTAAGCATTATTCTCTTCTAAAGCCGTCACCTTAGACTCAAATCTTTTGGGTAGAGATCTCACAATCTTTTGCTTGATTCTCTTATCCGAATAAGGGTCACCAAGTAGATGACTTTGATTCACAATGTCCATTAATCTTACTTCAAAGTCATTAAAGCACCCGTTCTCATCCATCTTGAGCAATTCAAATTGCGTTTGGAGAACTTGAAGCTTTGATTCTTTAACCACACCGGTTCCCTCATGTGCAACCTCTAGGATACCCCATGCCTCCTTAGCTATCCTAGTATTTTGAACCAACTTGTACTGGTTCTCATCCATTGCACATAGGATGGCATGCATTGCCTTCCTATTCCATTTTTATGCCTTAAAATCTTGTTCGTTCCACTGTGCCTTTGGCTTGAGTACATCATCTCCTCCATCCGTAGGAGTCATCATGGGTGGAGTGTAGCCATCTTCAACCGCCATCCATGCCCTGTCATGAATTTGGTAAATATACAACTCCATCTTGCCTTTCCAAGAGGTATAATTCAATCCGGTGAGAAGTGGAGGTCTAGTCCTAGAAGCTCCCTCGTTGCCACCGTTTCCACTCATTGTGTTGATTGAATGAATGATATGAATGCAAATGTATGAATGATCAATACACACAGAAAATGCAACACACACCAAAAATGAGCAAGGATCACCTATGTATGTCTAGGAACCCGCTCTGATACCAATTGAAAAAATTATTATGGTGTGTAATATTAATCTAGAGGGGGGTGAATAGATTTTAATTAACTTTTACCCAATTTTCGTTAAGAGTCAAGTTGACTAAAATACCCCATCTAGTTACAAAGATACCACAAGTGTAATAAATGCGGAAATAGTAAAAACACTTGAGATATACGTAGAAACCCTCCAAATGGGAAAAACCACGGGCTGATGAATGCGCCACACTAGAACCTCGAATCCACTAATGATAAAGGAATTACAACATAATCCCGGTTTAATCCTCCACCATTACCTAATCCCGGTATAAATGAACCTAGTTCATGATGCTTGTGCTTTAAGCTACCTACTCCCGGAAGCAACACAAGTCTTACTTCTCAATGAAGAGATAAAGTGTCCTAAGTGAATATATGATGATATTCAATGAACAAGCAAGGCTAGGAAATCCTATATGCTTATCTAGGATAATGAGATGACAATCAATGCAATCCTAGATATCAAGTGCTAAATGACATGTTCAAATAACTTAACTAAACATAGATTAATTAATCCTATGAAGCTATCACAATACAACACTCAATCATGTCATCACAACAATCTCTAATTTGTATCTAGAAATATTCTAAGAGAATACAATTAATTAAAGAGATGGTTTAGTAAGCAAAACACTTAACTTGTAAGAAGATAGTGAAGAACTTACCAAACAAGATGTGATAAAGAAACCCTATCCATAGATGCACTCTAGATGAACTTATATGATGCAAGATGAAGATTTAATGCTCATGGGAATGCTTTGAGTGATTAAAAATGAGTTATTGGAAGTTTTTTTCCTTTGAAATGTGCTCTAAGGAAGAAATGTGATATTCTGAACTCATACACAACCTTAAGGCATTGAGTTATATATATAAGATCCAATCAAAGTGAGGTCATTTTGGAAAAAAAGTTCCAGCTTCCTCTGTGTACGCTGGTGATGTGCGCTGGTTGAGTAGCGCACAACCTATTTTTAAAACAGGCGCTAAACGAGTGGCGCATCCCAGTAGCGCTATATAAACCCAGATTCTCTGGGATGTTTGCGCTGGTGAGGCTGCGCTAGACGAGTAGCGCAGCACCAGTGCACGCCCACATTTTTCAACTACCCGCAGGTGCAGCAGCGCAACACTAGCGACAGTCCATTGTGAAAGTTACGCTGGTGAGGTACGCTGGTCGAGTAGCGCACAACCAGCGCAATGCCTATTTTTCCAACACTCAAATGCACAAAACAATAAGTTCAAGAGTGATGAAATTGCATCCTATTTTAATGCCTAGTATGACATACAACTTTCATAGCAAGATGCAAATAGGTCAACAAGAGTCATTTAAACTAAAATGCATACAAGAAAACACTCAACAAATAAGATCAAGAGTTATGCATGAATATGTGAGTGTGTGCAATTATCTCTTCAAAGTAAGTAAGCACAAGAATTTTACCTTTGATACTTTTCATCTTGAGGTCTTGAGAGCCTAAGCTCCCCTTACATGAACCCCATCAGTGTGGTTGTTCACGAAATAAGCCAATCAAAAAATGAGGACTTTTCATAATCAAATAACATCAATCAATAAGATGATCTAAGAAAAAAACTAAGAAAAAGATGATTTTACCAAAAAGGATGAAAATCACGAACTGAAGATCAGATCACAATGAAAAATGTAGACATCCTTTGGTTCTCGAAATCGGTTTTTGAATCAAGTGATTCGGAGTCAAAATAAAGAAGTTATCACAAAAACAAAAATCAAAATGTTGAGAGAAAATTTCTGCACTTTTTCTTCAATTTCTCAACTTGTTCTTATCTTTTAAAATGAGAGGGAAATGAGAGGTTTTCAAGAGAGAAAAGCCAAAATACATTTTTTTCCCTTCTTCCTTAGTGTCTCCCCGAGATGGCACATGGGCATCTCGGGCCAGAGCACTCTTGTGGCCGAGATGGCCACACGCCATCTCTAGACGGTGCTTGGTGATGGCTTAAGCCATCGCACCTCACCCTTTGCGCTCTCCTCGCGTTCTTCAACCTTTTTTTGGCCTCCAAACTTCGAATTCGAATCCGTTTGAATATTATGAACCGGGACTCTCTCAAGGATATGGACATATAAGATACTCAACCTAGAAAATAATAATTCAACTCAATATATGAAGATGAAAACAATGTATGCAACATGAGTTGAAAGTGTAGTATCTTTTGACTTAGAACTCGAAATCAATAGTATGAGTAACCGAAATGACCGGAACTCAATCAAGAATGATTTAAGACTAAATTCAAGTTCAATATCCATGTTATACAAACATATACACAAACAAACACATTTCAACAAGAATGCTAACTACATAGAGAGAGTCTCCAATCATGCATCTTTCCAAAACATGTTACTTTCATACCAATGCATAAGCATTCAACTTTAAGTGTGTGAAAGTGTTATACCAAATGATATGCTACGATGCAGGGACACAAATGTATGAATTATGTGTGTGTACATATAATGATGCACAACTAAGCAGGGACACATATGAATTAATTGTGTTTGTGTGCGCCTACGCTTTGCAAGAGGAAGAAGGATCTCGATACCTTTGCATCCAAGAATAGTACCGATCCTCTTGAAGACGAACTTTGCATCATGAGAAGTTGCTTTTCTTCCGTGAAGCTCTTATCATCACGAATCACTTAAGCAACTAAGCATTACAAAGAAATGAAGTTTCGTTATGGAATCAAGCCAACACAAATCTAAAACCGAACAATCTCCCCCTTTGGCTATTCCATGACAAAACCTCTACCTCACCATACAAAGATCTCTCATAATCAATGATGATTACATTCTCACATCCTCACATTACAAGGTGATATTCCTAGACTAACATGTCTTCAAGAATCGTCAAGAATATCTTCACACATTCAAAGTACTTGTGAGACAAGAACAACCAAAAGAAATCTTCTACAAAGAAGAT
Source organism: Dipteronia dyeriana (assembly GCA_032871835.1). NCBI lineage: Eukaryota > Viridiplantae > Streptophyta > Magnoliopsida > Sapindales > Sapindaceae > Dipteronia > Dipteronia dyeriana. The sequence continues at coordinate 19,039,380 of CM065295.1, read as the reverse complement.
AGGTGAGATAAAAAAACAATATACAAACAAAAACAAAAGATCCCTTAACTCTTCTTATCTCATGCAAACATAAATTTTTCTCCCCCTTAAGCCAAAATTTCTCCCTCTTAATGGATTGTCTCCCCTTTACATCAAAAGTAAGTAACATGGTGAGAGAAACACTTTCTCCCCCTTTTTGGCAAGGAATAGACAAAAACATATTACACAACCTAGAGAGAGATAAATGCCAATTAAAAATACCTACAAGGCAATAAGGGATGGATAATAAAATCATGAGATAGTGAGCAAACAAGTTGTATAGAGAACTAAGTTCAACAAACTAAGCTCCCCCTTAACATATGCTCCACATGTTAATAAGCAAGTTAACTTGTTCACAAGGGAATCACACAATCACACATTTCAAGCAATAAAAGATAGTAAACCATTATTGTCCAAAATTAATAAGAGAATCATAGATTTTCATTACTCTTTCAAAGATAATATCTCATTGCTAATGAATCAAGCACATTAAGCAGAAATGTGTGTGTGAGAAAAATGCTTCAAGCATATATAAAAGGAGTTATTGTGATATCAACATGCAAACTATTTCAACACCTATCCATCTAAAGCTTTTCCAATCAAGGTCAAACCGATTATCATCAGGATTTTTGCTTTAAAGAGAATAGATTTCAACATATGAGCGTGTGTGTGCATGTGACTAGTCATTCCATTTCTGTTTTTCAACCCGAGCAATCACAATTTTCAACTATACTCCATTTTAAGCCTTCCTCCATTTCTTTTTAGGCTTTGTATCAAAGATTTTTTTAAAATGATTCTTTTTCAACACTTCTTTGATTTTTTCTTACATAAACATATACTCTTCGTGAAGGCTTTCACTCATCACAATGGTGTAGCCCTTTTCTACATTGGGCGGCTTCACAGCCAAGGCGTGTAGCCTTTTCCATGAAGGTGCTCGTTAAGTTATATGTAGATGCCGAAGCAAAATGGATACTAACCATAGAACATCTATCATGTACTAGACAATGAACTTCAAGATGCATCCATAATCTACACACTTTCAAACTCAATTACTCAAACTTAAACATATAAGAGAAGCATTTGTGCACTTTTAAAAAACAAGATTTATAAAGACTTAAGTGCATGATCTAGAAGCAATAAAAGCTATTTTATCAAGATCATTACTTCTCACATGAGTAGCTCTCAAAGAAATAGATATACAATATAGTTTTGCTTATCAAGCCACTCATAACCACACACAAGCATTAATCAACACAAATCATGCCAATGGACTTCTAAGAGATACAAATCTTTCTTTGTCTATTGGCTTTGAGAACAAGTCCGCAAGTTGATTCTTAGTAGGCATATGTTCAAGAGTTACTATTGAATGTTCAACAAGTTCTCTAATGAAATGATGCCTAATGTCTATATGCTTTGTGCGTGAGTGTTGAACCGGATTTTTAGAGATGTTAATGGAACTCATATTATTACAATAGAGAGTCATTTTACCTTGATTTATCTCATAATCCTTGAGAATTTGTTTAATCCACAGAAGTTGTGTGCAAGCACTTCCGGCCGCAATGTACTCGGCTTCGGATGATAAAAGAGAGACGGAATTTTGTTTCTTACTTAGCCAAGCAATCAAATTATTCCCCAAGTAAAAGCAACCGCCCAATGTGCTTTTACGATCATCAATGTTTCCTGCCCAATCCGCATCAAAATAGCCAACAAGAATATCATTTGTATCAAAGGAATAGAATAAACCAAGATTATGCGTTCCTTTTATATACCTAATGATTCTTTTAACGGCTTTCAAGTGAGATTCTTTTGGATTAGCTTGAAACCTAGCACACAAACCTATATTAAAAAAAATATCCGGCCTACTAGCTGTTAGGTAGAGAAGGCTACCTATCATGCTCTTATAGAGACTTTGATCAACATTTGTTCCTTTTTCATCTTTGTCAAGTTTTAAAGTTATGCTCATAGGTGTTTCAAATTCTTTTCCACTTTCAATGCCAAATTTCTTAACAAGATTTCTAGAATATTTAGATTGAGACAACATGATACCATTGCTAGATTGTTTCACTTGCATGCCTATAAAGTAATTGAGTTCACCTACCATACTCATTTCAAATTCTCTTGACATAACATTCACAAAATCATCAACCTTAGTTTTACATGTAGACCCAAACACAATATCATCAACATATATTTGTGCAACAAAAATGTCATTGTTATAATGCTTGACAAATAATGTTCTATCAATACCACCTCTCCTATATTGGTTGTCAATTAGATATTGAGTCAACCTATCATACCATGCTCTAGGTGCTTGCTTAAGGCCATAAAGAGCCTTTTTCAACTTAAACACATGATTAGGAGAGTGTGGGTCTACAAAACCCTTAGGTTGTTCAACATACACTTCTTCTTGAACGTATCCATTGAGAAAAGCACTTTGACATCCATTTGAAACAATTTGAATTTCTTAAGACATGCAATGGATAACAAAAGTCTAATGGACTCAAGAAGTGCAACGAGTGCAAAAGTCTCATCAAAGTCTACACCCTCAACTTGAGTGTATCCTTGAGCAACTAGTCTTGCTTTATTTCTCACAATCTTGCCACATTCATCAGTCTTATTCCTAAACACCCATTTGTACCAATCATATTAATGTCTTTTGGTCTAGGAACTAAGGACCATACTTCATTCCTCTCAAATTGATTTAATTCTTCTTGCATGGCATTAACCCAATACTCATCAATAATTGCTTCATTAATATTTTTGGGCTCAATGTGAGAAGTGTAGCAAGCGTATGAAATTTGGTTAGCTAGTTGCCTTATAGTTCTAACCCCTTCATTCAAATCACCTATGATGTCTTGTTGGTAATGCATGTTCCTAAGTCTATAATTAGAATTTTCAACACATTGTTGGTCATCATTCAAACAATTTTCTAACTATTAACTTTCTTCTCTAGCAACACTACCATTATCATCATTATGACTAGATTCACTTTCATCACAACTAGTCACATCAATAAGTGCTTTAGTGTCATTCAACAAATGTTCTTTAGGTTCATTGACACCATGATTATCACACAAATCAAGCATGCTAAGATCATATATTTTCACATTAATAGACTCCATAATAGTCTTAGTTTTCAAATTGAACACTCTATATGCACGACTATTATTAGCATACCCAATAAAGAGACCAATATCACTTTTAGCATCAAACTTTCCTAAGTGATCTCTATCATTCAAAATAAAACACTTACTCCCAAAAGTGTGGAAGTAACTCACATTGGGCTTCTTGCCCTTCCAAAGTTCATAGGAGGTTTGTTTTGTGTCGGGCCTTCTAAAAACTCCATTAGTGACATAGCATGCGGTATTGACCGCTTCGGCCCAAAGATTTCTAGGGACTTTCTTGCTATTGAGCTTGACCCTAGCCATCTCTTGCAAGACACGATTCTTCCTCTCAATAATACCATTTTGTTGAGGAGTTCTAGGAGCCGAGAACTCATGTGAAATGCCATAATCATCACAAAACTCACTAAATCTAGCATTTTCAAATTCACTCCCATGATCACTCCTAATGCGACATATTTTCTTGATTTCAAGACCTTTTTCATTTTGAACTTGATTACAAAACTTCTTAAAGTAAACAAAAGTTTTGGTCTTGTCTCTAAGAAAATATACCCAAGCAAACCGAGAAAAGTCATCAACACATACAAAAATGTATTTCTTGCCATTTATGCTTTCGGTTTGAATTGGTCCCATTAGGTCCATATGCACAAGTTTTAAGGGCTTCTTGGTAGCAAAATTAGTGTTCTTTTTATGAGACACTTTTGTTTGTTTACCTAATTGACAAGGTTCACAAACACCATCAAGCTTTTTACCAAGACTTGGAAGACCTCTAACAATGTTATATTTCTCAAGCTTCTTTAAATCTTTAAAATTCATGTGGCCCAATCTTTCATGCCATAATTCAAGCTTGTTGCACTCATGTGCCATATTACATGTTAGTGGATCAACCTTTAAACAATAGCAATTGTCCAAAGACCTTTTGACTTTCAAAACAATTTTGCCCTTTTTATCAATTATTGTGCACACATCCTTGTTAAAGCTAACGTCTTTAAAAATTTCACACAAGTGAGTGATGCTTATTAGATTAACTTGTAGACCATCTACATATAAGATGTCATGAAGTTTAGGCAATCCGGGGATACAAATTGTTCCCTTGCCTAGAACTTACTTTTTGGTGCCATCACCAAATGTAACCCATCCACCATCATTCATAACAAGATTCTTAAAGAATTCCTTGTTACCGGTTATATTCCTAGAGCAACCGCTATCTAAGTACCAACAATAGGATGAATTAGCTCTTAAAGCATATTGTGCAACCAAACATTGTGTTGTGTTTTTCTTAATCAAAACTTTCTTGACAAGTTTCTCATTCCTACTTTTATTAACACACTTTGAGTTGTATTTAGATACATTGACTCCATTAGTCACATTTTCAAACAAATCAAACAAAGCATTATCAACTTTCTTATGTATAGTAGAATGAGGCACAACATAAGATTTAACAAACAAATCATCAACACATTTATTCTCAACATGCTTTTCCAAGGTCTTCTTAGGTCTAATTCTAGATCCATACATGGATGATTGCCTAGGACCATTCAAAGACTTATCATGCAAATCATTGAAAATTCTATATTTACGAATGTATTCATAACATCTAGGTCTTATGTGTCCTACCATATTGCAATAATGACAAATAGGTATGAATTTGAGAAGTTTACCATTTGCTTGAGCATTCAACTCATTTTGCCTTCTCACATTTTTACCTCTTTGGCATGCAACACTAGATGTCTTGCCTTTTGCATTTGATGATGATGTAGCTTGTCTTTTGCATTGTTGAGTCTTTTCCTTGACTTTTGTTGTTGATGTTGAGGCACATTCGGTAGCATTCATGGCTTTACCGTTACAGAGTGTACCAACATTTAAATTGCTATAAGCTTTGATAAAAGTAGATTTGTTAGATGAAAGAGTTGATTTTTCATTAACATATCCTAAACCTCTTTTGTCGCTTGAAGGCTTTCCAACCTTAATGAGAGCTTTCACTTTGTTAGAGCTAGAAAACATCTTCTTAATCATCTATTTAGCCTCATTAAGTTTGTTATTAAGCACTTTCTCTTGATTCTCATACTTATTGAGTTTTGCTCTAAGCATATTTTCAATTCTTCTAGCACGATCAAGAAATTCATCTCTTTGCTCAATTTCATGCTTCAAAATACTTAATCTATCATTGCTATCAATCAAGTTTTTCTCAAGATTATGAATTTTGTCATTAAGATCAATAACACATTTTGAGCTACAATCATGATTTTCTAACTTCTTAGTAAGAGACTTATTGATCTTAGAAATCCTTTTAATTTCTTGAATAAGATCTTTGATCTTTTGATCATCTAAGTCAATAGATTCACCTTCAACAAGAGAAACCATAAAAGAATACATTTCTTTAATCATGATGAAACAAATGAAGATAACAAACACTACAAAGAAGATCTATCTAAGTACGTCTAGACACCGGCTTTGATACCAATAGAAATTCCCTTTATCTTTATAGTGTGAATATACTAGAGGGGGGGGGGGGGGGGGGTGAATAGGTATATACTCCAATTTTTCTTCTTTAAAAACAATGCAATTCAAACAATGCTTAATGAAAATTGCAAACAATGACACCCAATATTTACGTAGTAAAACCTCCAAAGAGGTAACATCCACGGGTTGATACCACAACAACCAGCAAAACCAAATCCACTATTTCAAATAGAGTTACACACTCAAGCAATCACACATGCTCTACAAGCTCTCACTCTCACTCTATCTTGAACCTAATGATCTACTAAGTCGACTTCCTATCTAAGACCCCTTATCTCTAGAAAGATTCCTTGCTCACCTATCTGGATCCTCCTGACCCTAGGCAAGACTTCTTGCTCGACTATCCAAGTCCTCCCGACTCTAGTCAAGACTTCCTTGCTCAACAATCCGAGGTCTCAGACCTCTTGTCGAGACTTTCACTTGCTTAGTTATCCAAGTCCTCCTGACTCTAGCTAAAACTTACAATTGCTCAAATCAAAGAATCACTCTATGATATGAGACTTTATACCTCTTCATAAGGCATCTAAGTGATCATGAATGCAAAATGCAAACAAGCACTCAACATAGAAAATGATGATCAACAAATTCTATGAACATGCAACAAGATAGCTAGATTATGATTTCAAAGAACAAACACAAATGTATCTAGACAACCTAAGCATGTTATCAACTAAGAACATAGATATGAAGATATAGACATCAATTAAAACAAAACCTAGTTCTTAGAAAATGAAATTAGATCTAGAAACAATCAATCAAGCATAAGAACAAAGGATTTCTAGAAGCAATTTCATGTTTATCAAGTTTAGCACAAATCATTCAATATATCACAAATCTAGCTAAACTTGAAAATCAAATCAACAAACCAAAAAATGATATCAAAATCATCCTATTCATGCTTCTTAATCAAATAACATCAATCAATAAGATGATCTAAGAAGAAAACTAAGAAGAAGATGATGATTTTACCAACAAGGATGAAAATCACGAACTGAAGAACAGATCACAACGAAAATGTAGACATCCTTTGGTTCTGGAAATACTTGGGGTTTGTAGAACTCTGCAAGACACTTGAAATCGGTTTTTGAATTAAGTGATTTGGAGTAGAAATGAAGAAGTTATCATAAAAACAAAAATCAAAATGTTGAGAGAAAATTTCTGCACTTGTTCTTCAATTTCTCAACTTGTTCTTATCTTTTAAAATGAGAGAGAAATGAGAGGTTTTAAAGAGTGAAAAGCCAAAAGATGTTTTTGCCCTTCTTCCTTAGTGTCTCCCCATGATGGCGCATGGGCATCTCGAGGCAGAGCACTCTTGTGGCCGAGATGGCCACGCGCCATCTCGAGATGGTGATTGGTGATGGCTTAAGCCATCACACCTCACCTCTTGCATTCTCCTCGCGTTCTTCGACCGTTCTTTGGCCTCTGAACTCCGAATTTGAATCCGTTTAAAGATTAAAAACCGGGAATCCCTCACGGACATGGACACATAAGATACTCAACCTAAAAAATAATAATTTGACTCGATATACGAAGACAAAAACAATGTATGCAACATGAGTTGAAAGTGTTGTATCTTTTGACTTAGAACTCGAAATCAATAGTATGAGTAGCCGAAATGACCGGAAATCAATCAAGAATGATTTAAGACTAAATTCAATTTCAATAACCATGTTATACAAATATATACACAAACAAACACATTTCGCACAAGAATGCAAACTACATAGAGATTGTCTCTAATCATGCATTTTTCCAAAACATGTTACTTTCATACCAATGCATAAGCATTCAACTTCAAGTGTGTGAAAGTGTTATACCAAATGATGTGCTATGATGCAGGGACACAAATGTATGAATTGTGTGTGTGTGCATTTATAATGATGACAACTAAGCAGGGACACATATGAATGAATTGTGTGTGTGTGCGATTACGCCTTGCAAGAGGAAGAAGGATCTCGATACCTTAGCATCCAAGAATAGTACCAATCCTATTGAAGACGAACTTGGCATCACGAGAATTTGCTTTTCTTCCTTGACGCTCTTATCATCAAGAACCACTTAAGCAACTAAGCATTATAAAGAAATGAAGTTTTGTTTTGGAATCAAGCCAACACAAATCTAAAACCTAACATATAACATCTACTTTATAATTTAAGCTTTTTTAACAACAAAATATGTAAAGGAACAAAAATACCATTGACTTTTACCTTATCAGCCTTTTCTCTTTCTTCTTTCTTTTTCTTGAGAAAAAAAAAAGCTGCCACACTTCATTCTTTCTCACTTTCTCAAGTTCAATTTACTATTTTGAAAAAAAATATCGAAGTTTGTTTCACTATTTTAGACTTAAATCTGTTTTAAAAAATATAAAAAATATAAATTTGCAAAAAAAAAAGAAATAAATCAAGAAAAATTCTTAAAATAATTCAGTTTTCGAGACTCTTTTATTTATTTTTCCGGTACTTATTTTGATATTTTAAAATTTTAATGGACATTTTTTACACTTATTTTTTAAAAAAAAATCAAGATTTAGAGGTCGTTTGTTTTTTTCACTTAAAACTTAATGGGTATGAATCATAATAATTAAGTTGTTCTATTTATTTTTTTAAGTGGCCAGCAACTTAATAATAACAAAAAACAACTTAAAGTAAAAATTAAAAAATCCTAACTTTTTACTTAGTCATTGAATTGTATTAAATGTAATCCAAAATCTTTTCTTTTGATACTATCGTCTATTTATAACATATTTTCAATTTCATCATAATTATATATAGTATAGAACTCTTTATTTTAATATTTTCTTATTTTAAATAGTTTTAAAATTAAAAAAGAATCCTAATCATTTCTCATATTGGTGTTTAATATCAATATTTTATTATGATATTAAGTTGATGTATTTATATATTATTATTTTTAGAGTGTTTTGTGTGAGTTTTCCTGTTGCCCATTTTTTTTTTTTTAAGAAACCTTTTCTTTTCTTTGTAAAAATAAAGTTTGTTTGTAATCGAAGAAGAAGATCATGATCATATGTGTTCATATATAATTGTTATTTTTTGGATTATTTTTATTCCATATTTTGTATACAATTGTTTAACATGGGTATAAATTTAAAATTATTTATTTTCAGACAATTTTACTATTAAAACACAAAGGTGTTGCCAGAACCTTCTGATGTGAGAAAAAAAAGTTAACATGTTATTCAAGTTCAGATTTCAGTTCCTATTCAGTCTTTAGAAAAATTCATGATTGTTCAGTCTTTACTCTTTAGACAAAAAAAAAGAACAAATGACCCCTTATTTTAGTTTTTCCGAGATTTATTGGGAATTTTAATAAATTCGAGACTTATAGGGCGAAATAAAAAATAAAAAATATTTTTCTAAAAAAATTCATCTTCATCATCAACCACCATTGATGGAAGTTGATATATGTGCAAATTCGGCTGGATAACACGTTAGCGAAAGTAGCAGATAACACAAACATATGGTAGCACCACATCATCAAAAGTCAGTTAGTCAACTTGCAAGAAGTTGACGAAGACACGTCACCGGATCTGGGCACATGTTAGGGAATCCAGTAAGGCTAGGAACGTGTCCGTCGAGATAAGCCGTTTGATTTGGAAAGCATTAATAAATAAAGATCCTACTCACCAATGGTCTCTAGTCAGTGAGACATACTCGGCCAAAACAGGAAATGCGGCCTTATTAGGATACATTATATCCCGCAGAGATTCACTAAGATACATGATTAAAGAATCATGCTCCAGTAAGGAAATATTGCTATTTTCTCTCAAAAGACAGAGTTCTAATCAAGAAAGAAATTAGAGCTTCCTGAAGATAAGCACCAAATGAGAAATGAGTCCTAAACAAATTACTCCGCTAGAATCCCACGAGGATCCTCATTAAAGAGTAGGTAACTTACAACAAGAATCAGGGAAACACCTCATCAACCCATATAAATACTAGCAAAACCGATGTACAATGATATGATCAATAATTTGAGAGAAATTAAGTATTAAGTGTGTAACCTTTGAAAGTTCATACTGATTATTTCTCTGCCATCTCCGATAGCTATGGTTTTTTCTCTTTTTAGGGTTTTCCACTTAAAATTTATGTTTTGTGTGTTTGGTTAGTATTTTATTATTTTTCATCATCATCATCATTGATATTATCAATGTTGGACATGTGACTTTTTCATAATAAAAAATCATCGTCTATAAGTGGCGTAAAAATGAGAGGAGCCGCATAAAACTTAATTCCGAGGTGCCCTCGTGAACAGACCCAAACATGAATAATAACAACAACAATGAGAATGACAACACTGATGGTAACACTCAGTGACGACATCGATCAACAACATCTGAATGCCATTGAAACAACCGAACATAGTACATCGACAACCGGAGAGCAATCAGTTATAGTACCGGACATCCGAGTGGCAGCCCCATGAACCTTACAATACTTCTAGGCCACCTTGTACCACCTAGTCAATGAGGCCACCAAGTTCAGGCTCACCCTACCAACATACGTAGGGATTTCTTCACCTACGACCTGATAATAAGCACAACCGACAATCGTTCACCCGGAAAGTAATGTTCGAAAATCTATATGACAGCCTTGAACATCCTAATAAAACCATCTTCAGGCAGGATCTTCCATGATCTCCCTGAAACTTTTGATGAAAAAAAGGTGACGAAAAGGAAAGGGCTTGGTGAATGAGGACGAGTTCTATGAGAGACCATCTCACACCCACAAATCCAGATCAAATCAAGAGAGGACTTATAGAACTACAAGCTAAAGACACCATTCTAGTTCTTCAAAGTATAGCGATCGAAGGCCAATGAGGAGATTTCGATTAGAAAAAAATGAGCAGAGGAGTTCCGAAAGCACTAAAGACTTAAGATCCAAATGTGGCAAGGATGTGGAAAGAACAAACAAAAAGCACTGAGGATTAACTATCAAGAGCCATCTCATTCCGAGTGGAGAACCAACTAGCAGGCAAGAAGTCACCTTGCAGAAACTATCAAAGATAGTCTCAACGAATGCTAGGAGGTATAGGCACAATACGTTGTCAGACGACAAATCAGATAGCCCGTTCATTGACCAAATTGTTCAGACCCTGGAGAGATTCAGGATGTCTACTATTGAACAGTACAAAGAAGGTACAGACCAAAAAGAGAATGTGAGGAAGACGTAGCAGAAGAGGGTAGTTATGTGCATGGCTATCGGCCCGAAAAAAAATCTGAGTCTACGGGAGAAAAAGCTAAAAGGCAGAAGGACAATCGTCAAATAGATGACAAATGCCGATGAGATCGATAAAAAAGATAGCATAGGAGGTTGTCGAACTGAGAGATTTTGGGGAAAGTACAATAATTACATGCCATGACACCCTTGACAAGAGGATATCCTCATAGTTATGGAAGATAAATGGCAGGTCAGGTATTCAAAATAGCAGTCTGCCTATGATATGAGGGACATTAAAAACTATTGTCGCTTTGTAAAGTCCTCATTTGTTGATTGGCTTATTTCATGAACAAACCACATTTATGAGGTTTATGTAAGAGTAGCTTAGACTCTCAAGACCTCAAGCGTAGAAGCACCAAAGGTAAAATTTTTGTGTTTACTTGCTTTGAAGAGATAGTTGCACACACTCACAAATTCATGCATAATTCTTATTCATATATGTTGAGTGTTTATACTTGTGTGCATTTTGATTTATAAGACTCTTGTTGATTTATTTGCATCTTGTAATCAAATTTTTATGTCATGTTTGGCATTAGAATGGGATGCATTTTTTATCACTCTTGAACTTATTAATTTAGTGTGTTAGAGTGTTGAAAATAGGCATTGTGCTGGTGGTGCGCTACTCGACCAGCGCACCTCACCAACGTAACATTCCAGTGAATTATCGTATGTGTTGCGCCACTGAGTTATGTTGCTGCACCCATGTAAAGATGCAAAAATGGGCAATGCACATGTGGTACGCTACTCGACTGGCGCAGCCTCACCAACGCAAACATTCCAGTGGATTTGTGCATGTGTTGCACCACTGGGATGCGCCACTCGTCCAGCGCCTATTGTAAAATTAGGTTGTACGCTGGTGGTGCACTACTAGACCATCACACGTCACCAGCGCACACAGAGAAAGCTGGAACATTTTTTTCCAAAACAACCTCACTTTGTTTGGATCTCATATATATATATATATATATATATATATATAACTCTTTGGTTTAAGGTCGTGTAAGAGTTCAGAATATCATATATTTTCCTTAGAACACATTTCAAAGGAAAAACTCTTCCAAGAACTCATTTTTAATCACTCAAAGCATTCTCATGTGTATAAAAACTTCATATTGCATCATCTAAGTTCATTTAGAGTTTTTCACTATCTTCTTACAAGTTAAGTATTTTGCTTGCTAAACCATCTCTTTAATTATTTGTATGCTCTTAGAATATTTTTTTGATACAAATTAGAGATTGTTGTATTGTGATAGCTTCATAAGATTGTTTGATATGTGTTTAGCTAAGCTTCTTGAACATGCCATTTAGCTATTGATATCTAGGATTGCATTAATTGACATCTCATTATCCTAGGTAAGCATATAGGGTTTCCTAGCCTTGTTTGTTCATTGAATATCATCATATATTCACATAGGACATATTATCTCTTCATTGAGAAGTAAGACCTGTGTTGCTTCCGGGAGTAGGTAGCTTAAATCGTAAGCAAGATAGACTAGGCTCACTTATACCGGGATTAGGTAGTGGTGGTGAATTAAACCAGGATTAGGTTGTAATTCTCTTGCCAATAGTGGATTCGAGGTTCTAGTGTGGCGCACTCATCAGCCCGTGGTTTTTCCCATTTGAAGGGTTTCCACGTATATCTCAAGTATCTTTAATATTTCCGTATTTTTACACTTGTGATTTTATTGTAATTAGCTAGGGGCATTTTGGTCAACTTGACCTTTAACGAAAATTGGGTAAAATTTGTTAAAATCTATTCACGCCCCTTCTCTAGATTAGTATCCTACACACCATAATATTTGTTTCAATTGGTATCAGAGCAGGTTCCTAGACATACATAGGTGATTCTTGCTCATTTTGGTGTGTGTTGCATTTTTTGTGTGTATTGTTCATTTATACACCTGCATTCATATCATTCATTCATTAAACACGATGAGTGGAAACGGTGGCAACGAGGGAGCTTCTAGCACTAGACCTCCACGTCTCACCGGGTTGAACTTTCCATCTTGTTTAGGAAAAATGATTGTTCTATCCTATTGCCAAATGGACAAACCTTGTTAAAATGTATGAGATCTAGTGACAATTGCTATTGTCTTGAGGCTAGAGGTATCTCTTGCAATATGTCCAAGGATGAACAAATTGAGTTATGGCATGAAAGACTTGGTCACTTGAACTTTGGGGATTTAAGAATCTTTGATAAGTTCAATGTTGTGCGAGGCCTTCCCAAGCTTGGGAAAAAGGTAAATGGTGTTTGTGGACCTTGTCAACAAGGGAAGCAAACCAAAAGTATGCATAAAAAGGGCAAGTATTTATCCACCAAGGAACCTCTAGAGCTTCTCCACGTGGATCTTATGGGTCCTATGCAAACCGAGAGTTTAGGTGGAAAGAGATACATTTTTGTGTGTGTAGATGACTTCTCTAGGTACACATGGACTTATTTTCTTAGAGAAAAATCTGAAACTTTTGATAAGTTTAAAATGCTTTGTTCCAAAATTCAAAATGAAATGAACTCCAAGATTAAAAGCATTAAAAGGATTAGGAGTGACCATGGGAAGGAATTTGAGAATGCCCATTTTGAAAACTATTGCAATAGTCTAGGCATCTCTCATGAGTTTTCGGCTCCTAGGACACCTCAACAAAATGGAGTTGTTGAGAGGAAAAATAGGGTTCTTCAAGAATTGACCCGTGTGATGTTGCTTAGTAACAATGTCCATAGGAATCTTTGAGTCGAAGCCGTCAATACGGCATGCTACATAGGAAATAGAGTCTTTCTAAGGCCCCACACTAGGCAAACCTCCTATGAGTTATGGAATGGTAGAAAGCAAAATGTTAGCTATTTCCACACCTTTGGAAGCAAATGCTATATTTTGAATGACCGTGATCAACTTGGCAAATTTGATGCTAAGAGTGATGAGGGTATCTTTATTGGCTATGCCTTGAATAGTAGAGCCTATAGAGTTTTTAATCTAAGAACTATGACCGTAATGGAATCATCTAATGTTGTCATTGATGATACGAGGTTCAAATCTAATGACCATGAGAATGAGGTAGATCTAGTTGATGACTCCCCTTTGGAGAAGGTAGTTGATATTTCTAATGTTGAAAAGAACAACCTTGATGATGACACAACACAACCTATTGATAGGATTCCTTTCTTAAACTCAAAAGAACCTACTCCATGAGTTAGGAACCTCCATGATAAAAATGACATCATTGGAGAGGTTAGTGAGGGTGTTAGGACTAGGTATCAAATGGCTAATCTAATTAGCTACACTTGTTACACCTCTCAAATAGAACCCAAGAAGATTGATGAAGCCTTAAAGGATGAATTTTGGGTTCTTGCCATGCAAGAAGAGCTTAATCAATTTGAAAGGAATGAGGTTTGGACTCTAGTTCCTAGGCCTAAGAACACCAATGTTATAGGCACCAAGTGGGTGTATAGGAACAAATCTGATGAGGATGGCAACACTGTAGGAAACAACGCTAGGCTTGTAGCACAAGGGTACTCTCAAATTGAGGGTATTGACTTTGAGGAGACATTTGCTCCCGTTGTTAGGATTGAGTCCATTAGGCTTCTTTTATCCATCTTTTGTTTGCACAAGTTCAAATTATATCAAATGGATGTTAAGAGTGCCTTCCTCAATGGTTTCTTGCAAGAGGAAGTGTTTGTTGAGCAACCCAAAGGGTTTGTAAATCCTCACCACCCTAATCATGTCTATCATCTCAAGAAAGCTTTGTATGGGTTGAAACAAGCACCAAGGGCTCGGTATGAGCGTCTCACCCAATATCTCATAGACAATGGCTATACTAGGGGTAGTGTTGACAAGACTCTATTCATTAAGAAATACAAAAATGAGCTCTTTATAGCTCAAATCTATGTTGATGATATAGTCTTTGGCTCCACAAATGACACCAAAGTTCAACAATTTGTTGATGTCATGTCTCATGAGTTTGAGATGAGCCTTGTTGGTGAGCTAAGTTACTTTCTAGGTTTACAAATTAAGCAAATGGATGATGAGTTTTTCATATCTCAAGCTAAGTATGCCAAAAACCTAGTAAAGAAATTTGGCCTTGAAAGTGCCAAACATTGTGATACACCCATGAGTACCACTTTGAAGCTAAGCAAGGATGCTAGTGGTAAAAGTGTGGACCAAACCTTATATCCTGGCATGATTGGTTGCTTGCTCTATTTAACCGCAAGTAGGCCCAATATCTCTTTTAGTGTGGGTGTGTGTGATAGGTACCAATCGGATCCTAAGGAGTCCCATCTCTCTTATGTCAAGAGAATCATTCATTATGTGAATGGAACATTTAACTATGGGATTTGGTATTCTTTTGACACTAATGCTAGTCTTGTAGGCTTTAGTGATGCAGATTGGGTAGGAAATTGTGATGATAGGAAAAGTACATCGGGCGGTTGCTTTTTCCTTGGGAACAACCTTGTCTCTTGGTTTTCCAAGAAGCAAAATTCGATTTCCTTGTCCACGGCTGAGGCCGAATACATAGTTGCTGGGAGTGGATGCACACAACTCTTTTGGATGATGCAAATGCTAGTCCACTATGGATTCAATCAAAGTACTCTTACTCTCTTTTGTGATAACATGAGTGCAATTAATATTTCCAAGAATCCTGTTCAGCATTCTAAAACTAAGCATATTGACATCCATCATCATTTCATTAGAGAACTAGTTGAGAGCAAATGCATAGTACTTGAGCATGTAGGTACTAATGATCAACTAGCAGATCTATTTATTAAACCCTTAGATGCTACTCGATTCAAGACTCTTAGTAGATCTATTGGGATTTGTTTAATGGAGTGATGTTTTGTGGTCTTTGACCCCATAAGAGGAACTCATGCAAAGAGAGCTATTGTATACTTGTTGCATCCAAATTTTTCTTAAAATGTTTATGCTCCTTTATTGATTGCTTGAGTAGCTTGGTTGCACTTACTATAGTATATTGTATTTTCTTCAATAAGTGTGAACTTTGCTTTGATTACAGTCCATGTCATATTTATGTTCAAACATGCATTTTTGGACTAGGAGATCTACATAGGAAGTACATATTGAATGACCTATAATTATCTCCTTGACATGATGATTCTTTAATGACATGCTAATGAAAAATGATAAAGCATGAATTATTGAATGCAAAATATTGTGTGAAAAGAAGCTAGTGAGAATAAAATGTTGCATCAATGTCTCTTTTTCTTTATTAGTTGAACATGGCTACTATCATACAGATATCCTCCCAGAAAAATTAAATAGGGTGCAAAGTTGCTCATGCCATGTTTATCTTATAAAGTTGGATATAGTGCCATTAAAAGTTTATTTCTATCAAAAACTCTTTATCTTTGCTTCTCTCATGCCAAATGGTGAAATTGATTTGAATTATATTGGAAACCTTTGTCATTTGCTTTGCCAAATACCATTGTTTTTGGACTTGAATGCATGTAAAGCATTTTTTATTCACACATTTTATTCAAATAAATCTCCTAATTTCTCTCCTATTAATTGGGTTGCATAAATGTTTCTTCTATAATTATGCAACAATCTTGTAATCTTGTATGCTTCTTTCTTTCCTTGCCTTGAGTGACCTGGTTGGGGACTTCTCCTTTGTCTATGTCATGATAAAAAGGGGGAGTAGCATTCGCATTGACGTAGCATTGCGGTGTTAGGGGGAGTAGCATATGGTAGCATGTGTTGGCTTTAAGGGGAGTAGTTCTTGTTGTAGGGGGAGATTACATTTATGGGGAGTAAACCTTTGAGGGAGAGCATTGCATGAGCATTATATGATGCCATACTCATATTCTTGAAATGCAATTGCTTTTATGTTACATTCACTTGATCATCTCACATGCACTTGGTTTGGAAAGTGTATTTGTGCTTGCTTTGTGTGTAGGGTTGATAGTTCTACAAGAGATTAAAGAGTTGAAGTTTTTTTTATTATTGTTTATCACTTTGTAATGTAGAATATCTTCCCGGTGTATTATTTTGTTTTGTGAGGATCAATGTTAGTGGTGGTTTTGTCAACCAATAGCCAAAGGAGGAGATTGTAAAGTCCTCATTTGTTGATAGGCTTATTTCGTGAACAAACCACATTTATGGGGTTTATGTAATGGTAGCTTAGGCTCTCAAGACCTCAAGAGGAAAAGCACCAAAGGTAACATTCTTGTGCTTACTTGCTTTTAAGAGATAGTTGCACACACTCACAAATTCATGCATAATTCTTATTCATATATGCTGAGTGTTTATACTTGTGTGCATTTTGATTTATATGATTCTTGTTGATTTATTTGCATCTTGTAATCAAAGTTTTATGTCATGTTTGGCATTAGAATATGATGCATTTTTCATCACTCTAGAACTTACTGATTTAATGTGTTTGAGTGTTGAAAATAGGCATTGCGCTGGTGGTGCGCTAATCGACCAGTGCACCTCACTAGTGTAACATTCCAATGCATTGTCGCATGTGTTGCGCCACTGAGTTGCGCTGCTGCACTCACCCAAAGATGCAAAAATAGGCCGTGCTCTGGTAGTGCGCTGCTCAACTAGCGCAACCTCACCAGTGCAAACATTACATTGGATTTGCGCATGTGTTGCAACTGGGATGCGCCACTCGTCCAGCGCCTATTGTAAAATTAGGTTATACGCTGGTGGTGCGCTACTCAACCAGCGCATGTCACCAGCGCATGTCACCAGCGCTTACAGAGGAAGCTGAAATGTTTTTTTCCAAAACGACCTCACTTTGTTTGGATCTCATATATATATATATATATAACTCTTTGGTTTAAGGTCGTGTAAGAGTTCAGAATATCATATATTTTCCTTAGAACACATTTCAAAGGAAAAACTCTTCCAATAACTCATTTTTAATCACTCAAAGCATTCTCATGTGCATAAAAACTTCACCTTGCATTATCTAAGTTCATTTAGAGTGCATCAATGGATAGGGTTGCTTCATCACATCATGTTTGGTAAGTTCTTTACTATCTTCTTACAAGTTAAGTGTTTTGCTTGCTAAACCATCTCTTTAATTATTTGTATGCTCTTAGAACATTTTCTTGATACAAATTAAAGATTGTTGTGATGACATGATTGAGTGTTGTATTGTGATAGCTTCATAGGATTGTTTGATCTATGTTAGCTAAGCTTCTTGAACATGTCATTTAGCTCTTGATATCTAGGATTGCATTAATTGACATCTCATTATCCTAGATAAGCATATAGGGTTTCCTAGCCTTGTTTGTTCATTGAATATCCTTATATATTCATATAGGACATTTTATCTCTTCATTGAGAAGTAAGTCTTGTGTTGCTTCCGGAAGTAGGTAGCTTAAATCGCAAGCAAGATGGACTAGGTTCACTTATACCGGGATTAGGTAGTGGTGGTGAATTAAACCGGGATTATGTTGTAATTCTCTTGCCATTAGTGGATTCGAGGTTCTAGTGTGGCGCACTCATCAGCCCGTGGTTTTTCCCATTTGGTGGGTTTCCACGTATATCTCAAGTGTCTTTAATATTTCCGCATTTTTACACTTGTGATTTTATTGTAATTAGCTAAGGGCATTTTTGTCAACTTGACCTTTAACGGAAATTGGGTAAAATTTGTTAAAATCTATTCACCCCCTAGATTAATATCATACACACCATAATATTTTTTTCACGCTTACATAAAGACCACGAGCTTGACACCTCAAAGTGTTATCAACTATGGGACCATATCGAGAGCTTAATCAGATATGGGCACGTAAAAGATAATGTTCTTAAGGAAGGTTATAAGCAGGGTGGTCGTCGGGACAACCACCAAGATAATGGTTAAGGTAAGAGGGAAAGCCCAAAGCACAACGGTTCGAACGCTCCGATAGACACCATTTTTTATGGACCTTACACTAGACGGAGCAACAGAGAGAGAGGATGCTAGAAATCTGATAATCTATGTATACGCTTAGGGACTTAGATGTCAACTCGGGTTAGAGAAGCGTTAAAAGAACCAAGGAAGGTTCAGATCCAATTGCTTTCAAGGAAGAAGATGCCGATAAGGTAGAAGTGAACCCAACGATGCCATCATGTTGGAGGTCTGAATTTCACATAGAGACGTCTTTCGGGTGATGATTGACGATGGAAGCTCGGCTAAAATCTTGAGCATCGAGGTTAAGAGTGGCCACGGTTTGGTTAAATCGGCGGATAAAAATTGAAATCTGAATTCAAAAACTGAAACCAAAATCTAAACCAAAACCGAAAATGGTGGTTTGAAAACCGGTTGGAGAGCAGGTTCTGTTACGGTTTGACTCTCTCCAAAACCGACCAAAACCGACAGTTAAACAGTCAGTTTATATTAAAAAAAAATCCTACGAAAACTGACCCAAATCGTTGGTTTAACCAAAAACGTTTAACTGGCGGTTTCAAAACTGGTTCAAACCGGTTTGGGCGGTTTCGGTTACGGTTTCTCCCCTCAACCAAACCGAAATCGTCAGTTTCTAGTCGAAACTGAAACCGAACCGAACCGTGGTCACCACTAGTCGAGGTATATGATGAGTTATGGCTTAACTTGAAAGACATAGAGCCATTCCATGTACCGTTCAAAAAAGCACAAGTAAGTTCCCTAGGAGCCGCGAAACTACTAGTCAAATTCAGTACAAATCCATGTCGTAAAACAGTCTTACTTGATTTTGCATTGTTTAGAAGACCTGCTACTCTACTAGGTAGACCTTTTCTGAACAAGGCACAAGCGGTCATCACAACCTACGCCCCAAAAATGAAGTTCCTAAAGGATTACGAAGTTAGAAAACTCAAGGGATCACAAGAAATGGCTCGTCAGGCCAACCTCCCTATTTTTAGAGATAGAATAGAAGAAGAATCACCCAACATTTGTGCAATCAGTGAAAAAGAAGAACCACAAGAAGAATAGAATAGAAGAAGAATCACCCAACATTTGTGCAATCAGTGAAAAAGAAGAACCACAAGAAGAAACTATAAGGGAGTTCAAATTTTATAGCAGGGATGAGTCGAAAAAGAGGAAAGAGGAACCAATAGAGGCAATCATCCTCGACAAAGAGGAATAACCAGATACCGTGAAGCTTGGCACGAATGGCAGAGTTAGTAAAAGCCAAGATAACAGACCTGTTTTGGGTGTATAATGATATATTAGTATGGAGCCATAAAAACATGCTTGGAATTAGCATAAACGTAATCTCACACTATCTAGCCATTGATAATAAGTGCAAGCCGGTGGTATAGAAGAGAAGGAGACTCGACCCCGATTAAAGGCTGCCATAAAAGATGAAGTAACCAAGTTACTCGTAATAGGCTCAATCAAAGAAGTTAAGTATCCCAAACGGGTGGCGAATGATGTACTAGCAAAAAAGAAGAACAACATATGGAGAATGTACGTTTATTTCACGAACCTCAACAAAGCCTGTCCCAAAGACAGCTTTCCACTGCCAAAAATTGATAAGTTGGTAGGCACCACGACCGGACATGAACTTTTCAAATCTATAAATGCATATTGAGGGTACAACCAAATCAAGATGCACTAGCAAGATGAAGAGAAAACCACATTCACCACCGACCAGAAACTGTATTGCAATACGGTCATGCCACTCGGCCTGAAGAATGTTGGTGCAACATACCAAAGACTGGTCAGTAGAATTTTTGTCAGCCAGATAGGAAGAAACATGGAAGTATATATGGATGACATGCTAACAAAGAGTATCACGATAGAGAAACATTCTGCAAACTTACGACAGACCTTCAACGTGCTGAGAAAATACAAAATGAAATTGAATCCCGCCAAATGTTTGTTCGGCATGCCATCCAGAAAGATCCTTGGATTTCAGGTTCACTAAAGTTGAATAAAGGTCAAGCCACATAAGATTTAGACCTTAGCAGATATGGCCTCACCGAAAACTTTAAAGAATGTCCAGAGACTCACAGATTGTATGATAAGTTTGAACATGTTCATATCCAAATCAACAGATAAGTGTTTATCGTTCTTTAAAGCCGTAAAGAAAGATAAATAGGTCTAGTGGTATATGAGCTATGAGAAAGCCTTTCAACAACTGAAGGATTACTTAGGAAAAATGCTCTTGCTATCGAAGCTAGTGGCAATAGAAATATTACATCTTGACCTTTCCGTCATTGAGGTGGCGACTAGTTCTAAACTAGTCAGGTAAGATAGAGAGATCCAAAAGCCAGTGTACTACACAAGCAAGGCATTACTACCAGTTGAGACAAGGTATCCCTCACCCCAAAAGATGGCCAATGTCTTAATTGTACCGACAAGAAAGTTAAGGCCACACTTCCAAGCCCATCAAATTGAGGTATATAATAGCTTCCTCAAGCAATTTTTGCATAAACCATCAGTCTCGGGCAGATTGACCAAGTGGGCAGTCGAACTGGGTAATATTTCCTGAATGTATTAATAGAGGGCCGAGTAATGGTTGATTTCGTTGCAGAATTCACAAAGCCACATGTGTTGATAGCAACGATGATCGAGGGGAAAATGAGGAAGGTTTTTCAATGGCAATTTTACGTAGATGGATCATCGAACTCATAAGGTGGTGGGGCAGGGATAATGCTATCCACCCCGAAAAGAGATCTAGTCGAATGTGCCCTATAGTTCAACTTTAATGCCATAAACAATCAATCTGAATTTGAAACCTTGTTATTAGGATTAAGGGTCTGCATAGTCTTGGAAGCCGATGAAGTTTAGATTTTTAGAGATTCTTAAGTCATTGGCAATTAGATTCTAGATGAAAGATGAAAGCATGATCGCCTACCTCAATATGACGAAAGCCTTATTTAAGCAGTTTAAGGAGTTCATGATTGTACATATACCACGGGCAGATAATGAGCAAACAGATGCCCTATCGAAACTAGCCTCGGCTACAACCAATATTTGGTCAAAGTTCATCTCAGTTCTGGTTCGACCAAGCATCAACGAGCAAGAAGTGTTTGTTAGAGAAATTAAGGACTGTGGAGACAACTGGATGACACCTATAAATGAGTACCTCATCAATGACAAGCTACTTGACGACCTTTTATAAGCAAAGTGAGTGAGATAAAGAGCTACCAAATTCTCAATTCTCGGCATCTAGTTGTAAAGAAAAGGGTATTCAAGAACGTTGCAAAGTTGTGTCGGACCTATAGAAACTGACAGAATCCTGAATGGGATACACAATGGAAGTTGTAAAAACTTGAAGCCTAGCTCATAAAAGCTTAAGGCAAGGGTTATATTAGCTGACCTTATTCGTTGATGCCCAAAGGATTATAGAAAGATATAAGGCTTTCCAAAGAGTTACAAACAACATCCGTCAACCGCTTGAACAACTGAAAAGTATTAGCTCTCTCTACCCATTCGACATGCGGGGGGTTGATTTGATTGGACCGATGCTGACAGCCCAAAGATGGAACAAAGTATGACATTGTAGCCATGGACTATTTCACAAAGCGATATTTAGAACTAAAGCTATCATCCCCGTGGAAACAATCTTTTCTTTCCCAAAGGTACAACCCTTCCAACCCGATGTTAATATTGGCATGGTAAAGTATGTTTTGATCGAGTCAGAGGAAAAAAAAATCAAACCCGAATAATAAATGCAGCTTACCTTCATAAAGCATCTATGTATGACAACTCCCATGTGCACATAAAGAGATTCTAACTTGGAGACCTAGTGTTGAAGAGAGTATCACTGATCAACAGAGATAGAGAGGCAAGATCACTCACGGATAAATGGGAAGGGCCATACCGTATAGTCCGACTAGCAGGGCTTGAAGCATATCATATTACTCGGTCAGGAATAGGCATCCTTTCTCAGCCATGCAACACCCAGTACTTGAAGATTTACTATCCTTAGATTGATTTTCATTTTTTTTTTGTTTATCCTTTCAGTTTTTAGGCTGGCATTGTTAAAGATTGCTGGTTGAAATTTCCGAATATGGATATTTAGCAACCTATAAGGGAGGTGAATAGGTTGGATCTAATTTCATTAACATTTTTCGGACTTTGATTGTTGAACAAACAAACTATCAAAGCACTATTAAAAACAAACACCGAAAAGCTTCACAATATGGTTAGTAGTAACAAGTATAAAAGATATAGCAATTTAGAGTAACTACCATAATGTGATTTAGATGAATTCAATAAAAAATCAACATAAGGATTTTTTAAACGTGGTAAAATATCAAAAATTGAGGAAACATCCACAATTTGATTCTATAACAACTGGTAAACAAGCTTTCACTAGGATAATAGAATGTACACCCTCAAGCAATCAAATCACTAGATACGCCCTCTTGGATCGTTCCACTCTATCCTACCCAATGAGAGACTTGCCTACTTTCTATCTAAGACACTTCACATGCCTCTAGAAAGCTTCCTTGCTTGACTATCCAGATCTTCACAATCCTGGCCAAGACTCCTTGCTTAAATAACCGAATCTTCACAATTCTAGTTAAGACTCCTTGCTCAACTAACCGGATCTTCACAATCCTAGTTGAGACTTCTTTCTCAAGTAAGAGCTTCACACTCAAACGAGTGACTTCCACCTTTTGCAAGGCAATGATCTAAAAATGCAAGCATGAAAACATGATGTAAAAACACAAGCAAATAGAGTATGTAGATCAAATACACTCTATGAAGAATTAGTATGGCACAAATCAAGCTCACAAGCAAATGTAACTAGTTCTTATGAACATGTGATAGGAAATCTAGATTATGCATTAAAAAAAGTATTCTCAAAGATATCTAGAAACCTAAACATGTCAATCAAAGCTAGGATAACAAGACTTCAACAAAAAACACAAAAACTAGCTTTGAAATCAAGTGATCAAGTCAACAACTGAATTCCTCAACATATTCAATCAAATAAGAGCTAGATATCAATAATAGAAATCACAATCAAAATATTCTAGTTCTAGAACATGTGACTAAAACCTAGAATCAACAATCATGAACAAAACACAAAGTTTTTCTTGATTCAAGTGTAGGCTCTTCAAAATTAGCTAAAATGATATTCGATCTAAAACATAAGAGCTAATTTAGAAATCTCAATCAAACAAGTCCAAAAACAGAATCCAAACCATTCTAAAAACATTTTATATTCAAAACAAGAGAATCAACAAATTAAACACAAGAAAAGTGTAGAGAATATGATTTACTCACTAAAATGATGAACACACGATGAAGAAAAAATTAGATCGAGAAATATGGAATATTTTTTTAAAAAATTCTTTTAAAAGAAAGAACATTAACCATTGATTAATTAGCGTTTATAAAAAGTATCGTATCTTTTTTTTTCGTGACGATTGAACTAGAGTCGAATTGAATCCGTAAGATCTTCTAATCCAATCACGAACGTGAATCACCTAGGAGTGTGGGCTCCGTTTCTATGAATTGTATACCTGAGGATGGAAACAAACAAAATCTTTTTTTTTTGTTAGTCAGAATAATCCTCCTAGAGAAAACCCAAGAACGTTCGGTCACTTGTGAATTATCAATCTATTTGATTGAAACTCACATGAACCTTAATTTGATGTTGTACACAAAACCTTTTGATGTAAAGGCTACTAGTGCACTATCGAAAACAAAAATGTTATCTCTTTTCTCTATTCTTGGCCGAATTCTTCACACAAAGAGTTGGACAAGGTTTTTTTTTAACTATAAGAAAACAAATAAAATAAACTTCACACACCAAAAATTAGGTCTTGGTCGAAAATCTATATAGGAGTATATATAGATGACTGAAAATCCTCCTAGAAAGAGGATTTCTACTTCACCAAGACTCCAATCAAAATTTGGATTCAATCCTCTTAAAAAATAAGATTTCTTTTACACACAAAAACCCTAATCCAACTCAATAGTGTATTTATTCAATAACCAATTATTGAATATATATTAAATTATGACTAAATCATAAACTTCATAATTTGACCAATTGTCAATCAGAGTCCTAATAGAAATCAAATACTAACTAATTTGACTAGATAAATAAATTCATTTTATTTATCTACTTATCAAAAATAGCATTTGATACTTATCATATTACCAACAATAATATGACACTAGGAGACCTACTCCTATCAGGAAAAAGATTTTGACTTTTAACTAAATAAATAAATAATTAATAAATTAATTAAATAATAAAATAAAAAACAATATAATAAGCTATTATATATAGCCTTGCTGCCCAAGTCCACACATGGGCATATATATTGTTTTTCCTATTTTATTAAATCCATTGGTCCTTAATAAAAGGTCCACATGTAAACTAGAACCATTCTTATAAAAAGAAACAAGTCCATATGCCTTAATACAATTCTAGATGGACCCATAAATTGGTCCGGTAGAATATATCAAGTGATCCATGGAAGTTCATGTGAATTGGAGATCTTGGCGGGCTATCTAAATTTAAGCTCCAATAGACATAACCTAATCACAATAAACAAATGATTCGCTTAGGTCTGATTTATTAATTTCAGTTCATTCCACTAAAGAATTAAAATTGAACTCTTAAATAAATATAGAATAAGTTAATATTGCTCATTCATACCCTAGACAATCTTAATGGAGATAGTGTATCCTCGGGAAGAATATCAGTAATCGTCAAGAGCTCATAGATCGCCTATAGCTCTCCAAGTTGCCATATTTACTCATATGACCA
Source organism: Dipteronia dyeriana (assembly GCA_032871835.1). Classification (NCBI taxonomy): domain Eukaryota; kingdom Viridiplantae; phylum Streptophyta; class Magnoliopsida; order Sapindales; family Sapindaceae; genus Dipteronia; species Dipteronia dyeriana. The sequence goes on along the minus strand of CM065295.1, from coordinate 19,013,818 downwards.
CATTTTGAACTTGGATATTTTGAATTTTCCAGAAGCCATATTTCAATAGACGCTATTGAAAACTTAACGTTAAGATTTAATATCCAATACCTCAAAACATCCATATGATGATATTCTACCATCACTTAATAAATGGAGTCACGATGTCCATATCTATAAATGAAATCCTTTATCGATTAACAAATGAATACCATAAAACTATCGATGATAGACTATGCTATATAACCATATTCATTGATAGCTCAAATGATAACACTTGCAACCATAAGTCCATCATTTATCTCGGGATTGAGATAGACTCTCTTATTGTTTTCAAGTGAAAATTTTTATCCATTAATGGTTCTAGATAAAGTATTTCACTGTGATCCTATTCAATGCACCTAGTGCACTAGATTCTTTTGCCCAATGACACCACACATTAATGATTTTAGATTCATCATAACATATTTGATCCCACTCAAATGCTAGTAAAAGAATCTACAACTTTAACAAGATAAAGGCGCCCAGCCTTTATCTTAAGTTGTGAATATTGTACAAGATGAACTAAAGAATTGTGTCTACCTCATACATATCTAAATGTACGAACAATTCTTCTTTTTTCATAGTCTTTTGACCTTATGATTATTTACTTTTGACAATTATAATAATTAAACTATAAATGCTATAAGATTTGTTAAACTAAAAATCACTTTATTAATATGAAAAGATTGTCAAATACATTATTACACTCTTACCTTTGAGCATAATCCCAACAATCTCCCACTTGCTCTATAGCAAATGTGTCATATCTCTTATCCCTATATTCTTTAGGTACCCATCAAAACTCTTTTGTTGAAGAGCCTTAGTGAAGGGATCCGCTAGATTTTCTACTAATTCGATCTTGGTTATCGTCACGTCTCCCCTATGCACAATTTCCCTTAAAATGTGATACTTTCTTTTAATGTTTTTCCCTCTCTTATGATTTCTCGGTTCTCTTGAATCAGCCACTACCCCGCTATTGTCATAATAGATAGTGATCTGCTTATTTACATCAGGAACCACTTCCAAGTCAATCAAGAATTGGAGGAGCCAGACATCCTCTTTAGCAGCCTCACGTGCGGTAACATACTCAGCTTCCATGGTGGAATCAGCAATACAAGATTGCTTGATACTCCCCTATATGACTGCCAATCCTCCAAGTGTAAACACGGATCTTGATGTTGATCTTCTGGAGTCAGAATCTAACTGGAAATCATAATCTGTATACCCAATGGGAATTAAATCCCTTCCAGACTATACAAACATATAATCTCTCGTTCTCTTGAGATATTTGAAAATATGCTTGATTTTCATGCAGTGATCAGGACCAGGTTTCGATTGAAACATGCTAACTATGCCAACAACAAAACAAATATCTGGTCTAGTGCAGAGCATTGCATACATGAGACTCTCAACTGTCGAAGCATATGGAACCCTACTCATGAATCGCTCTTCATGCTTATTCTTAGGAACTTGATCCTTAGAAAGTTTGATTCCATGTTTGAATGGTAACATACCTTTCTTGGAATCTTGCATGAAATATCTAGACAATATTTTATCTATGTATAAAGCTTGGGATAATGCAATCGTTCTACTGTTTCTATTCTTTTTTACTTGGATACCAAGAATATAACTTATTTCCCTTAAGTCCTTCATATCAAATTGTTTTGCTAACCATTCTTTTACTGATGTCAATACACATACATCGTTTCCGATGAGTAGTATATCATCAACGTAAAGAACTAGGAAAACCAACTTGTCGCCTTTAATCCTTTTGCACATACAAGGTTCGTCAAGGTTTTGAATAAATCCAAAACTTTTTACAGCTTGATCGAACCTTATATTCTAGGATCTGGATGTTTGCTTCAATCCATATAGGGATCTTTGCAACTTGCATACTTTTTCCTCTTGGCCCATTTTAATGAATCCTTCTGGTTACATCATATAGATGTTTTCATCAAGACTTCCATTAAGGAAAGATATCTTGACGTCCATTTGCCAAATCTCTAGATCTAGAGATGCCGCAATGGATAAGAGTAACCTAATGGATTTAAACATGGCCACAAGAGAGAATGTTTCCTCATAATCGATACATTCTTTCTGTGTGTAACCTTTAGTTACGAATCTAGCTTTAAAGGTTTCCATATTTCCACCCATTCCTCTTTTTCTCTTGTATACCCACTTGAACGTAATGGGTTTTATCCCTTTAGGCAAGTCTACAAGAGACCAAACTTTATTTTTGAACATAGATTCAATTTCAGATTGCATTGTCTTTTGCCAATGGCAACAATCAACATCTTTCATGTCTTTCTTTACGTGTACAGATTATCGTCGTCCGGGAGATTCTCTATTGATTCTCCTAGACCGATGTATCTCTCGGGTTGTCTACTAATCCTCCTACTACGACGAGGAATGGTAGATTGTTGATCTTGTATTGGTACGGAACTTACAATTGGGCTAGGTTGTGAAACCTCCTGTGGAATTGTATCTCCTAAAAGCTCATTCAAGACAATTCTACTTTTAGGTACAAAATTATTCACATAGTCCTCTTCCAAAAATTTAGCATTTGTCGAAACAAATATTTTAAGATATGAAGGACTATAAAAATAATATCCTTTAGTTTCTTTTGGATACCCTACAAATATGCATGTTTCTAAATGGGGCTCCATCTTTTTTGTCTTTCATTTTAACATGTGCACAGGACATCCAAATATCCTTAAGTGTTGTAAACTAGGCTTTAACCCAGTCCACAACTTATGCGGTGTTTTAGGAACCAACTTAGATGATACATCGTTTAGAATGTACATAACGGTTTGTAAAGCTTATCCTAAAAAGAATTAGGGAGCGTTGAATAACTCAACATAGATCTAACCATGTCCAAAAGAGTTCTATTTCTTCTTTCTACCACCCTATTTTGTTGAGGTGTACCTGACACAGAAAACTGAGAAATTATCCCGTTATCAAGAAGATATTGCTGAAACTCACCAGATAGATATTCTCCACCACAATCAGACCTCAAGATTTTTATGTGTTTCTCTAGCTGATTTTCAACTTCAGCTTTAAATGCTTTGAACATGTCAAAAGCATCCGACTTATGTCTCATGAGATACACATAGCCAAATCTTAAGTAATCATCCATGAAAGTGATGAAGTACTCATATCCACCTCTAGCTTGAATTCCCATAGGACCACACATATCAGTGTGTATCAATCCTAAATATTCAATGGCTCTTATGCCATTTGTCGTGAATGACCTTTTGGTCATCTTACCTTCCAAACAAGATTCACAAGTTGGTAGATCATCAACCTTTAAGTCACTTAGAGGTTCATCACTAACAAATATTTTGATCCTATTAAGGTTAATATGACCTATGCGCAAATGCCATAGGTAGGTTTCATCTTTTGATAATTTTACTCTTTTATGATTAGATTGCATTGATTTTGTGTCTACTAAGTGAGAGATATTGCTATGTAAATAGAATAAACCGTTTTCCAATGTACCTTTGAAACAAATTTGTTATTCCTACTAATAATAAAAGCTTTATTAAAAGTAACCGACTATCCAAATTTATTTAAATAAGAAACTGAAATTAAATTTCTTTTGAATTGAGGTACATAATAAACGTCTATTAAATCTAAATGCCTATAAGAATCTAAAATAATTCAAATATCTCCCACAACACTATCAGACACCAATCCTCCATTGCCTAAACGCAAGTTGAATTCATTCGCATTAAGCCTTCTCCTTTCCCGGAACCCCTTCTAGTTAGACCCAAGTTGTTTTTTCTTCTGTTGTTTCT